>OX465245.1:1880790-2269077 GCA_949987775.1 Aproaerema taeniolella
CCTTTCAGTTTTTCACATGTGAGAAGTGTCGACATTCTTAAAACTTTTAAGATGTTAAATATAAAAAAGACTGCGGACCTTGATGGTCTTTCAGTAAAGGTGATTAATTCCATAATAGATTGTATTGCTCCACACCTAGCGTTTATTTTTAATAATTGTGTTGATGATGGTGTGTTTCCTGATTTGATGAAACATAGTAAAGTGATTCCTCTATTTAAAGCTGGTAGTACATCAGACCCCACCAACTTTAGACCAATTTCAATACTACCAGCCCTTAGCAAGATATTTTGAAAAAATTATCCTTAATCAAATAACCACTCATTTCTACGCTAACAACCTTATGAATATAAATCAATTTGGATTCACACGGGGTCGCTCTACAACCGATGCTGGTGTTGAGCTCATTCATCATATTTTTGCGGCCTGGGAGGACTCGCAGGATGCTCTTGGAGTCTTCTGTGATTTGTCCAAGGCTTTCGATTGTGTTCATTATGAAACTCTGATCAGAAAATTACATCATTATGGCATAAGAGGATTCGCACTTAGGCTTCTGGAATCATACCTGAGTAATAGGATCCAGAAGGTTGAGGTTTAACGGCACTAGATCACCTGGGTCCACAGTCTGTGTGGGCGTCCCACAGGGTTCAATCCTAGGACCATTCCTGTTTCTCATTTATATTAATGACTTACCTTCTCTTGTTAAAGACGCCCATGAGATCGTATTATTTGCAGATGACACATCACTCATATTTAAAGTGGTACCTCTTCACTCTGATTATGACGATGTGAATACTGCGATCTCAAAGGTAGTTGAATGGTTTACTGTAAATAACCTTCTTTTGAACGAGAAAAAAACCAAATGTGTTAAATTTACCTTGCCCAATGTTAAACAGGTTAATACCAATGTACAGGTTAGGAATGAAAAACTGGACATTGTGGAATCTACTGTATTCTTAGGAATAACTCTTGATGCAAAGCTTCAATGGGGTCCTCATATTGATAAGTTAGCGAGCAGACTCAGTTCAGCAGCCTACGCAGTTAAAAAAATCCGTCAATTATCGGACGTTGAAACCGCGAGAACCGTATATTTCAGTTACTTTCACAGCCTAATGTCATATGGCATTTTACTGTGGGGTAACGCTGCGGATATCAATAAGATCTTTGTCCTGCAGAAAAGGGCTGTTCGCGCGATTTATCAAATGAGACCTAGAATGTCTCTTAGAGAAATATTCAAAGAAATAGATATTCTGACTTTTGCATCCCAATATATATGTGACAATCTTTTATATGTGAAGAAAAATGAACATTTGTTTAAGAAAAATGACGATAGGCACAATATAAATACTAGGACCAAGCATAAACTGGATGTACTAGACAGTCGTCTCCACAAGGTCACGAACTCTTTTATGGGTCAATGTATACGTTTCTACAATAAGATTCCCATGTGTATTCAAAATTTACCTTTGGATAAATTTAAGACAGTAATTAAACAAAAACTTTACAAAAAGGGCTATTACAAAATTTCTGATTACAATACTGACAAGCAGCCATGGGAATGAACTGCTCAGCTCTAGAGTTATTTCAGACTTAGTTAAAATTAGAAAATAAGAAAATTTGTAATGCGTTTAAAAAGAGCACCCTCAGAGTTTCTTGCCTGTTCTTCTCTGGGGAAGACTGCACCTTTGCGAATAGGCGTAGAGTCAGTAGGGTCAAAAGAACGAATGCGTATGTATGTATTTAAATCCTTTAATGTTTGTTTGTATGTATTTCATGTAATCTTGACTTGTTTTAAGTGGCATCCTGAATGTCCTATAAAATAAAGATTTTTTCTATTCTATTCTATTCTATAAAGTTTGAGGCGAATTTCAAAGCCTATGGCTCAGTTTATAATCTCTAGGATCACAATAGACCTAGAGCCCAAAAACGGGAATGGTCTCCTAGCCCACTTAAAGTTAGGCTGCGGATTTCAATATTTACCTAACATCAATATACTTTAATCACTTTAGTACTATACAGGGCTTTAGGTGAATCTCTTTCAACCTCTCGGGTGGTTAAGAAGTCCATGAAATTGAACAAAGGAACATAGCTGATAAAGTTTGTATGGGAACTCAATTTTCTTTTCATATTTTGACCTATGTTCCCTGGGAAAGTTGTTCAGTTTCATAGACTGACTAAGCACCCGAGAGGTTGTAAGAGATTTACCTAAAGCCCCTGTATACTTTAATGACTCAGAAAGTTTTAGACTCCTCACACTCAAAAAAGTTTAGACGAGCTTTTTGACACATGAAATAAAAGACATACTTAGATAAAATTAAATTACGTGTGTCTGTAGGTTTCGTCGAGTGTTCCATGACCATCACATGACTATGCCGCGATCGATCTAGCCATTGGTAGTCGTTGTTAGTTTTTAGTTTTGTTGATATGTCATTTGTTTTTCACAGTTTTCTTCCATTCTTTTCACAAGTAAAATATTTAATTTTCACATTGTACAGTCAAAGGCAAAATATGTATATGTCGCCGGAAATGAATAAGAATCGTAAGTTGATCAATTTTTGAGGTAGTTTATCAACTATCGGAAATCATACACGGCAGTTGAAATGTATTATTTAACGCAATAAATTATAGCTAATTGATCAACTTACGCTGCCTGGCTGTAAGTTTATCAACTAACGATTTAGCCACACGTAAAATCATACATGAATGGACCAATCGCTGCTCAGTGTACATTTTAACGTTAGACTGACATCCGTAATATAATACACTGTTTTCTGATTGGTCGATGCGACACCCTCTTAAGGCAACCACAGTCGAGTCGTTTCTGGCTCGCTACGCTCGCTTGGCTCGTGCATTGGGGGTCGCAGTTCTAACCTAACCTAATCCAATCAACCCTACTAGGGTTGGTTGGGTTCGGTTACTAACAAACCTACTTGTCGCAGTTCTAAGTGAGACATTCAACCAATCAGCGTACACCTCGAGTTTTCAACCAATCAGCGTACACATCTCGTTTGTCGGATCATATTACCGCAGAGACGCCGTAAATTGATCAATTACCGGAAATGTATACGTTAAATAATACATTTCAACTGCCACCTATGATTTTCCGATAGTTGATAACTTACGATTCTTATTATTTTCCGGTGATATATACACCACAAAGTCTCATAAAACGTCACCTTCAACAAGATCATAAATATATTTATAAACATCAAGGAGTTCATAAAAATGTACTCACTGTGTGGTTGTTAACTATGTTCACTGTGTGGTGTCAACAACACCAACCCAACCGAAGATTTCACTAGGTACTTAAGGAAAGTTCTCAAAGGAAAAAAACACAGACCGCTTAATATAAGACTTTGTAAATTTATTACAGTCACTAAATCAGCAAAGTTTATGTCTAAAAAGAAAACATTAATTTAATTTTCTACGGCTTACATACTTTTTTTCATGGTCATTGCGTAGCGCCAAAGTAGGTAAATAACGAAAACTCTTTTAACTTAACGTTTAAGGAAAAAAAATGATTACTTGTAGTAGATCGTTATATTCCACCATTTCTTCAAAACGTATAAATCTTTCGCCTTTATTTTTTTTGTATTTTCTAATTCTAAGCTGTCATTTACGTTTGCTGTATGCTCCTGAGTGTTTAATTAATTTTAATAAATACTCTGCGTCCACGTTAAAAGGTCGCGCGGTAGATTATTGTGATGCTATCTTCCCTCTCGTTCCAAATATTGTTCGTATAGGAACGGTGTCCTCTATAATTCATGAATGATTTGGTATAATTTAAGTACTTAGTTTTGTAAAGTGGTTAATGATGTTTGAGTTTGTATTAAATAATAAATGATTTGTATTTGTAGTTTTGTTGAGCTTGTTCTTTCGATTATTTCAGTTGTGACCAGTTTTATTTATTTATTTATTAAAAAAATGAACTAACAGCAAGACATAAGAGTATAAATAAGTTTTCCAGTTAAAAGCACACACGTTTTAATTTACAGCCCCGAAATGCCCGAATCGGCACATAGTTTGGTTAGCAAACGGATACTTGACATGATTTAATAATAGCGTGTAAACCTACCTCCACGGAAATAATAAAAATATTTATAACAAGGCAACTTAGCCCATAGTGGACACTCATGTTGTCATCAGCCCATATACGTCCCCACCGAGGGGCATGGGCCTCCCTTCGAAACACGAAGGGGTTTTAGGCCATAGTCCACCAAGCTGGCCCAATGCGCGTTAGGTGGACCGCTCGTCTTTCGAAAATTTTCTTTGACAGGCGGGTTTCATCACGATGTTTTCCTTCACCGTTAAGCAAGTGATAATAGAAATCCGCACATAAACCTGAAAAGACAAATTTAGTGGTACAGCGTTGGAGTAGACAGCTTCTCGAATGGAGACCACGTCTTGGTAAACGTAGTGTAGGACGCCCCCCAGCCAGATGGTCAGATGACCTAAAGAAGATAGCGGGTAGTGGCTGGATGAAAACAGCGGAGGATCGTGCTAAGTGGCGCACCTTGGGGGAGGCCTATGTTCAGCAGTGGACTGCAATAGGCTGATATGATGATGATGAGTGGTACAGGCCCGCACCAGGATTTGAACCCGCGACCTTCCGATCACAAGTCTGGCTCATTACCAACTAGGTTATCACTGCGTATAACAACACTCATGTAAATTATAATAAATCTCAACTTAAAATTACGAGCTATGCCTTCTTTTTCGCCTCCCCGTAGCGCCGATGGTCAATATGTTTGTTTTAGACAGCTATAAATGAGATTGCTTTAAGTACTTAAAAAAACTTATAATTTCAAAACACTTCTAGAACGAGAAGCAAGCGATTTTGTTTATTTGGTTTTTAAATCAACTATTTTTGCACTTCATACGATTTACTTCTATTTTTTCATTGTTTAAATATATCTTTATTTATGAACTAGTTTTCCGCTCCGGACTTCTTCCCGTGGGAATTCGGAAAAGTATGTAGCTGATTAGAGAGCTTACTTAATATGTGTAAAATTTATTTAAATCGGTCCAGTTATTTGAAAGTTTATTCGTTACTTTCCTCTTTATAATATTAGTGTAGAAGTGTTTATATATATAATATTAAATAAACCCTATGCAAATTTTAAGCCTTTTTTCTATTGAAACATCTAATCAAAACATGAACTTTTTTCCCTTTGAACTTGAAAGAGGTACTTTCGATTTTGAATAAATGAGGGGCCCCGAAGCCACACAGCGTGAAAACGTTTCACTGCTGAAGTTGCTTTATGTCGCAGACATTTTATTTTATTACCGTTTATAAAAGGAACCGTAATTAAAAAAAAATATCCAAGTTTGTAAGCGGCACTACTAATATTCTACAATCTGCCTCTTTGAATTTGTTATGCTACTTTTAAACTATATTCATGTCTTCATACACTTTGATTAACGCACCAAGGTGATTTAGGTGAGTAATTGGTGCAGTGTGCAACGTAAGTACGTTGTATCACCCCCAACTTTTATACGGCTTACCTAATCAATTTTGATCAATTATTACGTACACTCCTAGCCCAGTGGCGCCTGCTGAAACCAACCGGTTATTGAAGTTAAGCAACGTACACAGAGGCAGGGAACCTGATGGGTGACCAAAAGTGGCAATCTATCACGAGCGTTTCCGTGCTTCGGAGAGCACGTTAAGCTGTCGGTCCCGGCTGTTGTCGATTGACTACAGTCATTAAAACCAAGTCAGATACCATGTGCGGTTTGAAAACTCTGACACCAGGGTTAGTCAAGTTTGCCACACACTTGACTATACCTACACGATAAGAAGAAGAAGAATTATTATAACTAAGAACCATTTCGATCATATCAGTAAAATCGGTCCATTCGTTTAGGAGCTACGGTGCCTTAGAAAGACACAGATATACAGATACACGACATAAAAATACACAGACACACACGTGAAACCTGTAACACTTCTCTTTTTTGTCTCAGATCATTGATGTGCTTTAAGTTTTATATTCAAAGCTAATAATATTTGGCGATCTGTATTTTTCGTCCAAGTCTTTAAATGCCACAGTATGAAATTTCTGAAAGATTGAAATATATCAAAGAAAGGCAATCGCTGAAAAATACGAAATGATGAAAATATTTCAAAAAGACCGGGCTAAAACAAAATATCAGACAAAGGAGTGTATTCCAAGGACAACACACAAATAATTACGTAAAAAGGGTGGCATACTACTGGAGAACAACAAGATAACGAAATTAATACTTAGGTTTCCTTTCTAAATTAAATTATTCCTGGCGTTATGAAACGTAAGTATTTTTGCAAAACTTAAATAAAATTACAAATAAAGACAAAATTAAATTGTCGAATTTATAGTTACTTTCGTATGTGTTGGTTAGTTATTATTTCCGTAAAGACAAGCCTTGGTTTATCTTTCGTGCTGCTAAAGTATGCGACGACGCACGCTCTTATGGTATTTTGACACAGTGTTGACGCGTACCTTGATTTGTTTATAAACTGAGTTTTACTTGTGAACATAATTAAACGTGACATAAACAAATAAATGCATTGTATTTATTAAAAATAGCATTCCAGAGGCTCGAACCCGCAAACAGACTCGAACCCTTTAGGTACGTAATGTCTACTTTCCCTAAACGTCTACTTTCCCTAAACGTCATACTTCCCAAAACGTCTACTTCCCGAAATGTCTACTTTCCAGAAATGACTACTTTCCCGAAACATCTACTTTACCGAAACGTATACTTTCCCGAAACGTCTACTTTCCCTAAACGTTTACTTTCCCGAAACGTCTACTTTCTTAGGTCGCGCGTAGACGATTTTCTGTGAATACGATCTAAAGGATAGGATTCACCTTACTTATGAATCGATTCGAAAGAAGATCGTATTAAAATGAATCGATTCAAAAATCGCAAGATCGTATTCACTTGAATCAATCTTCAAAAAATCTAATCGTTACGTCCATCCCTATCGTGTACATAGCGCGGAGATGCAGCGGCGGTGCGGTGTCGGCGGCGCAGAGGCGGTATTGTGTAGGTACTTACGCGATAATTATTTGCTTTTTTACCGACTTTCAAAAAAGAAGAGGTTCTCAATTCGGTTGTATTTTTCCTTTTTAGGGTTCCGTACCTCAAAAGGAAAAAACGGAACCCTTATAAGATTACTTTGTTGTCCGTCTGTCTGTTCAAATTAATAAAACAATTAAATACAAAATAATCTGTACTTAAGAAATATTTCTCAGAGGTAAGGGCCACAGGGATTCGAACCCAGAACTCTCAGATAGAGGTCACGTTCTTAACTACTCGACTACGACCGATTATTTATTATAATTATAGCTGCTGGTACCTAATGAACGGGGCAAACGGAAGACCAGGCGCCGAGGTATACCCCTTGGCCTACGCTGAGTGTGTC
Source organism: Aproaerema taeniolella (assembly GCA_949987775.1). Taxonomy (NCBI): domain Eukaryota; kingdom Metazoa; phylum Arthropoda; class Insecta; order Lepidoptera; family Gelechiidae; genus Aproaerema; species Aproaerema taeniolella. Next base: position 1,888,199 of record OX465245.1, read on the forward strand.
CCTTTAACATGACACCACTACACGTACGGCAGCAATTATGTTATTCTGAGTGTATATATCAATACTAATAATAGTTCTTTACCTATGTAATTGCCGATATAATCGTTCATTACCTATGAAATTATTTTAACCAAATATTGTTTGGCAAACAACAAAAAAATAGAAAAAAGAAAGATATCTTATTCGACAGAAAATTAACAGCATTGCTGAATGAAGTTGAAGAAAACAATATTACACATCTTCAATTTTTTCAGAAAATCGTATACTTAAAGCTAAAAACGTGTTACCTATAAGTTTAATAATAAATACCTAGCTATTTTACTGCATACTGCTTGCAGACTGTTATTTTTTGTTTAGTAAGAGATGCTCATGATTTTTTTGTTTATTATAAGGTTAAGCCTTTATAAATACGTGTTGATTAATCTAAATTAAAAAAAAACTTAGTTAAACATTGAAATTGGATGTTACTTTTTATTTAGTTTAAGACTCTCTGTTTTGATTGTTGTAAGAATAAAATGTCTACTTTTTTTTGCATCAAATCTGGGTCCTTCCACGGTGGACTGGGAATGAAAGAAAAACTTAGAATGTGCCAGCTGCCTACTCTTCCTAGGCATACTGTAAAAATCAGTAAGTGGGACATAAGGGTCTTGCTGTATCATGGGCGAAAGGCTGACCACCTCTCACCATTACACAACGTGTTCCATCTAGTAACCCTCACCATTTGTGTCAAACGTGGCTTTGAGTGGTTTTCTAGAACCACTGATGCTCTGCCTACCCTGTTGGGGATTACAGGCGTGAGCGTATGTGAATCTGGGTAAAAAAATAAAGCCTCTTAGAAAATGTAGGTACTCTTTGAGACCAGAAAATAATTCCGTTATAAATACAACTGAACTGAGAACCTCCTCCTTTTTTGAAAGTCGGTTAAAAAGTGGTAATTTTTGTTAAAGTGAAATTGTGCGGGCGGTGGTCATTATGAAAAAGTAGTCATTTTGATAAAGTTGTCTTTTTAGTAATGTAGACTTTATGTGAATTGTTGGCCGCGATAGTCATTATAAGAAAGTAGTCATATTGGTAAAGTGTTCTTTTTGTGAAAAACGGTAGTCATTATGAAAAAGCGGTCATTTCGGCAAAGTGGTATTTTTAGTAAAGTAGACATTACGTACCTAAAGGACTCGAACTACACCTTCACGTAAAAATAGTTCGAAAAGTCTCATACTTTACATAATTTTTCAGTCCGAGCATTTGCAGAGCTCTATAATGTTATAAATAGTAATTTGTGACATATTCAAAGTGGACGTGTTCGGGAAAACAAGTACTTACGTTGCACACTGCACCATTTGCCTCGCATGCGGAATCAGGCTCATCTCGCAACACATTCGAGAAGTTTGCAGTCTGATATTTGCCATGACAAATTAATATTGCACATACTCGTAGATAAGCAACACAACGGACTTATGATAAAGAAATCGTAAGTTATAACTAATATTCTGGACTCTGTCAGTGACACTGGATAAAAAGTACTTCAATTAACCCCAGAAACTATGCAACTAAATTGCCATTTACATGAAAAACTTTGTTTAGAAACTCTTGTGCTAGTAAGTAACTAAAGGTTTTTAGGGTTCCGTAGTAATCTACGAACCCTTATAGTTTCGCCATGTCCGTCTGTCCGTCTGTCCGTCTGTCCGCAGGTTTCCTAAGAAACCCTTGGTACTACAGAGCTGAAACTAAGCATGATTATACATATGAATCACGCCGATAGAACTGTAGAGTAAAATCTTGGAAAAAAAAAATTTTTCGGGTGTCTCCCATAGACGTCAAAAGGGCGATGAATTTTTTTTTCTCGCCAAAATCATTGAGTGGGGTGTCATAGGATAGCATTTTAAAAGATAGAAGGGGTTTACTAAGAACGTTTTTCGATTTAGCACTCCGTTTGCGAAATATAAAATTTTAAAGTGAAAATTTTTGTCAAACACAAGTGTCCCCCCCCTATACCTGATAAACGGTTGTTTCTAAAAATGTGGAAAAATTCGCGTTGGTAGAATATACAACGAAATTTAAAGGAAAACTTTCACACATAAGTTGGTCCTTCAAGTTTGCGAGTAATAGTCGACCAAGTGCCAAACACTGTTGGGATTAATAAGAATGTATTTGAACCATGCTGCTACGGAACCCTACAATGCGCGTGGCTCGACACGCTCTTGGCCGGTTTTTTCATGTATTCAGAAACCACAAGAATTCATATTCCTATAACTCAAAAATGTCATTCATATTAATTTTCAAAGTGAAACAATTTTGATCAAATAAAGCTAAGAACCATCTTAATCTCGTCAGAAATCGGTCCATTCGTTTAGAAGCTACGATGCCACAGACAGACAGACAAACACAGGTATACAGACACAGGTGTACACATATACAGACATCAAACTTATAACACCCTTCTTTTATGTTGGGGGATTAAAAATAAAAAATAAATTATATAAACTGGAAAATAGAACTAAAACTTTATTTGAATCTCCCACTGTAAACAGACGTTTTAAAGTTAGTTAGGTAAGTAGTAAATTAACCCAAGGTGGTTCCAGATGTTTGACCAGTATTTTGAGTATGTATTTCATTGAGTAATTGAGCAATCTCTCTGTAGGTTTGATGAGTTGTCTTCCAAAACACGATCCTTTTTCGACCATTAACAATATTGAAGACCTGCTGAGAAAGACTAAATCAGACTGTTACATAGAATGTTGGCTCGTTTGAAGGTGACGCACAATTGGATTAATTCCTATTTAACACCTTATTTAGCGGTATCCACCTAATTGGATGTTCGCCATCCTATTAAAACGTTACATTGTTTATTCGCGGGATTTACGGATATGGGTTAAAAATGGCGTTTTTGGATTAAGCAGTTTGATATTGGGTCCGTTCTAAAAATAGAGACTGTTACATTCATTTTAATTGATTTATTAGTCCAATTTGTAAAGTTATTTATATGGTGCTTTTATGTAGAATTTATTTATGCCAGCTTTGATTTGGGTTGAATGATTGCGCACTGCAAGTTGTACAGACTACATTAATTACGTATTTTAAGAATTGATGACACGCGAAACCTAGTTTAAGCATAGTTCAATATAATAAAGACGCTCAATGACAGCGGTCGGGTTTTATTTCCAACTAGCATTCCGCTCGGGACTTCGTTCCCGTGGGAATTCATGAAAATTATGTAACCATGTCCATCGGGGATAATGTAGCTTTCTAATGGTGAAAGACTTTTTCAAATCGGTCCAGTAGTTTCGTAGCCTATTCAATGCAAACAAACAAATAAACGATCAAATCTTTCCTCTTTATAATATGAGTAGATAGATGTATAGATACACCTGACACACCGTAAGCACTATTCTTTACAGTTTTGGCCAAGTTTACTAAAGTATCACTTCTTTCACCAAAAAGTTATCAGTTTAACCAGATATGATACTTATGCTTCTACTAACCTACTTTAGAGACTTTTTTAAATTAATCTTTTTGGAAACAAATTAAGTAAAAATATAACCTACTTATCGTGTAGGTATAATCAAGTATTTGGCAAACTTGACTAACCCTGGGTTTTCTAACCGTCAAACAGCCTCTGACGTAGTTTTATGACAGTAGTCAATCGACAACAGCCAGGACTGATAGCTTGACCATTATCTCATCGCTGCGTCCTTTGTTAAAAATGCGCTTGTAATAATAGTACACAATGTTTACATTCTGTTACTCCTGAGTTACAGGACTCAACAAATCGCTTAATAATCGCAACAGATAGCTTGGGTGATAAAGTAAACCAAAAAATTAAGGGCTCAGGAATAATTTCAAATATTATTAATTTACAAGCAGGTCACCTTCATCTGGAAACGATCCTAGTACCTCGTAACACGGTGTAGTCAAATCAGCCTGTTGACATTTCAATTTATATAAAATAATGGCAGCGTTGTCAGGCAGGGCCCGTAGCTCAAATGCGTACGGAATACTGAATGTGAGGTAACCAAATTTACGTAGTGTATTGAGGAACGTTGTATCGAATAATGCTGCGTTTTCTATTTTCAGGACTTACTCTTATAATTTTAAGTAAATTCGATAGACGTCTTCTTAGATTCGTTATTATAGGGGATGATTATATCGTCCACATGATAAATTCATAAATCATGTCAGCTGCAATACGTCCACTGCTGGACATGGGCCGCTGGATGCGGGTGGCTCAGGACCCATGAATGAGAAGATCCATTGGTGGATTTATGTAATTACTGGATTTTTTTAAAAAAAAACAAAATTCCAGTTAGGTAAGTACTCTTATTTGCATATCCATACATATTTACATTCTTTTTAAAATTTGAATGGAGGACTGGAGAATGGCACATAATATACGTACTTTTTACTTTGACTTATTATTATTTATATAGATATCTTGAATATTCTATGAAATAAATATAATTTGAATTTTAACATATAAAAATAGAAAAAAAATAAAAAATGCATGAATTTTATCTTCAGTTATACTTACTCTGTCAACTTACTGCTACGAGTATGTCGATTTCCGTGTAGTATCGGTTAGTTCAATTTCCAGTCCACTTTCTCGATTGGATTTCAAACTGAAATTATTTTGTAGAGTGTCACGTGTTTGACAAAGGTTAGGTCTTGATTCCATCTAGGAAATTCGATCAGTTGGAAAGAAAGGTTAGCTTTAGATATCCTTTAAGAAATTCCATCGGTTGAAAGATCTTTTTCTCTTAACAACTATAGCTTTAATCAAACCAATTCGTCGGTACGTTGCAAGTGAAAGATGACACTGTTTTCTTCTTTTTGTCAACCAAACAATATAAGACAGAACTGTTTGATGACTGTACCTAATATGCACACATCACTCTAAGCAACATGCACGATTTTTCATGAATACAACACAGGCCTTTTTGAGAAGCTGTGAAAAGTACTTAAGACACGCATTTTGAATAAAATCTTTAGTGTGAGCAAGTTCTATACCTGAATTTTCTATTCCTATAAATGAACTTATCTAGCTTGAAATTTGTGGAAAAGGAATTTATAGGAATTGGAAATTTAGGTATAGAACTTGCTCACACTAAAGATTTTATACAATTACGTGTCTTAATAGTTTTCCCCATTTCTATCCGTGGGCGTCGTAAGTGGCGACTAAGGAAACACAAATGAGACCTGCCTCCTAATAATCCACCCCACGCAACGACACCTCAATAATTGGTTCTGAATCTGAGATGGCGTCCTATGATCTCATGCAGTGTGGTAGGCTCTGTGCAGGGCCGTCTGGTTCGCGACCACCCTCCTACCAAAGTCCGATGCCAAACAGATTATTTTTAAACAGTCCCTAAATTACAAAAGGCAAATAATTTAATTACTTACTTCGCTGACTCGGCAAACTGAAGTGCTATCTTTGTTCATGTAAACTAACACGGAAAGTGACGGTATGGTATTTTAAGTAACATTAACGTGAACGTTTCTGTAACTAGAACGTTTCTTGCCGTGTTGGTGATCGGTTGCGAATAACACCACCCCATTTCTATCTGTGGGCGTCGTAAGAGGCGACAAAGGAAACACAAATGAGACCTGCCTCCTATTAATCCACCCCAGGCAACGACACCTCAATTTGTTCTGAATCTGAGATGGCTTCCTATGGTCACATGCGCTGTGGTAGGCTCTGTGAAGGACCGTATGGTTCGCGATCACCCTCCTACCGAAGTCCGACGCCAAACAGTTTAAAATCTTAAATATTCCCTGAATTACAAAAGGCAAATAACTTAATTACTTACTTCGCTGGCTCGGCAAACTGAAGTGCTAAGCTTTAATGAAATAGGTACTTAAATTACACACAGAAAAATCTATTACAATCTTTTTATTCTCTCTTTGGAATTAAACAACAATTCGATCAAAAGTCTTAAAAATAGGGAGTTATTATTAAGAGCGTAGTTAAATGCAATCAAATACAGCAAATCAAAGACAAAACTCAAAGACAAAACTATGTTTTTAGTTGTTACTTCGGTACGGATTCAAAAGTGTAATTCGTATACTATCTACATTATTCAGTCCTAGATATTTTACACTGTAAATCGTTTTATTAAATGCAACAATCTGATAAAATCAACATCAATTCCCTACAGTGATATGTTATTCCATAAATTTTACAGAAACAACACAATAACATTTTTATTTTTGTTAATAAAATCAGTTATTTTCCTATCTACCTAGTTGTATTACTTAATCTTACTTAAATTATTTTTACAAAGCAGTGAATTCAGTAGAAAAGGTTGAGAGTGGAGTAGTCAAAGGTATATTTTTGTCATCACTTTTACTATCAACATTGGCACCAGGGAGTGACCAAGTGGAGCTACCAGCCGCAGTGACCCGGGGTCCCATGTTATCGTATGTAGATTTTAAGAAGCATGTTCTACTTCGTCTCGGCAACGTAGCACCACCTCCTAACAAATCTGGATACTCTTTATTGTGACCAGATACTTGCACTGATATAAAAATGTTCCCATAAGGGGCTGGCAACGCGAATTCTGCGGGTGGAGGAGGATACGAGCCTGGTGGGCCTTCTATAGTTATTTGTACAGGTTCCATGCAACGCTGTGTGTCCTCACTCTCCATCGACATTGATCTGTCTAACATTTCGAATCCATATGACGAACCTAAGTCGCCACTAGTTCTATCACAACTGACTGCCAATGAGGTATCTAGAAGCTTCTTTTCTTGGTCAGTAAAGCTTCTACTAGGCGGCACCCGTCGTCTGGTTTTCCAACAAACACATGAAGCTACAAAACCTAAAAATGTCATGCCTAGCATCGAGCCGCCAACCATGAAAAATGTAGAATAATCTGGAGCTACTCGCGCTGTCGCAGTTCGAGCTTTAGGAAGAAACAAAGTCAAATAGGCTTTAGCTTCACCCGCAACACTCTTTGCGCTACATTTCCATTCACCTGATAAATCACTAGTAACGTTTGATATAGTCACGTTAACCCACTGTGCACTTTTGTTTATGTAATCTTCATTATATTCATCGAAATAATCACTTTGGTATGTATGAATAAGGATTTCACCACGTTGATTTGTGTTGTTGTGGATTTCAAAATGGCGAAATGACCAAGTAACCGATGGTTTTGGGTCACCCCGAACAAAACATCCGAAACTTATGTCGGCTCCGGCCTCAGTTCTAATTACTGTCGGACTCGAGTATGCGATTGGTGAACAAACCATATCATCGCCTTTTAAAGAGCGCCACGATATGTGTGACAAATTTTCTGGTCCATTACAAAACACTTCTTCATTCACTAAATTTCGGTTATCATTCAAAAACCATTCGTGAAAATTTCTTAGCCTGCAATCGCAGTACCACGGATTTTCTGATAAAGTTAGAGTTTTAAGTACAGGAAGGTTAAATGTATCTTGGTGGAGATGCGTTAGTAAGTTTTGATGCACGTGTATAGTTTCAACCGCCCGTAAGTTTGTAAAGGCGAATGGATGCACACTGTGAAGTTTGCATCTCGAAAGTTCAAGTTTCTTCAAATGTTGCAAGGGTGGGAACTGCTCGGCAACTAGTGAACTAAGTGGATTGTCGTTGAGAACCAACAACCGCAGACGGTCGTTGCCTCGGAATGTGGCAGGTGACAGTAGCACTAGTTCGTTTTGAGAGAGGTCTAATTCTATTAAAATACGAAGTTCCCTGAAGGCGTCAGAGTGCACAGAGCGTAAGTTCGTGGAACTCAGATTGATGCGTTGTAAATTTAGTAGTTCGATGCGGGCAAAGGCGTCTTGTTCTAGCGTTCTGATTGTATTTCCGTGTAAATCTAAGACTTGAATATCTGACGCCAAATGTGGAATTTGTTTTAGTCCTGCCGAGATACAGGATGCAGTTTTCTTTCCTGACGACCATTTGCACTGGCATTCTGGAAGATGTCCACATTTCATCCAGTCGCTTCCCACGTGATTCACAAACAGCACAAAGATGAACGCAAAAGCACTCCACCGTTCTCGAATTCCCATTTCATATCAGTAGATGTAACTGCTTCATTTACCTGGAACAAAACATTGCCTTTAAGGTACACGATCTGTATAATTGCTGGACTTAATTGAGTACGGTCCAAGAGTATTTGAGGTTACCTACTACAAAGGTATTGAGGGATGTGGATGTAATTAATAGTGGTTCCTTAACCATGTCGTATCGCGCTGACCTATCTCACGGAGCGTGTTCAAATTGAGATTAAACATTAGATATGATGTTGTCTTTAGTTACGATTGACGTGGATCACAAAGGGATCGTGAAGATGTGTTTGAGGACAAGTACTATCACTCAAAGGAAGGGCCTCAAGTCAACCGTCGCCAGTTTGGGGTTTACGTGTTAACATTTCAGCGGTTTAGAGGACTCGTCCTTTACGTCGATGTGGTTCTGAATAATGAACAGGTATCGGTTAGACTAAGTTGTTAGCTTTAGAACGGCAGTTTTGGCGATTATTTACTATACGCCTTCTTTACAAGGATTGTTTGTCTTTTGTTGTGAATGTTCGATTTATAAAACAAATGTATTTCTGGTATTTACTCAGTTTATTTATTGTTAACATGTATTTAATCAAGAAGGAAATGCCAATTATAACATACTTAATTCCCGACGGGATTCCGCCAACTAAAATATTTTGATATTCAAATACTCTAACGTCCATTAGACGCTCCATTAAATTCATTTTTCTTTTCATCGAGGATGTTTAATTTACTCTTGGGAGAAAGAAGTTATGAGTACAGTTTGGCTTTGTTTTGATTGAGTCTTATTAAATTGCTCGGTCAAAGTGGGTTAAATTATGAACCACATTTTAATTAAACGTGATTCACCTCAAATACAGCAAAATTATTCTGCTAATTTTGTTCGATTTGGGAAGTTTAGGAAACAAATAATATGTTTAAAGTAACTTACTAAGGTTTTAATATAAATTTATATAGATACAAAATGAAACAGAAAAATGTAGCGATAACTAAAAGGCTGTAGCAGTAGCAAGTTGTACATACACTGTATTTTATCTAACATATCTTGTCTTGTATATCCTTGTATAAAAAAGTGTATTTAGTGTGTGTATGTTTTTCATTGACAGAATACATTTCAGATAGATTTATTCAATTTTAGAGATCCTTGGAAAAAAAATTGATTTGAAAAGGTAGTAGCTATTACTCACGATGACATGTCTTTTTCAGTCTTATCAGCTGACCCGATACATTTCATCTCTAATAATCGCACGGTATTTACAAGGTAAAAATAAAAAAGTATTTTAAATATTAGAAAAATATAGTTTACCTCATAAAATAATCTACTTCATCTCGTATTGCCATTTACAATAAGGAAGCCGGTTTAAAGCTTACAAACATTTTATTTCATACTCTTATTAAAACGGGTCAAAATTCGCGTTTACATTTTGTTTTAACTTTGTTTCCGATGGTTCACTGGTTTGTAGGGTGTCCGGCAGAACGTTGAACATACGAAAATGGGGGGAAGGTGGGGCCATCTCCTACCTATTCAGGCAATAAAAAAAAATCCTGGTCATAAAAATTTTTTTATATGATTTTTTTTTAATATTTGCCCCTTTTTACCGCTTTTGTATCTTTAAACCCCTACAACTTTTTCTTTTTTTACAGCTAGGCCCAATTTCTTATTTTTTTTTAATCTTAGGGGATCGTAAGCTCTAAGGAAATGGATATTTGATGCTTTTTGTAGCAAAAAAAAAAGTTGTAGACCCTCAAACCTTTAAAAAACGTTGAAAAAAACCTAATAGCTAAACTTTGCGTTGCCTTTAAAAAAAAGTAAAGGTGGTGGATGGCTTCAGATTTTTTTAAAACATCTCTTATGTGTTGGCTTTCTAACGGTATGTAATTTGTTTTGATATCTTTTTTTTAACTGGAGTTATAATTTTTTTTTCGTGATTCGACCATTTCTACGAAATTCCGCTTAAGTTGAAAGTTGACTTCTTTTCCGAAAATTATCAATGCAAAGTTGAAAATAATGTAAAGACTTACTTTAGGGATAATTACAAACAGAGCAGGTAGATTTTTTTTCATGCTTACCGTTCCACAGAGAGAAAAGATAATTGCTATCTTTTCTCTCTCTTGCTCTTTGAGGAATGTTTAGCAGGTAATAAATAACGGTACTGCATCACTCTAGCAAGCTCGTATCGTATTCTCTCTTTCACTTTTGGAGCACCGCAGGCGCCAAGGTCGAATGCACGAATGAAACGATCCCTTTTTAAATGTTTTATTTAGTCGAGACTTAACTGCCTCTGCGATCGATCGCGATGTGCTCCAAAAGTGAAAGAGAGAATACGATACGAGCTTGCTAGAGTGATGCAGTACCGTTATTTATTACCTGCTAAACATTCCTCAAAGAGCAAGAGAGAGAAAAGATAGCAATTATCTTTTCTCTCTGTGGAACGGTAAGCATGAAAAAAAATCTACCTGCTCTGTTTGTAATTATCCCTAAAGTAAGTCTTTACATTATTTTCAACTTTGCATTGATAATTTTCGGAAAAGAAGTCAACTTTCAACTTAAGCGGAATTTCGTAGAAATGGTCGAATCACGAAAAAAAAATTATAACTCCAGTTAAAAAAAAGATATCAAAACAAATTACATACCGTTAGAAAGCCAACACATAAGAGATGTTTTAAAAAAATCTGAAGCCATCCATCACCTTTACTTTTTTTTTAAAGGCAACGCAAAGTTTAGCTATTAGGTTTTTTTCAACGTTTTTTAAAGGTTTGAGGGTCTACAACTTTTTTTTTTGCTACAAAAAGCATCAAATATCCATTTCCTTAGAGCTTACGATCCCCTAAGATTAAAAAAAAATAAGAAATTGGGCCTAGCTGTAAAAAAAGAAAAAGTTGTAGGGGTTTAAAGATACAAAAGCGGTAAAAAGGGGCAAATATTAAAAAAAAATCATATAAAAAATTTTTTATGACCAGGATTTTTTTTTATTGCCTGAATAGGTAGGAGATGGCCCCACCTTCCCCCCATTTTCGTATGTTCAACGTTCTGCCGGACACCCTATACTACTACAAAAGCAACTGACACAATATCTGTGGAATATTTACCCAATGCAGTCTGTTTATCTTGAAGGCCTTCAATGTTTGTATTTGTACATTAACAACATTCAAGAAAATCTGGGATCCTTAATGAATAGTGGCCTTCCCAAATTCCCTCGTCCAAAATACCCTTCTAACTGTATTTGCAGTAAGGATTTAGTCACCCAAGCCCCGGGGTGCCAAACTTATCTCACTGCAAGGCGCCTAGATACTGCCCTGTATAATATTTCGCCGTCAGGGTAAACTAATTTCATTTAAGAGGGTGGACAGTTAATAATATCCTGGCATATATTATAAATTTATAACTAGGGTTGTCATCTCTATGTAACGGTGACCCGAGTCTAGGAAGGAATTATTAACGTGAGATTTTAATTACCCAAAAAGATTTCATATCAACCCTTTCTAATCCTTACTTTGTGTAGTTTTTTGTTGTTTGTTGATGAATTTTCTACGAGTGCAAATAACTTTGTACCTTTTATTTTATTTTTAACACGCTTTTTTAACACGCTTTTTTAACACGCTTTTAAAATTAGCTCGGGTTGTATGTATGTATGTATGTAACGGAATCTTTGAGCCTAATTTTCACTGGTTTTTAGACGTCTGATCAACTTGAAACTTTGCACACGTGTTAAGGGCCGATGACAATGCAATTTTCCATTGACAACAATCTATGATGAGAGAGTTATGAAAATATTGTAAAATGCACCCCACGCTTTTTACTTTGAATTGATTTATCCTGATTGTAATTAAAAATTATTTTCTACTTTTTAGTTCGGTTAGATAAAAGCGTGTTTTTTTAGTTTTTTTAAACTATTATTTATTTTATTATAAGATGTGTTAACTCTTGACCTCAATCTTGACCATAAGGTCAATGAGGTCGACGATGGAGCGAGTTAACCCATAAAATGCCTATAAAGGCACTGGTACTCCCACGCACCGACGGAACACAGAACACCTTACAACGAGTATCGCCTAGCAAGGAATTTTTTTTCTTGTACATTAAAGGACCTTTACAATATAAAGCAAACCAAATGTCGTGAAGAATGTTTAAATAAGTTAACAAGTATCCACAAAAAAACACACTACCACGACTTTTAAGTTTAAACATTTTGAGCCAATCGAAGAAAATAATCATAAACCGAGCACATTAACGTATCACGTAAGCAGGATATGTCTTACGCACAATAAACTTATTCCTAATCTAATGTTGTTTCATCAAAATCTTGAAACCTACTTGAAATTCATTGCAGTGTTTGATAAAGAGCAACTAATTTGAATGCCTAGGTCATTAATTTAAACAATAATGACGTCAGTCATCTAAAGTATTTTTCAGGCACATAATTTGGGTCGCAAGAAAAGAACTAACTTTTGGACAATAGACATACACTAACTTTGTTCATGTACTCGTAAAAGCTAATTAAAATACCTATTTCGACAAATTCAGTAAAAAATAACTGTAACTACAATTCTTCTACTAATCAGGAGTTTCATTTAAGCTGTAATTCAAAGCAAGATATCAAAGCGAATACAAAAAAAAAACAGCAACAAAATTCATCGTTTATATTAATACTACAGTAAACAAGGTTTGTCTTGAAAATACATAGGTATAATACGTATTGATTTCAGCAACAAGCATATTCAAGCGTTTACTGATTTTCAAATAAGCATACAAACCAACATTTTGAAGTCAAACTATATGTAAAAAAAAGTTTATCTAAAGTTCCACACTACCTACGAAATAATCAAATGAATGAATGAATGAATGTCAACTACAACAAAGACCCTAAGTTTCACAAATACGAATTGGTTTCATTAAAGGTTTCTCCCGCTGCAGTGGCCATGATTTAAAAACAAATTAGACGTATAAGACAGTGAGGTTGAAAAGATTTGAAATCAAAACGAGAAATAAACATTAGAGGTGGTTTCTGACTCTACTTCATAATGAATAAACTAGTCTATTAACTACTCCCAATTATTTGAAGAATCCTTCCAAAACTTTGATTTTGCAAGAGTCAAATCCCTTAATTAAAACTTTGTATTAGATTTGTTTTTAGACAACAAAGAAGTTAAGATTGAAATTCCACCCATTTCAATACGTGCATAAATTAAGTACAACAAAGATCGTAAGTTTCATTAAGGTGCCTCCCGTGGCATCGCGCAGAGGGCACTTTGCTATATTCAAGCTAAATTAAATCAGCTATACGGCAGTGCGGTTGGAAAGGTGCCAGAATCGCGACCTGCCTTCTGCACATTAATATTGTTTTAGATCGTTGGCTCCGCGATCCATTGGGCTTGTCCCGTGATAAGAATGTTTGAGAGGATGTTATTTTTGATATTGTTTGTAGTTATAATAAAGTATATAATATATATTATTCCACGCTGCACTAGCAGTGAATAAAATACCGGCTGCTAACTTTTCCCAGGCGTAATAGCGACACGAGGGTTTTGCTGGATTGTGGGAAAAAGGCTGACAATTCTGCACCACTACACATCATGTTTCATCTAACAACCCTCAGAATTTATGTCAAACGTGGCATCAAGAAGTTCTGAACCACTGATGCTCTGCCTACTCCCTATGGGGGAATTCCAGGCGTGAGCGTATTACGTGTTGCGTATTACGTGTTGTATAATATATAATTAAATATTTAAGATTAATAAATATGTTGTTTATCGTAATTCCTAAAAAGATTTTTCATTATTATTTCTGCTCTAAAAACACATGTTTTACAACGATAGTAGAACCAAGTTATAGTAAGTAGGTACAAGGGGTTAAACAAACCGTACAAGTAGTACAATCAGAATACAATGGTCAATAAACGAATAAAATAACAAAGAAAAAAGTTAATCTAATTCTAAACAAGATCCTGAACAGCTAGGAGGGTACTTCAAGTTCGCTTTCAATAATTCCACGCTTTTTACCTCCATAATTGGTGCTGGTGGTAACAAGGTAACTTCGTTAGGGTCGGTCCACACTACACGATTACGTGCAAAATCGTTCCGCTCTCATTTCGAAAATCCCAACGCTTCCCGACGAGGCTTCAGCGAAAATTAGAGCAAAAACTGCTGGAATATTTTGCAGCGATTTAAACTTTTTGAAGGTAAAAAAAAATCGTGAAAGGAACTTACTACTGTCTGATAGATCTTGATAGTGAAACAACGGTTCCTTGAGTTAGCATCAAATTTATTGTTTACTATTATGAATTTACTATTATGAATAACACCTATAAAAATAATTAATACAAGTGTGGCTGTATCTAGTCGCCGACTGCCACAACCAGAGGGAGAAGAGAGTTAGTACAGTAATTCTATGTAATCAATGTATGGGAAAAACAAAAAAATTAATAAAGTTTTGAATCTTGTGTGGCATAATACCTTTGGATGTGATGTTCAAAACGCACAACTCTCCCCCCCCCCCTCTACCTGACGCTACACCCCCCTCGCCGTATACCACATAAGTTTCAAAACTTTATTAATTTGTTTGTTTGAAAAACACAGAATTACCGAGCTAAGTGGGGAGAGCATACCATTGATAATTATTCATAAAGCGGTCTACACGTACCTTACATCTCCTCCGTTTACATAAAAGACATTTGATACATGACCACAAAGTAAATACCTTCCAGGTTTAGAAAACAAAGTCCTATCTCTTAGTGAATAAGGCTGAGTGGGTGGGCTCACCTACTTATCAGACAAATCAATATCTATATCCGACAAATCATTACAATTCATTACAAAAGTAAACATAATCATTGCTCGAGATTTGGTTACTAGTTGGTACATCAAGATTAGTCTTAAAAAGTTCCAAGAATCTTCTGTTACAACTCCAAGGTTCATTACTTTTCGAAACTGGTAACCACAATTTTTGGTCTATTACATTATAAAGGACTTTGTCTCCATCATTTAAGTCCCTTAAATCCTTACTAGTTTTGTCATAATACTGTTTTTGAATTTTCTGTTTTCTTATTCTATTATTTAATGCTATTTGACTGTTTTTAGCTGAAGGCTTGAGTTGTTCAGAAGTACAGGTATAATATCCTAGTAAAATAATAATATAGGAAAGGTCAAACTCTGTTAATGCAAAGTATAAAGTATCCATGGGTCTAGAGAGAGTATCATTCAAATCAGAACATTTTAAGGGAAACTTTGTTCATGATGGACCACTATTGGTCTCAATGACCTCAAACGCTCCAAATAAATTATTGTACTTGAGAAACACAATCGCGAGCTGCCTATTATAGATTTGGATATGAAAACACTAAATCTAAACCTTCGAGAATGGGAACTGAAGCACTAAAATACTGTAAGGCAAACATCCATGGCTTTCTGAGATGCAGTCTGGAAACATGGCTTGCCTGGTCACCAAACAATGACTCCATGTTTGGACCCCTAAGTATTCAGGAAAACACTGAATTCCAAGAAGCTCCACTAACCTCAATGGATGCTTGCGAGAATCTTGAAATGAAGAATAGGAACACCAACCAAGTGGTGAGGCTTCCACCAATACCGTTAGATTTGCTACCTCTACCAGTGGTAGAGGTAGACTCACAAAGCCATCTTACAATGGATTCACTAAATCCATCGAAAGTATTAAGACGTACAATATGGTATTTCCTAGAGAACATAGAGAGAATGCTGCTATAAATACAAAGGGGAAGGTATGATTGGATGAACAGTGTGATACTGAATTACCTTCCATCAGATGTTAGACCTAATATATCTGCAGCTGCAGTAAACTTCATACATCTGGCTTTACGAACAAATAGTTACAGTCGACTCCTGATATGTTTTTGGTATTGTTTTGCTTTGAATTACGTAGGAAATCTCAATCCTGTAATTTCATTTCTCTACAATGATGTGGACTTGATATCATTAAGAGCTGATGAGGGAACTGTCAGATTGTTGCATGCAGGTAATCTAATCATATACGGAAAAGAGCTACTTTTGAGCATGGTAGGTCACACAGACACAGGTAGATTGATGACTGGAATAATACCTGGTTTCAAGTTTTCACAATACATACCAGAGTGATACCCCACACCTGACACCATGATAGATCTTGACAGTGAAACGACAGTTCCTTGTGTTAGCATCAAATTTATTGTTTACTATTATGAATAACACTATTAAAATAATTAATACCAGTGTGGCTGTATCTAGTCGCCGACCGTCACAATCAGAGAGAGAAGAGAGCGGGGAGAGTATACCATTGACAATCCCTACTATATAATATTATAAATGCGAAAGTAACTCTGTCTGTCTGTCTGTCTGTCTGTTACCTTTTCACGCCTAAACCGCTGAACCGATTTTGATGAATTTTGGTACAGAGATAGATTAGAGCCTGGGAAAGGACATAGGCTACATTTTATCCCACAGTTGGGCACGATATAACCTGTAGTCCACGCGGGCGGAGCCGCGGGCGGAAAGCTAGTTATTTATAAAGCGGTCTACACATACACTGTCTGCCAAAGTTATTTTCCAATTCAATGTTTTGATACATAATAAAATTTCGTATTTTTAATGTTGCTGACTAAAAATAAATAGTAAACTGTTTTGCTAAGCGCAAAATTCGAGAACAGCTGGACCTATTTAGCGTTTTTTTTGGTTGTGTTTGTAAGGACGAGGTTTGTAAGAACAAAAACATTACAAAATCTTTTTTCTAAAAAATTTCCACGACAACGAAGTCGCGAGCGGAAAACTAGTAAGTAATTAACGTTAATTTTGCAAAAGTAGAATTCAACTTGATATCGCGAACTTGAAATGTAAATAAATAATCTAGAGCAGGTCGGTTGGACTGTATTCTAGTTGTATTTCTGAGATAAATAATGCAAATAACTCTACTATTAAAAATTTTGTGTAACTCCCGATATTTAGGGCCTTACAATGTAAAAAATGGCATAAGTCAGATTTAGACATTGCCTAAGGGCGACTTTCACCAATGTGCTAAACGTATTTAGCAAGACTAATTTTGTTTAATATGACAGAATTTTTTGCTTTGACAGCCGAGTTAAATGTGTTTAGGCTGTTACACATTTCAATCAATATCAAAAATCTTTGCAAAATGGGACACACTTCTATTGAGACATGTGAAATTGTGAAGTCGAGTTAAATGTGTTTAGGCTGTTACACATTTCAATCAATATCCAAAATCTTTGCAAAATGGGACACACTTCTATTGAGACATGTGAAATTGTGAAGTCCAACGTTTGGTAGAATGCCAAACTCGAGTCAAACCTCGGATTTGGCCGTAACGAATTGACTGCTGACCCGTGTTCGTAAACTTGGAAGCTTTAGGATGGTTCGGTTCTTCGATGTACTGTCATTTTGACAGTTCACTTCCCGATATGGATACCTATTTGTGAACCGCGTTCAATAGTTGGCAATAAATCTTTAGATATTCTAAGCAAATCTACTGACTATTTAGATCACATTGCTATTTTCATGGATAAAATCAATCATGTTGAAATTAGTACTGAGTGAACTGAATGAGTCTATTTTGATGAACTTACGAATTTATTTATTTTCTACTCTAAAATCGATAGTAAACTTTAAGATTTAAATTTTAAAATTATCAGTTGCAGAAATATATAAACTTCAGAACTTTTTCGGTCTTAACCAAAATCTAAGGGGCAAGATGTGGTCGAGGATATAGCGAGGGTCACCTAGAAGATGCCTACAAAGAGATTCCGGCTATACGAATTTATTTTAAATGCAATTTTTTTCAAGATCGTATGACAAAGAAGTGTCGCAAGGGCTAGAAACTAAATTTTTGGATGTAGAACACATAAAATATGGTACAGAACAAGATCGTGTTTAATGAGTCATTCCTTAAGTGAAATACTCACTCCCTAGAGCTTATAAGGCTAGTGCAGATAAATGGAACCCAGCCCGAAACACCAAAGTAAATGAAACCCAATTTGAAACCCAATACTATGCAACTGCTAGTAAGGACGGCTAATGAAAAAAAATATTACTTAACATGTTATAAATATATTTGCAGTTTCCCAGTGAATTTCTCCAACATACATCAAGGCACGTTGTCTAGTATTTTATAAAGCAGGAACATTCCCTATGTGCCGGAGACTAAAGATATAAACATACTCTCTAGAGGCGCCAGGGTTTCAGCCCGGCGATTTATCTTCAGAACCACTAACTCAGCAAGAGCTCTCGATCTATTAGAGTGGCTTAGGCTTCTCTGAGTTATCAAAAACCTAGCACATATCTTCGCATCACATTTTTTGTAATATCTTATCGAACTTTATGAATTGGATGCACCTCATATTATAAGTATCTATTTTTCGGAACATTACCCAAGTTCTCGTGATAGCTAACTAAAAAAACATCAAAATTTGAGCTAAAGATAGTCAATTGTCTTTAGAATAAATCTTGATTGGATATCAAATTGACTTGATGATTTATGCTTGAATGACTTGTTATGGAAAATTATTAGATAATAAAATTGACTTTCTCCTACATAAAATAATAAGATGATAATAATATGTGCCGTGACATTACTTGTTGTATTATCAGTTTACCACAATGGAACTCCATAAATAATAAAAAAGAATGTAAATACTTGTTGTCTACGTAGTTAGCTGTAACATGAATACATAACAGTTATCATTTTTTTATAAGTTATTTAGAAATCACAAAAATGTATTGGTTACCTCTTTTTCGTAAGATATATTTTTAATACTTTTTGTGTATATAAAATAGGTGTAGTAGTTTCTCCCAGTTACATTAAGTGAATTTTATTCAAAAACACTAATCACTTAGTCTGTGGGTTTAGTTGACGACTGTCTAAGGATCGAGTCACGTGAATGAACATCAACGTAGCACTTAAGTAGCCCTCGGGCTGAGTGACGTTTAAGCTAAGCTAATCCAAGAATCACTTAGTTGGTTGTGCGACTTGCACGTTTTGCTGCACCTTTTGCCATTCGCACATTTTCACAAGGTGCTCATTATGCGACTTGTCCGTCTTGCTATTTATCGAAATTATACATATTTACAATTATATCTTGCACGGGTCTTACATAGAACATATCCGTAACTATGTTCATAATCAATAAAAAAGAGGAACACAAAAGACGCAACCTATGTAAAATCCAACAGCTCCCTATTTTGAGTGCTCGAAAGCTGGATCATTGCGACCCCACGTGCGAACGGAGCGTGTTACCTCCTCTATTCTCCAAAACTTATTTGTGCGAAATCATTTCACAAGGCAATGTTTGACGACCGAAATAAATCGCAGCTTCTTTTTGGAGTCCATATTCTTGCAAGACAAGAATTAATAAAACTTTTTTTTACTTTTATAATGATTTGGCAACTTTCAACTGCGAAAATTCTTTTACATCACAATAATATTGAATTGATGATTTGTTGCAGGCAAGTATCTATCTGTGTAGTGTACTATTTCACACACTCCCGCACTGCCTCGCCACGTACGACTTGTACTAACAACTTACAATATTCTGCAGCGGGAAAACTTGTAGGCAAGTATCTATGTACTGTTTTGTACTGTCTCACGCACCCGGACCGCCTCGCCACGTACGAACATTATTAATCTTTAAGCATTTTATAACTCGTAATATTTGCATACCTTACTAATAGGTTGAATACGCGCTTGATGATCTGCTTATTTTTCAAATAAAAATTTAACATTATTTTTTTAAAATAAAAATTAAAAAAAATAATGTTTAGTTCAGAAAACATTAAATTGTTCAAATTAAAAAAAATATTAGTTCAGAAAACATTAAATATTGCCTAAAATGCCTCAATCACTGTTTTATTATTTTAACTCTTTTTGGGCAGTTTTATCGCAAAGTAATCACCTTATTGTATTGTATTGTATTGTATTGTATTGTATTGTAACTCTAGCAAAAAAGTAAACGATTATTCATTAACTCAAAAAAAAGTTGAATGGTTGCTTTTAATAAACTCCTCCTGGAATAAGTATTTGACTTTGGAATAAAATCTGGTTAACAAAAAACATTCACTTCTATAGGTAGTTACATTCAAAACTATTCAGATGAAATCGATTGGTATAGAATAGGAGCCCAGAATTCAGATCTTGACGTCTGATATGCGAACCAATCATGCTCCTTTTCATCAACTTGGATTTCACATTTTCCAGCTTGAAAGAGAAAATCGTGAGTTTTACATTCTTCAGACATCCCACTCGATTTTTCTTTTAAAAATATTTGATCAAGTTTTGGTTAAAATGAATTTACAGAATATATTCTTACACAAATGTTTCTCTGGATGAATATTTCATATTATAACGACCGATCTGACTTTTTACACAGAGATAATTGGAAATAGGCTACTGCATGTCACGGGTGGAAATCTAGTGAGTTATTAAAACTTCTAATAATAAAACCGGCCAAGAGCGTGTCGGGCCACGCGCATTGTAGGGTTCCGTAGCAGCATGGTTCAAATATGCAGCTGGCTTCTTAATTCTACGACCATATTGTCATAGTCGATGTTAAAATCCCCAAATACTATAGTACCAAAAACAAATGTATTAAAAAGTTTGTAATTTCAGAAATAACTGCAGTTTCGGCCTAAACATAACAGAATCGATTTTTTTTTTTGTATTTTTTTTGCTGTAATATTATTGTTAGGGATATTATAATAATATCGAGCTGCTGCTAAAGCAGGTCGCCTGGTGATGGTATATAAATTTGATGTCATTTTCGTAATTAGCACCCCCAAAAACCTGTTAAACGACACCTGAAATGCCAATATGTTACAGCTTGGCTTTCGGCTCGCCTCACTTTTAGCGTGGAATCTTGTATGGCAGCCATTTTGGATTGGGGTACACTTCGCCGTAAATGCTACTCTCGTGAATTATTCCATTTTTTTTTCATTATAAAAATTAATGTCTCCGAAACGGATTGCTGAATCGAAAAACGTTCGTAGTAAACCCCTTCTATCTTTTAAAAAGCTATCCTATGATAACCTACTCGATGATATCGGCGAGAAAAAAAAACCATCGCCCTTTCACGTGTATGGGAAACACTCGAAAAACAATTTTTTTCCACCATTTTATTTTGTAGATCTGTCAGAGCAATCAATATGTATGACCATGCCAAATTTTAGCTCTGTAGTGCCAAGGATCTAATTTTAGTGAATATATTCTTATTAATCCCAACAACGTTTAGCACTTGGTCGACTATTACTCACAAGCTTGAAGGGCCAACTTAAGTGTGATAGATTTTCTTTTAATTTTGTTGTATATTCTATCACGGTGAATTTTTCCACATTTTTAGAAACAACCGTTTTGCTTGTAGAGGTTGACACTTGTTTTTAACAAAAATTTTCACTTTAAAAATTATTTTTTCGCAAACGGAGTGCTGAATCGAAAAACGTTCTTAGTAAACCTCTTCTATCTTTTAAATGACATCTCATTCGATGATATCGGCGAGAAAAAAATACCATTGCCCTTTCACGTGTATGGGAAACAATCGAAAAATATATTTTTTTCAAAATTTTATTTTTTTAATCTGTTGGCGCAATCAATATGTAGGACCATGCCAAATTTTATCTCTGTAGTACCAAGGATTTAATATTAGTAAACATATTCTTATTAATCCCAACTAAGTTTTGCACTTGGTCGATTATTACTCGCAAACTTGAAGAGCCATCTTATGTGTGATAGTTTTCCTTATAATTTCGTTATATTTACTACCACCGTGAATTTTTTCATATTTTTAGAATCAACCGTTTAGCTGGTAGAGGGGGGGGGACACCCTTGTTTTATGTTAGGCAAATGGAGTGCTGAATCGAAAAACGTTCTTAGTAAACCCCTTCTGTCTTTTAAAAAGCTGTCCTATAACACTTCATTTGATGATATTGGCGAGAAAAATTCATCGCCCTTTCACGTCTATGGGAGACACCCGAAAAAAATTTTTTTTCTAAGATTTTACTCTACAGTTCTGACGGCGTAGTGTATATGTATGACCATGCCAAATTTCAACTCTGTAGTACCAAGGGTTTCTTAGGAAACCCGCGGACAGACGGACAGACGGACAGACGGACAGACGGACATGGCGAAACTATGAGGGTTCGTAGATTACTACGGAACCCTAAAAACGGCTTGTAGGTCTAGGTATGAACTTGTGAAGAAAAGAAAGGGAGGGACACATCTGTCTAGATAATAATTTTTTTTTTGTTTTAGGTCTATTTACGGATCCAGGAGCGGGTGAAATGTGAAAGCCTATCACAAATGGAGGATAACAAAGGCAAATCAAATAGTCGCTCTTCTTATCAGCTAAAAAATTACTTCGCATAGACATCAGTTTTCAATATTGAAAACTCTGTAGAGAAACAATCTTGACTACGTATTTTCCGGTTTTTTTTTTTACTTAAGCGCTATTGCTTGGCATTAAACTAAACATTTTATTTTACCGTGACACTGCTATTCTTATTGGCTGATAAAATGTATACTATTAAATCCTCCTCATTCCCAATGGTACTAATACAAGTATATCAAGGGAAGATAAATTAAATATTTATTTGTCATATCCTTTATTCTCAGGTAGAAACAATGCAAGTTTCATTAAGAACATACTATTTTTTAATTATTTTATAGTGATTCAGAATACTTTACATTTATAACTCTACAAACCTCTTTAAACTTCTATAATCTGCCCCAGAACCATGATTTTCCTTGTGAACATTCAAACAAAAGCATTTAATTCGCAGTTCTCCGTCGCGGTAATTATTTTCTACAGAGCTTTATTTCGACATGGATCTCATCAAACTCTTAAGACTGAAACAGCCAGCCGTGAAATAAAAGCAAATACAAACAATTAAGTATCTTATAATTTTGTTCTAACGGGTATTTAATCGGTGCTTTATAACAAATAGAGATATAATAAAACCACCAGTTTAGTCCGCTGGCTGGTTATGCTGCCTCAGGAAAAGTCTGATCTTGCTGACAGTGGAACCTGACCTGATCGGATATCATCAGTTACTTAACCGTAAACCATCGATAATTAATCTACTTTTCTCAATTGTTAAATGACGGTGGCGAACTCCTATGAAATCATTGATACTAATTGCTCATTTATGAATCAATCGCTTCTTGTTTTCATTGATATTTCAAATTAATTTAGGCGGTGGAAATAAAAGGGTTTTGGAGGGAAAATTTACAGAAACATTCGTAATTTTGAGCATCGGCAACCGCCATGTATTTCTCATCGCATCCCGCATTTCTAAATTGTTTTGTTTCAACCGGCTTGATAATTTTAATTAAAAGCAACTTTCAAAGTTACTCGTGAAATTGAGCACAAATTGTAACAGATGCGACCTTTCGAGAAATTAACATGGTTGGAACAAAAAGGCCTTTGCTGAGAACAATTTAGTTTGTACGAATAGACTCCTCCGGTGATACTACATTAAAAGCTGTATAATATTTTCAATACGTAGTATAGAGTCTGGAGTATGACAAAATCTAACTTTGTAATTAATGGTAAGTTCAGGTCTCTCCTTCCTGTGTTTTGGGATCTCTTGCACGGGGATTGGTGCCAGAAAAACTATGAGGGAAGCTACGAGCAGATTCAAGGCCTCCTCCCAAAAACGAGCCGCACTTTTCTCATTAACGACGAAGTTGGCAATTCATATCAACATCAATACAAATCAGCTAGGAAGGGCACTCCGAGGCCACGAGGGCTACAACCTTTTTTTCCAAGAAATATATTATACCTATACATTCAGAACTACTGTTCCGAAATAGCTATACAAGGATATGTCTGCTATTCCCTTAAACTGTTAGTGCATCTTGAAAGGACGGTCAGTACCTTTAAACTTGGGATGTCCCCTTCCCTTGGAAGGAAATTATCCAGCAGTAGAATGCTCGAATAAAATTCTCACGATCCTCTAGAGCCGATGGGATCACTTGAAACTGAAGAATATTCTGAAAGATTGAGCAGCAACTAAATGACTGAATTTAGAAGTGCAAACTGTAATTATATTTGTTGGGATTTTACAGTACAGTAAGCAGTTCAAAAAATACATCGAGTCCACTACGTTACTTCCTAAATTACCTAAATGAATTTTACTTTCAGCGGCTTTCACTTTTTAGATGATGCTCTGATTGAGAAGCAGGAATAAATTAGAAATAGTTAAAGACTACTACTCTGAGATCGTTACTACTCTGGAATCATGGAGTTAACGTAACTTGTTGGTGGGGCAGGAAAGATGATGACCTATCATCAAGACTGTCGCTATACTTTTCAAACTTATGTAAGAATTACGGTCACCCGTTTTTAAACCCAACTGATAAAATCAAAAAATTTAAGAGAAATTTTAAAATAGGAGATAGACGTTGATCCTTTTCCTTAAAAAAAGCTTCTATGGAAATTCTGTGAAACATATACTACAAACTTCTTCAAAAAAGAGGTCACTATACCAAAATGACCATTTATGGATGCTTAAGGGAACCTCTCTCTCAATGCATAAAGGAGTCTCGACTCCCAACTACTAAAGAGAGCGAACTTATCAGACTGGAAGACTGGGATGATATCGTGCTACTTCAGAACCACGTCATAAGCCTCGAGATTGAAGAAAAAAACGCTTAAGATACGAGTACCACATGTGCACCTCCTAGAGAGGAATGGTTCCTCATAAATGACCAGTGCGCATTCAACTATCTTTACGGTAGATTTAAACCAAGAGGAAGTACTATGGGTACTATGTTTTTGGTATAATGTTACTTAAATTTTTTTTTGAATGCGGTTGTCACCTATAATTGGGTTACCATTTAGCCTTTTTTTATAAATTTGTGCCATTTTAATTAAGAGTTGGTGTGTAAATTGTTGGTGATCTATTAAATAAATAAAAAATAAAATAATAAGTGGAACTTATGACTCTTGCTCGATACCTTAAGGGAAAAGAAGGAGAGTTGGTTCAGAAGTTGCTAGAACAGCGGAATATGTATTACAATCATGAGAGAGATGATATTGTTCAGTTGTGTCGCAAAGAGCGGGAACTCAACTTGTTGGGAAGGGTAGTTTGTAAACAAACATATGAAATGAGGTTAATGCAAGTCTGCTTAGCTTAGAGAAATCTTTGAGTGACAACATCTCACAATTCATAAGGAAGCAAAAGATGACCAACACAGAGTTGTAAGTTGCAAAAAGGATCGATCGAGTAGCTTCAACCATAAGAAACTATAATATTAACCAAAGTTCCTTCCATATGATCAGAGCACATTCTACAATCTATACGGTCAATTTAAACTAAGAGGAATTGGAACTTATGAACCGAGAGTTCTTGCTCGATACCTTAAAGAAGAACAGTTGGCTCAAAAGTTACTAGAATAAAAGAATATGTACTATCACGTTCATATATGGAGGCATAGTCAATACAAAACGCAGAAAACAAATCGCTTGCGGCTGCTCGTATACTCACACATGGACACAAATCAGTATACCGCATACCCCAATACGCTTGTTGCTCTGATAACAAGCATAATTTCACGACCCTAAGTATAAGCCTTGGTGGCGCAGCGGTAACACCGTCTGCCTGCTGTAGCGAGGCGCGGGTTCGAGCCCAACTATCACCTGATAGCTACGACGTTTTGTTGGATATATTTTTGGTTTTCGAACATTTTTATAGTCATAATTGAATGCAATGAAGTTAGTTTAGATTCGTTCGGTTCGGTGTTCATTAGCAACCTGTTTGTCATTGCTAATCATTAGCGAAGGTGCTCGTGTGTTCTTACCGTATTGGCATTTTACTGTGATTTCTTTTTTCGACATGCTTACAAATACATATAAGTCTGCAGGAGAAACAAAGTATTGTTGCGCTGCACAATATAGGATAAAATATATCCCAAATTGCTAATGAGACTGGTCTTACTGTGAGTATCATAATGTTTACTTAATATTAACACTGTTTTTAAATTTATAATTTATTTTAAGAACATAAACAAGCTAGCTTAACTATTTTAATGCATTTTATTAGTGGTACATAGTTTTTGTTCTTCATTATATTAATCTTGTTATTTTGGTTTTAGTGGAGGACCGTGCAATATTGGCTGAATCGTTATGGAATGAGGGTAACGTGGTGTAATCTCGGCCGCGTAGTGGACGCTCGCGACTTATCAATGAATCACAGCGTATGGTGCAAAAGTATGAAAATAATGGATTCATGTGGAATATAAATGGAGTTCATCGATTCTAAGGCTTAACAAGTTTAATTAAATATTGTTATATGTGAAATTGCGATATTTATCTATAATTTATTATTTTGTTATTATAAACTATATATCTACTGACTACTTGCACTACAAAAGTTGAATTTAAATTTTTGTTGAGGTTTAGCTTACTCTTTTTTTCACGAAAATGAATTCTTAAGCTATAACCTTAATAAAAGTGTAAGTGATCAACATGCCAAAAAAAAAATGTGATTTTGTTAGTAGGAAATAAAATGACCTAGTCGAATTTCATATTTGTTTCATTCAAATACTTTATCACTGATACAATAATGTATTGTTAATGCTTTAATAAACAAACATAAACTACAAAAATAAATACTCGGCTGGCATTAGAACCGTAAACCTTTCTCCCTGCTAAGACAGTGTTTATCCGCTGGACCATACATAACGCTAGTAAGATCGACAAAATAAAGATACACTACGTCATGCTTACATTACTGATTGTTTGATATGACTCAACAGCAGCGGTCAGTGGAGGACAGTGCAATGTTGGATGAATGCTTCCTACAAAAACTTCACAGAGGAGCCAAGAGATGTCGCTAAGCAAAATGATGTTCTTAGAGGAGGCTACAAGCTTGTGTGCGTGAGAAATCGTTTGAACTATGTTCAGAGGAACATAGTCCCTATTGCAACGCGCCAAGTGGTTTAACTATGACTCCATTATTGAACACCAGTGTACAACAATCATAAGAGAGATGATATTGTGCAGCTGTGTCGCTAAGAGCGGGAACTCAACGTGTTGGGTAGGATATTTTGAAAGCAGACATATGAAATGAGATTGATGCAAGTCTGCTTAGGAAATCTTTGGATGACAACATCTTGCCATTTATAAAGGAGCAAACTATACAAAAACATTGTGGCAGTTGCAAGAAAGAAGGATCGAGTAGCTTCAACCATATCTAAAGAAGGAAATTTTAAAAATATCAACCTGGACCTCTCAAAGTGTAATCAACTTCAACGACACGAATTAAATAAGAACTTATTTACTGAATTGGATAAAATACACGGCAGAGAGAACCTTTATTTTGACTCAAAACCTTTGGTTTAATAGATAGATGTATGGTGTTGCACACCTGCGAAAATAGGCCCAAATGGGGAACCTAAAGAAAGATTTTTGTTATTATGATCAGTATGGAATTTTGAAGGTATGAGACAGAAGGCCTGGACAATATCAACGATTATGATTATCAAGATTGCTTTAAACGAGTGCAAGTAACCTGAAAGGAGAAACTATGGGTCAAGAGGATAATCAAGTGATCCACCTTCAGTTGACTAAAGAGCAATAGCTCGATCCAAACACATGCATTATATTCTTGCTTAACACCTTAGAATTAGATCATTTATTTGAGAGGGGAGGACTAAAACTCAAACTCCAAAAGACCTGGTACTCAAAGAATTTATTTGAGTACTCAAAAGTTCGATATTTCAAATCAATTTGGATTGACGATAGTCTAAAATTTCTAAATAGGATGATTCCTAATACCAACGAGGGATTCCCTTCAATCCAACCCCTGTATGCTTACGAGTTCCGTACTTCTACGACTACCGAGAGTCTATCGAGGAATTACCGATCACCCGTTGTTCCCTACTTTCTTTATTCACTAGAGACAGTGAATATTTTTCGCCGGAAAGGCCGGAAAGGACAAAATACGTTTACCTGTACTACTACATATCCCATCTATTTTAGGAGGCTTACCCCTCTCAAACATGTACCAGCACTGTCAACGTGGCTGCCCTGATCCATTAACCGTTTGGTTCATAGTCAAAGATGGCTACCCAGAAATATATCGGATATAGTATTAATGTAACTTCTTTTCCAAACTTTGAGCAGAAGGTAAGAGAAATTGTTGGAGAATTTCTGCCGGTCTATACAACTCGTGAAGATTTAGAAAATCTATGCTCTATACTTATGACTACACTGTTGGCCGCTGATAGACTTTACAGCTTCACCGAGCAAATGGTGAACGCAGATGGCTCTCAGAACAAAAAAAAAAGTAACAGGGCGAAGGGCGCCCCCTGTAGGGCTCGAACCTCGGCTTAGGGCGTTACTGGGAGAAGGGAGTCGGACATACGTTTGTAGAGAGAAACGGCCGGTTACGTGCGGAGATGATAGAGTATACGCGACGAAGGTCCTCGCCGGCGAGGACGGAACCGCGGTCTGTGTGATGTACGGGACTCTGCGCATTGTTGGTTGGCCTGTATCGAAAGGGTGATGAGATCGTCCGGGTCGTTGAGGACGTTCCTCGGATGGCGTTTGCCGGGGTTGTTAAGGACGGGGTCATAAGTGGCCGCAGCCACCACAAGGGCATTGGGGTGGTGCGTATGCTCTATACTAATAACAATGAGACTCTATATTACAAACTCGCTCACGAGATCTTCAGAAACTCAAACGAGGAAATTCAACTTCAGCTAATTGGAAGTTTCTCCAATGTACAGACTATAAACAGGCCTATTAATGAAGATCCAGATAATACCGAATAATAAGAGAGAATTTTCTCTCTGGGAAAACTGAAAGACCGAGAAGCAGCCCAGGTTCTGTGTAAGAAACTAGAACATTTAAAACTTCCAATAAAAGAAGAGCATATCGTAGACATAGCTCTTACTAATCCTCCCTGTAAGTTCCTAGCTCCAAAAATCATTCGAGAAAGGTCTTGTTGGTTCGCAATTGAAGGAATCACAAGTCCAGTTCCCTGCGAACAAGTCTGGGTAATCGATTATGATTATGTATCACAATCATCGAAGACTGACTGTATCATCGCAAATATATCTTATGCCCTAAAAACTAAAGGAATGGAAACTTTCGATAAGAGAGGATCTTATTCTCCATACCTTGGATTGTTAACACCTGAAAAAATTACTAAACCACAGATGAGGGTGATTAACCCCAATCCAACGATTAAGTCAGTAACTAAACTTTACTATATTCTGACGTATCTTCGGAGGATGGATCCTATGAGTCCGCTTATCAGATTGACAGAAAAAAATCTTTGACACAACCTTAAGTTTCTCCCTCCTGTGTTTCAGGATCTCGTCTTCGAGGATTGGTGCGGGAAGAACTACGGTGAAGCTGCGAGCACAGATTCAAGATCTCCTCCCAAAAACGAATTGCACTTTTCTCATTAACGACAAACTTGGCTACTCATATCATTATCAATATATAATACATAATACCTATATGGCACAAGAAAACTGTTCATATACGGCAGCGTTGAGAGGCATATTTACAAAAGTGCACGCAAGTACAGAAAGCGCGCAAGCGGAAAAATTACCGATGGAGCCTGATATGGTTATCACAGCAAGAAAATCTGCTGCAACTGCTTCAGTATCTTATGCAGCTATTGTTAAAGGAGCAAATAAGGAGCTTTCTACTCCCTCGAGTTCTTGCCATTCTGTTTTACCTAAATCACCCATTATTTCTAAAGTCAAGAAAGGAGGTCGAAAATTGCTAGAAGCTACTGAAAATCGTATACTGGAGAGAGAAGAAAAATTATTTATTTATTTATTTATTTATAATACAAACCAGCTAAGAAGGGCACTCGGAGGACGAGAACTACAACTTGTTCTTCTAAGAAATATTCGTGTTCATACAGAATTAGGAAAAAAGTTTGAATTATTATCTATTCATAGACAATCGGCCCGCGCGCACACACGCATCCAAACTGGTGACTCTTCTGATTTTTAAAATGGCACAGGCTATGGTAACAAAATTACTTGGTAACAGAGACCCTTACCACATAAGTAGGACCTCGTTCTCTGGATTCAGGCGCAGAACGTTATCACAGGAGATTCTTAACTACCTAATGACTGGAAAGGGCGCGCAAAACTACACCGATCCCATGCAGTTGCAATTTGCGTTGAAAAAATAAAAGATCAATTACTTGATGACAAAGACAATGTGAAATAGTAGGAACTGTTCACAGTAGTTTCTCAACTACTTAATGTCTGTAAAAGGCGCACAAAATTAGGGTTGGATTACAGCACGACCCCATGCAGTTTTAATACGCATTGAAGAAAAGTTTTTGCGACAGTTTGATATCCAATTTATTTTAGATGATCTTTTTAATGCTTCTTTTTTCTTTTCTATTATTTGATTAGAATTACGTTTTCTAATTTTTTATGCATTTTGTCTTGTTTGCTTGTGTCAGTGATTTAGTAGTGGCATTATTTAAGTATGTTTTCAACGTAATAATTTAATTTTATTTGGAAACCTACGAAAAAGTTCTTTAAACACACAAGAAATTGGCTTAGCTGTGGCCAATAGTGGTCACCAATCTGCTGTGGTCAATAAAAACAAAATATCAATTACTTGATTACAAAGACAATGTCTTTATAGTAGCAACTGTTCATTATATTCCACGTTTCTAGTGAAGTAGCTTAAACGGAAAAAATTCGCGTATTTACCAATGTCTACACATGTAGGTTACTTACGAGCTACGAGCGTAGCATTTGCTACGAAATATTGCTACCAGATACATGTAGGTTAAGTTTGTTCCGAATAAGTGAAGAAAAAGAACTTACCTATTGACTAATCCATCAAAAGTAAACCACTGCAATTAATCAATTCCATTAAATTATTTGAATGCTTCACTTGTAATTATTAGAATGCTTCACTTGTAGGAAGCGCTCGTAGCCCAGTGGCTTTCGCTGATTTTAACCGATCAGTGAGGTTAAGCAACGTTCACAGAGGCAGGGAACCTGATGGGTGACCAAATTGGTAATTTATCACGAGCGTTTCCGCGCTTCGGAGGGCACGTTAAGCTGTTGGTCCGGGCTGTGTTCGATTGACTACAGTCGTCAAAACAGGCCATTGTGCGGTTTGAAAAACTCTGACACCAGGGTTAGCCAAGTTCGCCACACACTTGACTATACCTACACGATAAGAAGAAGACTTGTAGATGCCTACATTCTGAGGGAAAAGCCTGCTAACATATCAGATCAAACATATTAACTTATTTCTACCAACACACAATGTTTGTTACTGCACAGAATAAATAATTGTGTAACTGACAACAAGAAATGTCCCAAATTAGGATGGCGTGGTAGCGGTAGTTTTCAATTAATGTAATGAACTAACATTTCTGAATGGTTAACGGCAATTTATTTCAGTAGTGAGATCTTATGGGTTATTATAATAAGGTAAGCATTCTTCTTTCTGGCTATTTATAAAATACAAAAATATTATTATGATATTTTGAGATTTTAAAGGTTCATCTTTTGACAGGATTTAGTTACGAGGAAATCAATATAAATAGGTACTCGCTCTATAAATAGGTACTTTACTTTTTAATATTATAGCCTGCCGTCCATTAAGGATACTATGAGCCGCTAGTGAAGTAATAAAATTGTAAATTACAATAATCTGGCTCCCAACTCAGACATTTCAAACGTTTATTGAAAGAGTTATGAATAAAACATTCCTTTATAGTGCCAAATGTCATGACAAGAAGCAATAAAATAAAGTGATATATTATCGACAATTACACTTATGTACGAAAATATGGTAATAAAATAAGGCCTGAGGATAAAAGGCTTTGCCTAGCAATATAAAACAAACATTATTGCTAAAATTCTTCCTAGCATTTTATACCCTTGCTTATGATTTAGGAGATCGGTTTATTACAGCGAATTCAGTGGTTTGTGACCTCCATGACCCTGTCCATCAGAAAGTCGGGTTGCATGGGATAATAGGTCTTTTTTACCATGAAAGAATCGAATGAAAATAACTTTGTAATTTTTGTGTGTGCGATTTATTATTGTATTTGTGCATATTGGTGATTATAATATGCATGTAGCGTCGTTATTTTATTATTTCCATTCTCACAGTCTTAATCTTAAAAAGAGACTTTTTAAATTAAAAATGTAATGTTAAGCATAATTTAATAAGGAAACTGAAACATTTATCCTCATGACTGTTTTTTTATGGAAATATGGACAAACATTTCCTTTTAAGCCTTATTTTTATTCACGCTTCACATCAGAGCGCAATTTCAAATTCATTTAGATTTTTAACAAGGGACTGTGTTTTGGTCGGGGTTTAGTCTGAACATTCTTTTTTTAAAATTTTGACATGAAATTTCACTTTATAATCCTTATTTAGAACAGTACACTTAACTGATATGCAGCAATCTAAAAAATAATTTCATGCAGAAATAACAAATGTAGGGTTACTAAATTTTGTAGAGTTAGGGACTTTTTTATGAGATCTGTCATATCATATTATTTACATGTTGCATTTAATGGTTAATGGCATTGCATTAAAAGTTGCATATACATATCATATGACAAGGAGCATTATCTTTGGGACTAAACCTTGTCATAATTGTGTCATGTTTTTATTCTACCTGATGTACGGATCAGGTCGCTGTGAATTTGTAGAGAGTCCAAATAAGAGCAAGTGTAAAAAAGCCACGAGAAAGTATGTGACGCTATGCAATAGAATGAGAGGTTCGAATAAGATACATGTGACAAAATTATGTATTAAGCATGTAATTCATTCATTAGAAAGTATTTTTATTTTTCCTTTATTTCTAGCCACCACCCACTTTGCTTTGTTACCTCTCTGAAAATATTCTTACCTAAAGATTCCCGGGAAGAGATTGCTACCTTACCAATAAGGCCGCCTTTTTGTTCATTCTATTTGTTTGTTTTTATTTATGTACCTTTTGTTTGTTTCTGGTGTGCAAAATTAATTCTGGCCGATTGCTAATAGGCTTGCCGGGTCCTGCTATTCCTTATGCAGATGTTTTTGAGAAAGTATTAAAACAATTACTTAAATAGTCATAAGTTCATAAATTTCTTAGTTATAAAAAGTTATGTCAGATCTTCTAAAGAGTTAAACCCTAAACTCCACTAGACCAAACTTGTGGACCCGAAAATCTTGCGTGGCTATTTCATCGATCTATAAATATGCTTACGCATATAATCCCTTTACGGGTAGACAGAACGCCATGTAACAAATACCATTAAACTATTCATATGGCCTTGACGTATAAACAATACATTTTCCGTCCCAGTTTTTCTCCTTACTACCAACCAGGAGGTGATAACCAAATCAGAAAAAACAAATTGAAATTTCAAGCACTCCTATGTCTAGCTTTTATAGACTACAACAAAGCATTTGACAGCATCCATCATTCTGCAATTTTTACCGCTTAGTCAAAATATAGACCCTGTCTACATAGATCTTCAAGTCATCTATTTCATTAGTACAGACAGCTGCAGAGCAGTAGCGTAGCTAGGTAACCAAAGGCTCTAGGGTAAAAAATAAACTAAGGCCTCAATTAAACTAGTTAAAATCGTTTGTTCGGTATTCGTCGTGTTCCAGTATCCGTCGTGTTCCAAATTCAACGTTCTCCAGATTTGTCGCAATATTTTTATAAATAAGTTGCCATTTTTAAAGTCGCGTTCCTTGAATCTGGTTTATTTAATTATATTCCAAATGTGGGAGAAACTTTCGCTAATTCAATTTATAGTTTGTAATAGTCTGAGGTTGTAATAGGTAAATATGCAAGCAAGTTCGTCTGCACACAGAAGGAAAACTCTGCAATTATATCAAAACCCTCACCAACCCGTCTGCCAAGCGTAGTGAGTATGGCATTTACCCCTCATGTTATTGAGGGAGGCCCGTGCCCCAGCAGTGGGGAGGTATATGGGCTGATGAAGAATAGTCTGAGGGGGGCCCCGGGGCACTGCCCCGTCCAGCCCTCTGGTAGCTACGCCACTGCTGTAGATATACTTGACCACCACCCCTATGAAATAAGGATGAAGTTATTTCGCGAAATGTTTTAGATATTTCAATGATATTTTGTATATTAATATATTTTGTCAACTAAACAATTAAGCTTACGATTTTCAAATTGTATGTTTTGTCATCGACAACTTCATCTTTATCCGGTAGGGGTAGTCAGGTATCTTTGCAGCTGTCTGTACAACCATTAATTCGACGGCCGGTTTGGTCGAGTGGTAGTGACGCTGCCTCTTGATCGGCGGTCCTGGGTTCGATCCCCAGTCGGGGCAAACCTTTGTGTAAAAAGCAGATGTTTGTTCTCGGGTCATGGGTGTTTGTGTTTGTCTTTGTGTGTTTTCCAGGGGACCCAAGACACAAGGGAAAACCTTACTGTGGGCCTTTGAGTGTGTAGCGTTTACTTATTATTTATTTATTATTATTATTAATGAAACTATGAAATTACAAGTCTGTTTAAACAAGACTGAAAAAAGTCTTTAGCGCAGCAGGGTATTAATAAATCAAATAAAATGGCCTGTTTTATTTTATCAGGTGAAAATTTGGAGAAAGGTTTACCCCGTCATGGGAATAGATAATAACTCCTCATCTACAATTCAATTTATCGCGTCAATACTTTCGCGGCGAGGCCTGCGGGGACAAAGAACTTCTCAAACTGACCCCAATCCAATTCCTTATTCTGCAGCTTCCTGTCAACTTGTCATGTCATTCATGCATTTATTCATAAAAATCTATTTGTGAAGTCAGAGGATAAATAAATCAATTCGAGGTTTTCTTATTTACCAACGTTTTTTTTAGGTTCCCTTGCATTAGGATTTAGGAAAACACCGGTTTTTGGCAACGCAATCATTATTTAATGATTTCTTTGTATTGTAACATGACCGTTTTTTTAAATTTTATTTGAATGATGTTGTACAAAACCACATGAACAATGTACTTATTCTGAGACCATATTGCAATCCTTAAACTGTTTTAAATGTAATAAGAATACGAATTTAAACCAGTTACTCTAAAATTCCAATTCTTTTATGGTTGATTAAACAAAAAAAAATAAAGCTTGTTACCCCTACATCTAACTCGCATTGCAATTAACTCAAACTATGTATTTTTTTACGATACTGTAAAAATTAAAAAAAAAAGATAAAACTTTAAGACCAATGAATGAACTACAAGGTTTAAAAAAATAAATATTCATGCAACTAAGTTATTTTCCTTTTTCCAAGTTATTCCCTTAAGTAAAAAAAAAACTACAATAACCAAACAACAAATAGTACAGGAGAAAACCATTCAAATACTTACTTTCAAAACCTCTTGGGAACCAGGCACTCACAGTTGACAGTCCATAGCACGATAGAGTTACATTTCACATAAATATATTCAAATGTTCACTTTATACCGGTGCAATCTAGTTCGATTAGCCGACGGCTCTCCCTAACGTATCGCTCGATGTGAAAACGGGCGGTCGGGACGCCGCCTCGCGCCATTCTGAAGTGAGAAGCGAAGCAGCGTATACAATTACAATACATTATAGGGATAATGGTGCTCTAGCTTTGCCAGCTACGGTACTTTACCCGTAAAAGCGTTTTCTTTGCGAAATTAAGTCGCGGATGAATGGTGGGCGGATTATTTTTAAAGCTGATTGTTGCCTTTGTTTGCGTAACTTCACAGCACGTACATAAAATCTCTTTCAGAGGTAGATTTTAGAGCTATAAACAACAACCCTTGCTACGGAAACTTTATGTGCGAAAAGGACATCGTGAAAGAAGAGATAATGGGAAACTGGGGACCAAAAAGAGACCTTGAAACAAATTGAAAACAGGATCCACTTAAAATTACCTGAGAAAAAGGTCAGGAAATTTTAAAGGAAAACCAATAATATGAGTCTTGTGTTCAAAAATGACTATTTGATCAATCATGACGAATCCGTCAATTCTAAAATTGCTCGCGAAAGAAGTAACATTATTCATTAATAGCTTTTTCCCGCGGCTTCGTCCGCGCAAAGAACTCTTTTAGTCACCCATTTCATTCTAGACCCCTTAGGGGACGATTTTTGAAATACTTTCGCGATTTTTCGAAATACGATTTTCGAAAAATCGCGAAATACGTGTCCGTTTAAATATATCTTGACGAAGTTTCGAGTCAAAATGTCCAAAAAATAGTTTTCTCAATACAAACTTGGAGCCCCCATTTCACCCCTTTAATGCTTGAATTTCAAAAAATCCTTTCTAAGAACTTGCTTTCGTCATAAAAACACCTTTTTGCCAAATTTCAGCTTTCTAGGTTAACGATTTGGGCTGGGCGTTGATGAGTCAGGAACTCCAATTTTAAATATAAGATAATGCTTTCAGTTAAATCAAAATCACTAGTCAACAAATATAACGCGACTAAATAGAAACCGTATTGAAACACATTGAAATCAAACCATCCCAAACTCGCAAGTATATCAATGTGCAATGTGCAGTACATCAGTCCTAGCTCACAATTTACGCGTTTCGAGCATCAGTGCAGGTGCAACTAGTTCAAACTAGTTTAAAGCTATAAACCGACAGTTTTAGTCGCAGCTTTCATGTCTTACGCCGTGTTTACGTCTAAGTGTTTAGGTTTAGGAACTCCTTCAGAGTTGCTTGATCTTTATTCATGTTCACCGTTGTAGCACAGATGTGCTTTTTGGAAGTGGATTGATGTTTACGTAACTTGTCCTCATACAGTTCGCTTCACGTGAAAAGAATGTTCTGTAATCATAGTAGGGGAACGGGGACAGGTTATCTGGAAAATATTCGCTTAATATTCGCTTAGTCGGGAATACGTAAATAAATATATATACGCGATTTTAGACCCGTTTTAGAATTTAATTAAATATTCGCTTTTTTTGATTTTCCTTAAGTAATTAAACACGTAAAATAAGTTTTTTTAACAGACTTTTTATGCACAAAAAAATTATGTAACGAGGCTGCATGCTTCTCGTTCTTTACCTTATTCATCAGGGTGTGCTTATTTTCAAAATTATTTATTTTCTAAATTTCTTACCCATGATCCTAAAGGTGACCCTTTATTCCAGTTAGGACGTGTTCTTTGATATTTCTTTAGTTTTCTATATACTTAGGTACTTTATGATGTTATAATCGACAGTGATTCGACTGCAATGCTTTTCCTTGATCTAAAACTCTCTCTGAAAAGTCTCAAACTGCTCTGTCACTGCGCTAGCGTCACGAGTAAATTTTTTTTTTTAAATATGCTAACATGGTATTTTTCGCAAATGTGTGTGAATTTGGAAGCGTCGATATGTGGTGCTTGTTGTTTAATTATTTGAAACCCATCATTATAAATGAATGAATGATATCTATTCAAAAAAAAACAGTTTGGAGGTCATTTGAGGTATATCGAAACGGAAAATTATGATAATAATAATTAATAAGCTTCATACTTGCATTTATGTTCATGTGAATTGTTAATATCCTGATAGGACATGGCTTAGATAAGATATGTGTGAAGAAACAGAGCGGTCTGTGCCCCAGGCAGTGGTAATCACAATATGTTGGATGCGGACACAATTGCCCGTGATTCCGAAGAAATGGGCAAACATAATAATAGTGTTAGTCGCTTAAAATAATAACAATGTTAAAATAAAGTTTATTAAAACGGTTCAAATTTCAACAGAATATCATCTAGCTAAAACTATTCTTGCAGAAATGAGCTCTGACGGCAACTTTCAAAGAACGTAACAAAAGAACAACAAACAACCCAAGTCAGGCTATTCCTTTACAATTTTAAACTAAAACACTGAAACGTATTCCGGTCACAACAACTAGCTCTCCCAGTTTGGCAAATAACAATAACTTACTTTCGAAGCGGAAAACCTTACGAGCGTACAAGAAGTAATGCACTAGTTTTCACATTTAATAGTTTTTAATAAATCAGTAACAGTTAATATTTTCAAGTGTTGAACTGTGTAGTTAAGAGGCCCAGGGCTAAATTGTCATGAAAATTTCAAATAATTCGTGTCCAAAGGAACCGGTAAATTAGATTTTTAGCGTTAATGATTTTGGTTGGACTTTTATGAGTCAGTGAGTAAGGATTTTTCTTACTATTTTATTGATAATTAAACCAAAGCGATATCAGGGAAACTTGGATA
Source organism: Aproaerema taeniolella (assembly GCA_949987775.1). Classification (NCBI taxonomy): domain Eukaryota; kingdom Metazoa; phylum Arthropoda; class Insecta; order Lepidoptera; family Gelechiidae; genus Aproaerema; species Aproaerema taeniolella. Next base: position 1,926,395 of record OX465245.1, read on the forward strand.
CAGGTCTATAACTTTTCCAATGAAGTTATTTATTTAATAAAAATGGAACAGTAGAAATTGTCTTTAGGTATGTATAGGCTAAAGTAAACAATAATTGTATGGAAGTAAGATTGAAACTAACACGTTATCTTAAACATATAAAAACGAATTCATCTCTAGAACTGTGTAAGGATTCCATTTTTATTTTACACCGTAGTGTTTCCTTTGTTGGAAAAACGAGTTCACGCGAATGAATCCACAGGCGGAAATCTAGTAGAAAATAAATTAAGAGCAAATAGGTTGGAAACTAGAATAGATATAATTTATCTAGAATCGATGGCGTGGAGTGAGAAGCCCTATTAAGCGGATTGAGGCGAACCCGGACGTTGGAAATCGGTCACGCATTTGCTGAATACACACTTCTATTATATTTTTTTTCTAACGTACATGTTGTATCCTAGTTGTCGTTTTTTTTTCGTGTCAGTTTTCATGGTTTTTAGATAAAATAAATGTCTTTAAAAATTTAAACATTTTTAAAAAAAAAAATAAAATTTTTTTGTTCAAAGGTAAATCAGTTGTATGTAGAGGCGAAAATGTTTTTCCATGTGTAGACCTATGTTCCTTGAGGAAAGCTGTTCAGTTTCGTGGATTGATTCACATCCTTAAGTTTCGTTAGCTAATTTAAAGTAACCTACTGACATTATAAATATTACAACTTGACCAAAAAATTTGTTTTTTTGTGAAAGTGAAACATGGTTTTAGGATATATTTCAAATCCTTTTTTTCTGGGTATTTTAAAACACCAGCAGTATAAAGCCAATAGGTCGTTTAAGTAGAGCGTAAAAGGAAACGAAATCACTCCAAACTTATATCATTAAGGAAGTTAATTAGGAAAAGAGGCTTTATCGAAAACTTTTGTAGGGGATGGGTACAGGAAATGCTATTTAAATTATTGCGAAAGAATGACTTAGGGGAAAACTTGGTCCGCCTTCCTAATTTCATATCACTGGATATTGTCTCTAGCGTTTTTTTGTAATTCTTTTATCTCAATAGAATAGCCGGATAACTGCATAAATACATTTTTGTAAATGTGCTTACTTTAACTTTATTTATAGTACGCTAGGTCTGTTTGCAAATTTTTACCTAGAATTAGATCGAGAAAGATATTTTTGGTGACCGATGAAATTAAAGAAGGTAAACGCTTACAAACCCAGTAGGGAATTTACTCAATAAGAGAATAAAATTAACTACTTTAGAATCATCGAATGAATACCTCCGAGAAATCTTTCTTGCCATGAAGACCTCATTTCCATGACAAAAAGATGTCCGACGAGAAATACCCCTAGAATTGGCGTCAATGGATGCCCGACAACAATGCCCCCTGTCTATCAAAGCGGACCAGGCAAGCCTACAAGTAGCCTGAAGGCCCAAACTGACTAATTCAAACGACTCCGGTATTATAATGATACTCCAGGCCATCCAGTCGCGAGTGACTGGTATTAAGACCACTGAATAATATGGACACAACAATAACAAAGCTTACCGAGAGACAAACGAACCTAGTAAAGAAAGTAAATAATCTGGCTGACTACCATCTTCCGCTCTTGTAGACCAATATTTAAGTTATTGGAACCCTCATTAACCTCGTGCGAACCTAACGATATTGTATCTTCCCTTTAAAGTTTTCATTAACAACCTCAAATGTTTTTTTTATTTAAAAAATGATATGAGTTAACTATTGACCACAATCTTGACCAAATGAGGTCCACGATAGAGCAAATTAACCCAAAAAAATATATTAAGACACTGGTAACCCCACGCGATGACGAAACATAGCAAGCTGTTTGGCGTCATTTTCATAAAAATGTATACGTTCGGCGTCAACACTGACGTCTTTAACCGTGAATAAATTAAATAAAAAATCCCTGGTTTGCCTTAATTTTGAGCTGGCAGCACAAATATGTCCCTGGCCTAATCTCACGACTATAATTAAACCTACCCACGATTTTGTTGACAGCTGGAAGATTGTTACTGCATTGACTTTACGTCTTGTAATTCGAATAATTATGAATATGGTTACATCCTTGTATCGTTACACGCTGAATACATTTGTTTTTCCTTCATGAAAATATGCTTGATTTTCTGACATACACAAGCTTACGCTTTTGTCCCACTAGGGTAGGCAGAGACCATAGATTGCCTCCTGGTACGATCCAAAACCTCTTTCGCTTCCTCTATATTCATAATTCGCTTTATACTCACCTGTCAGATTCGGGTAGGTACTCCTAACACGGCCTTGTCTCAAGTAATTTTTTCACTGCCGACTCGGTGTCACACCAGATTATCACACCAATGACAAACAGGATTTTTTTCTCGTTTGTCACACTATGATGTCGACTTTCGGTTTTAGCCACTATTTTCTACTTTTAGTTTATTTATGCCGACTTTTCCCAGTCAAAAACATAAAGAAAAACCACGTTCAGTAAAATAATTATTAACAGTATTATTCAATCAAAAGGAAATTAATATAACAAAAAATAAGGGTCGACCAACCTGATAACGGTATTTTTTTTATTTTCCTACCAATTAAAACTTTTGAATGGTGAAATTATCAGTGGGGCATTTTCTTGAAAAAAATACGTTAAAAATGATGAAAATAACTTTAAGATATAAGCTAATACGTATTTCTTAATTTATCAAACTAATTAGTATAACTAGGACAGCAATAGTCAGGAAATAAAAGCAATACATGGTGTGAAAAAATCAGTAGTATGGCAAACTAATAAAAAACATGTTTGTCATACTGGAGTGATAATCTGGTGTGACTACGAGTCAGCAGTGTTTTTTTTATAAATTCATATAAACAATATTCCTTCCATAAGGAATTAGAAACGGGACTAAGCGCTAGGAAGAATCTTGGAGCTTAATCCCGTTTTAATTCGGGGTACACTTGACCATGATCCAGGATTTTGGCAAGTCAAGTCATTACAGTGGAGCGACTGCCATCTGACCTCCGTGATCCTGTTACCAGGGGAACTTGACTGGATTGGACCATGGTTACACATTCAGTCTCCTGAATGTGCAGGTTTCCTCACGATGTTTTCCCTCACCGTAAGAGCATCGGTTAGTGTGCAACTAATGTACATTACTCAGAAAGAAAACGAGTCGTTGGTATATGGCGACACTGGGGTTTGAACTCGGTATCTCTCGCTTACGAGTCTGACCCGCTAGCCGTTAGACCAACGACACTCTATATAAACTATATTCATATTTTTTTTAATATAAAGCTTGCATTGGCATTTGACACCATTATCTTATACTAAATTCCTTGGACTCTTTCATAACTTAGTTCGATACTGAGTCTAAGTAAGAAGTTTTCACTTCGCGACTGTAATTAGGGGCATTTAGGTCGGACCTTTTGGTGGTTATCCCTTGAGGTTTGTGGTTATGTACGGAAAAAGGTCGCTGGGTAGTAAATTTCATGAGGCGCAAATTGCCACTATATGTGTGAAACAACAAAACAAAATGTTTCAGGCGACTGTAATTATAACTACCTACTTATAATGTTCTCTACAATATTACGACCTCATATAACATTATTTTTTTTAAAAAAACGAGATATCTTCTTCAGCATTCCCAATTTTACTCTTCTTGTCTAGATTCTTATTTTAAATTCAAAACACCTTTAATTTACCCATCATTCTAAAAGTGGACCGTTCAGCTTAAGTCTGCATCTGAGCTCACAAGTTTGGCCCACCTTTTCCAGTCTTCTATTATGAATCATGTAGTTCTAAATCTTGTTTTTCTTTATGAAGTATCTAGAATCTAGCTTACAAGATGAAGATTCTAGACACACTTATGAGTATCAAAAATCTACATCTTATAAGCTATGAATGACTGAAGTTACTTCATTAAAATTAACTTAAAAAAGCAAACACTAATCACTTTCAACTTACTTTTTTTACGATCACTGTAAAAAAATGTGTAAAAATCATAAGTATTACCTGTTTCTATTTAAAACTCATGACGCGGAAATTTCTAAATTCGTTGAAAGCTGCAGTTTGGCTAATGGGCTCGCGAAAGTGGAGCTTTGTCTTAATAAACGTTAAGAGCCGCACACCTGAGCGGAGATAGCCAGTGACGTACTCCGCTAATGTCGAGAAGCAATTTTATTTTTAAAGCTGTTTAAATACTGTTTCTACCCATGTATGAAAATTAAAACTATCACGGGATACAGGACGTCTACGTTATTATGTAATACCTAATGTAACAATAAATAGATTATTATTATAGTGTAATTTTTGTGCTTAGTTATTCTTAAACATAAAAAATACGCATTTGCAAGTTGCCATAAATGTGTACACTTCCGTAAATGGACTTCCACGTGTGAGAAGTAACGAACCTTCAGCTGTAGAAGGCGCGTCTTATTCTCGCTTGCACTGTAGCAGTGCGGATTCATTTTGTTGTCACCTGCAGTTGCGATTTTATTTTTTCTAAAGCGCTTATACTCAAAAGTTAACACTCAAAATCGTTAAGACTTGAGATCTTGTTTTGATAGAGGATCCTGATCTGCCCCGCGAAAAGGCTTAGGGGTATTGAGAAAAAGATGAGCAAGGATACGGGGTTTACAAAGAGGTACAATTAGCGTGTCTCTCATCTATTAGAAAAAAAGACAGTTATGGATCCAGACGATATAACAATTGAGGTCCCAGATCCAATAAGAGTTAAAGCTCAGTTTAAACTAGCAAATAAAACTAAGTGCTTAAAAGTAATAATAAAGGCATATCAAGACATAATAACGCCAATGGTTTCAACTGGTAAAGCTATGGAAACTGATGGCTTGACAAAAACAGAATTATAAGAAGACATAGGAATATCATGCAATACCAATGCTTTATTCGCCACCCATACAGGTCAAAGGCAAAAGATGCACCTAACAACTTCCAATATAATCTCATAAGTCTACAAAGACTTGAGTTTAAAGTATCTGTTATTGGGAATTCAATAACTCTACCAAGAGAGAAGATCTCTGAAATATGTTTATCAGCGCTAAACAGTGGGCTTAAAATACGTACTTGAGGGCTTGAAATACGGGCTTGAAGGTGATAAATCCCCAGAATGGTTCGGAACAATAGGACCATATATGGACTCTTTCTGTGGATTTTTCATTACGTGTGGCTGAGCTAAGAATTAGGCATCAATTTTCAGATGAGTCTGGGGAGTCAATGACTCATTTTCCCGTCAGCAAATATATATTAAATGGTGCCCAACATGTCCTACTAGAAGGCAGTAGCTTCCCACCAGAAAAAAGAAGCAGTATGATACAGTCAATAGAACCAATGACATCAAGCATTTGTATGCTCAGGTGTCCAAATATAGGCAAAAGTTCGAAAATGCCGTAAAGAGAGCCATGGCTCATATACCTCACATAGATGAAATAATCACGTTGAGAGTTGACAAGATCTCAGTGCAAATCGACTGACGTGGCTGCCCTGGAGCATTTAATAGCCAAAATCCTCCTCATCACAACAGCCAGACAAGCAACAAGGATGTTCTTTCCCACGGTTTTTCTTGTAAAGGGCGCCGAATTATTCAAAAAACCAGAAGGAAAAATTCCTTGACTTCTTCAGGTTAACCGACTCTGGAGAATATCTTCTCTACCAGAAGGTTCAGGAGAACGAAATTTCCTTCAAGTTTTTTTCATGGTACGTTTAAAGAGGAATTTTGGAGACGATTCTACTCAAAAATGAGCTGTGCAAACCAAAGTGGTCTTCTGACAGGAGTATACAATCAGGTCTCTAGTGTCTTATGCTTCTATGGACGACGAGTTCATTATTTTGGAGAGGACTTCTTCAACCATATGGAAAAAAAAGAAACAGCTCATGCTAGTGCGAAGTCAATAGTCGCTATAATCCAAGCACTTTACAACCCTCTCTCGATCTACACTCTCATATAGAATGAACCCATGATACAAAATTATACATTCGTAACGCAGAAGAACAAACAAATAACGCTTTTCATGACTCGAGAACAAACAAATAAGCTTTTGCGCATTTCCATGGGATTGTAAATTTACTAGGCAAATTGTAATATCGCTGGAGATTATAATTTCCCTCTGTATCTGATCTGTGGATTTTAATTTATTTTTATTATTTAGTTACTAAGTCTGCAATCGGTATTACCAGCGTCGGAACAATCTCACAATTCTGAATCAAAGATGATAAATACATAGAAATACGTTCCTTAAGATTAGATCTAACGACTAAGGACCAGGAAAGCTGGATAGTTAACTCGTCAAATAACACCCCTTCAAACATCCCTGGTGCATAGGTGTCCAAGTCACTAGTGGTGTTACCACGCTATGTTTATATGAAACACAAAAATGGAATATAGGTGGCAGCACCAGTCACGTTCCATCGCGGACGCGCAAGCTTCATGTAGGTAAACCAATACTTTTGTGGGCCTTTTTTATTTCACCGAACCAGCGATTTGCCCACAGTGGTGCTACAAACAAACTTTGAACAGGTACGATCCAGAGCGGGAATCGTGGCCTCTGTCTTAAGCGGTGACCTATTAGGCAAGAATTTAAATTGTATTACTTTATGAAGAATAACGATACTCTTACTCTCTAAATTAAATATTAAACTTTGAAAAAGCTACAGGTTCCTGAATACATATCTGGAAGCAAGATATTTTTCAGTGTACGTACTAACTTAATTTTATATTTTGTGTTCGAGCAAGAGAAGATTTTGCAAGTGTCTTAGGCCATCGTATGTGCATGTTTTACGTTTTATGATTTTCATAACTGTAAATTTCTACACAAATACGCAATAAAATACAGGCAAGCACTTCCTCAAAATATAAACGACACATTATTATTATAATCTGAAACCAAAACCTCTAGCCAAGACTGAGCTAGACTGAGTCTAAAAACTAACATCGTTTTTTAAGAACAATTGCCAATTTAATTGAGCTCCGAAATGTAATTCCTAAAGTAGACAATTTCATCAAGGTTTTCTAAAACCAACAATCTGATGTATTGAGGTCAAAATACAAAGGAAAACAAATCAAAAAGTTAAATGGGGATGATACTCATACTTGATTTGTTTGACATGGCGCTGTTTTAGCCGAAACATCTGACAGTTATGATTGAAAAAGTTGAATCAATTTATATTTCTGGGATCAAAGGATTCCATCGCGGAAGTAACTTGCGGTGTCATGATAGATAAGTAAACAAGAGTTATTTATCTGTTTCTTATTTTACCCTATTTAATTATTACTAGATTTTGCCATAAAAAAATAATTAAGTAGATGTCATTGCATTGTTTCAATCTTGTAATTTACTAACTTTGTAACATAACGGGAGCTCAGATTTCAGGCACTGAAAAAAGTTTTTAAAAAAAATGAAAAAGCTGCCATTGTCACTAAAAACTCTGAAAAACGCATCAAACCCTTCAAAAACGAGTAAGGATGGAGTGTATGGAGGAGCGGATTTTTATTTTCATATTTCTGTTTGTGTTTTTGGGGTTTTTCAGTTTCGTAAGACTTTTAGACATTTTTAATTTTAGCCAACTAATTTAAAGTTGCCACATAGAAAAGCCAATAAAAAAGAGCTGTTAAAAAATTAAAGATGGCTGACTTAAAAACAAAGCACCAGGTGCACAAAACAGTTTGAAGGAAGCTTTTCTTTTAATAAAATCCAAATTAAAAAGCTTTTGCCTTAAATTTGAAACCAGGGGAATTTGGTGCACCGTTGTAAATAATGTCGTATGTTACTGCTGACACAATGCGGCACGGCCATTGTTTTAGAAGAGTGGCACACTTTAACCAGGATATTTCTTAGACTTTAACTTTTATCACCACTGACTCGTTTCTTAAAGCTCTGCCTATCCTGGCAAGTATTATAGCCGTCAGTGTATTGATGAATTTAGCAAAACCTCGGGAAGTCGGGATTAAATTTCTTGAGCAAACCAAGTCGTTTCTCGGTAGATAGATAGATAGAATTTTTATTTCCAATACAAAAAGACAGCACAGAAAGAGACAATTACGAAAGCAACAATAGAGTTTAACAATACAACAAACAAGGAAATAAGGAACAAATAAACAAATAGCAAAGAAAGTAACAGATAAGATAAGAACAGAGATAGAGCATAACAATATAGAGAAATATAATATACATAATAATCATGGCAAAGTAAGTATGTGCAGGAAACCAGGTTGCAGCTCAGTATAAAGTTTTACCGTAAGTGGCAAAACACTAAAAGGCCAACAGTCGTGAAGTATTTAACTCTCTGTCTGATCACAAATGTGCAGTCTTAATTTAAACATGTCATAAGAATCCAAATAATACATCAGCCTGTGTCCAAAAAAAATTCGCTGGCCACTGTTTAAAAAATCTATTGTTAAATTATTTGCATGTCAAAATAAACAGAAGTCACATTTTGAAAGAAAATACTAAACGTATGGGGGAGTTTAGTACTCCCTTTCAAAATATGAACCTTTGCATTTCCTTTATCGCACTATGTAATCTGTGCTGCACATAAGCACTGTCAAAGGGTTGGATATCGCGATGCGGCGAACGCGAGATGGCACGTTCGAACGCCTGCGCACGTTTCGCTGACGTGGCACTACAGCCCTATTCATTAAACAATCAAGCAGTAACTGAACGATGGGCTGTCTATCAATATCTAAATTGAACTTGTGTGTATAGTGAGAAGTATTTTATTCCCACAAAACTATCGATATCATCTGGGTTGTTATTTAATACTTGCTTTAAATTTTACAAATGTATTTTTTTATTTATTGGAAAAAATTGTAATCATTTATATTTTGTTTATGGCGGAATATGTGATTATCAAATACATTGTCTTCCATCTATAAATAATTGTTTGTAGTAATAAAAATTTCACTTGACGCCACAGGAGCTCCAAGAGCAGTAGCTTTAGCTGATTCTGGTTACAGTCAACGTATTGGTCGGACGCTAGGTGTGCCTTGAACTACTGTTAAATATGTCATTAGACTAATTCGTGAGACGGGCCGGTACATTTCTGGGACCTAGATCAGGGCGCCAACGGTGTACTTCAACTAGAGATGACCGTTTTATTGTTACTAATGTTCTAAGAAATCGCTTCTCTGCTGTTGAAGCTCGTAATCAGCTGTTTGAAGTGCGGAATAACAGCACCCCAGAAGCAATTTAAAAGTCAACCCAAAAGCTATATAAAAGTTTTCTAAAACGAACTAGGTCTTCTACTGCTAGTTTTAAGTTCGTATCACTTATGTTTAGCTTTCAGACAGTTTCGCTGGCGTTATACCGTGCTAAAAGGTAGTTGTGTTAAATATCACAAAGTCCTTGGATATCAAAGTGAAGTCTACATAACGGGAGCTTCCTTTTTGTTCCTAAATATGTTTCTTGTCAATAATACATAGTTTAATATAACTACATGTTATATTAAACTATGTATTATTGACAAGAAACAAATTTAGGAACAAAAAACTTAAACCACAATTAGAAACTTTTGGATCAAACCATAATTTGCACAGTTTGATGGAATAATAGAAATCTTTCATTTTAAGGCGACTACAGCACCCGATAAAGGCAGCACACATAGGAATAGTGCCATCTCCGTCTCTCAACAGGCCTGGGCCGGCAGTGCGAACAGTGTCGATACACGAAGTTTACGGACTATGAAAGCGTGCGTGCGTAAAAACATGTTCGAAAGTTAGAAAAATGAGATTTATGGAAAGGTAACAGCTTAAATCGAAAAATGCGTTAACTACTTATCGAGAGTGTTCAATCACGAACATTTTGATAGAGCAATATTGGTATTTAGAGGTGACTTTGTGAGCTTTTTCTATCGAACCAAAAGTGCTGAATCATGTTTTCAGGAAACTACTTATCTAGTTTATGTCCTGAATATTACCGTGGTATTTTTTTTCTTCGATTTAATGCAGTGCGTCATGCTTATCTACGCATCATAAAATCATAATTTAGGTGCTGTAGTCGCCTTAAGCTTTCATGCTTCTTGTGCAATCATGGATGTGCAATATTTTAAACATAAACAAGATAAATTTTATAATTTGCCATTATTCGTTATTATCTATATATTTACGTCGTCGTCGTAGTAGCAAAAAAAAACAATGACAAAAAATACAATAAATTTAAATTTTTTTTTTTTCCTAAACTTATTTTCCACTAATCTTATTTGTTTTTTTGAAGCTTTTTTTGTTTTCAAGTTAGTTTGATTTTAAAAGCGAACTAATTTTATTTTGCCCTCAAGGAAAAAATCAATAAAGCGGCATCATTATCCAATCACATTTTATACACAGTTGCCTATAAACGTTCGCACACATACCTGGATAGTGAAGTAAGCCAAATTTGTAGTAACTGAGTCGCGTATGGGCGTGATTGTCACATAAATCGCACGTCCCATGTCCGATTTCATTGGGCCAAACCGATACATCATGCTGTTTTACATTACTGTGGCCAATTTCATTCTCAAAATAGAGTGGTAATTCTTAATAGAAAGATTTGCAAAATAATCAGGTATGTAGTAGTCCATGGAATTGGTACTTTTTGCCTTACATCAAATGAGGTAGGTTCTTATTTTTTTATGAGTTTGTAGTGATGAAATGGGTACTGACAAATCCAAGTTTTCAACCTCGAAAGCCTTCCGGATCACAGTTAAATACTTGAAAATTCGACTTTTTTTAGTAAAATTTTAGACTTTTTTTAGCCAACTTCTGAATTGTTATTTGTTCTTATTGATCCATAAGTTTATCTGAGAGAGAAAGAGAGACGCCAATTACAAAGCAAGTAAAAGAAGTTAAGCATCAAAGTTAAAAGTAATGCTTTCTGTTGAAGCAGGTTTCTGATGATGAGGTCGTCCAGTGCTCCTCATCGGTGGATGCTGAGCAGGGTTTTGAACAGTCTGAAGTTCAATTTCTTTGCAGGTGGCTGCTTTTTCTTACACCAGTATGTTCTGCACTTCTTCAAAGACCGCATCAAGAGTGTATTAATAATTGCTGCTAAAGCAGATAGCTTACAGCGTATTGATGAAATAGTGGAACGCAGAACTTCGTCCTTTTCCTGAGAAACTAGTAGTGTACTAATCTTGTCAGTGTCTGTGGTTCCAGAAAACAAATTAGTTATGTTTTGATAAGTGAAATTCACAATGTTATTCACTATAGAGTTCAAAGTTGGTATCTCGAATTTGTCTTGTAAATCCATTTTGCTGTTATAAAGGTTGTGAGGGTGAATAATTAAGTCGTTAGACTATAACATATAACCTTGGTCCAAGATAAAAATATCATGTGACGTCATTTCATGAGTTATGACGTCATTCTGGCATACAGTGCGAAGTGTGCAAGTTCCGCAACAGATAGCGAGCCAGGTGTCCGTAACGTGTAATTCGATCCACGCGTCCTTGCATTGTACGCTCGTAACTCAAACTATTTGGCCTACCAAAACCAAATTATTCTCATTTCATTGCAAATTAAGTCTACTTAAAAGTGTGCATAGTAACTTTTGCCGTAACACAGGTCTCTGGTGGCAAAAATTGACTAAAACTGAAAAAAGGCCAAAAATTTTAATTAATTTTCAAGTATTTAACTGTGATCCGGAGGGTTTTCGAGGTCGGAAACTTGGATTTGTCATAACCTGTCTATTTAATCACTACCAACTCATAAAAAAATCAGAACTACCTCATTTGTTGTAAGGCAACTATTCTTTTTTAATACGATTTCCATGCATTATAGTAGGTATTCGGCGATGCAAACTCTTTTGTTGTAAAGTAAGTACTATTATTTTTTAAGAATTGTTTGAAAAACATTTTTTATTTTGTCCATATGATGACTATAATTATTAATTTGTTTTCTGATACCCTGTCAATACAGTTTTACCGAAATCTTGTTGTAAGTTTTCTTTTAAGTCAATCAGCGACAGACGTATTGACAATAAATTTTAAAATTACATTAATTCAAATCAAATTTCTTTTGAGGAATCTTTTGAAGGAAATTGCTTAAAACCTTTCGGCGAGTCACTTGCCAAAACTCAATTATTAAGAAAAACATTTTGTTTAAAAGTATTGAAGTTATTATGAATGATAATTGAACATCTTTATACTTATTAATTTCTTAGAGGCATGGAGAGAGAGTCGACAACTAATATAAACTTTTGGGAGGGAAATTCGGTCATCGGAGTTTTGAGAATTCAATTATGAGTTAGTAAGCGTTCTAATTTTATTAACGTCGTGTCTTGACTACGTAATCGATCCAAAAGTTAAAAATCGTGATGTCGGTCATGGGAATAACCATTTCTGGAAATTGACCACTTCGTTTTATTTTCACCCTTAGTACTTTCTGCTTACAAAATACTAAATATCAATTTTATGTATGAAAGTGTTGGCATAAAAAAGGTGGAATTAAAATGAAATTCAATATTTTTTAAGTGATATCCACTTATACATTATGATATATTCGTATTGTTATGATTGTTGTCAATGTTTGCTGCATGCATATCTGCTTTGTGTAATTTTATAAAAAAAGGGAAAATGGATACAAGTAAATTTAAAAAATAACAAAATAAGAGGCAAAAAATTGTTCCTCCAAGAGTGGGACACCGTGACGAAAATGGCTTCGTCAAGGTGCAGAAGAAGTGCAAACAAGAATCGCTGCGGGACTGCAGCGACGGACCCGGAAGTGTGTTTGCGGGCTGAAGCTCCGAGCGCGCCTGTGTACCTGTCGCGACTGCACTACAGCACTGAGTCGCAAGACGTTGTCGACTACATACGGCAGAAGACAAAAGTTTCCTTAGGTTTCCAGAGCGTGAAACCGTTGGAATCGCATCACCATGCTAGTTTCAAAGCATTTGTGGTGCGGCTCCCGAAGTCATGAACGAGAGCTTTTGGCCGGAGGGCGTGGTGTTCCGCCGTTTCCAAGGGAGATTCCCGGTTGCAGACATCTTCGGAGAAACACCCAGGTAATAGTGTTCATTAATTTTATTTTTTTAAATTAAATTCATATGTATGTTATTTTATTATTTATTATAATTAATATAATTTAAGCGAGAAAATCAAAAGGAGACAAATCGATGGATATGTGTCGACAGAAATAACTAATGCTACAATAATTACAAAACCGTCGACATCTGACAAACAAAGCACACATGTTTATAAAATAAAAAATAAGGTACATACTGCAGTATTCGTCCATAAATTTTTTTTGGTTATTTGGCGCTTTGTTTAGTGACATCTTTATTTTTCTTCGCTTTTTTAATTTTTGATTTGACTTGTTTTTTTGTGAAATAGCGTCAATCCACAGATCCCTAGGAAATATAGTACTATTTCAAGGACCCGCTTTAAAAAAAAAACTTTTTCGAAAAAAAAACTAAATTATTAGTGCATTTTTGAAACTAAATTAATTATATTTGGGTTCATGTTAGATTTATGTTATTACTAAGTTGTAACTAATCTTAAATCGGATTTCACTAGTAATATAATATTCAACAAGCCTCACCATTAGAAGAATATATTCAGAATCAAGGCAAGTCGAGATACATTTTTTTACTGCAGCAAACGGAATAAAATGTGATTTGACGAGTTTGTTGCAAATTACTAAATAAAATGGCAACAAGTTATATAATTCAATAATTGATAACCATATATGGGCAGCAAATTAAAGTGCAATGGCTGAACTAAAAATGTCTAAAGTGAAAGTTTAAGAGCAACAACAACTAAGTCAAAAAACAAAAACCAAGTTAAAAACATGGAAATTGAAACGATGTGAAAATCAATTAATCGATGGGAGTAAAACCTTTCGATGCCTTGTCATGCCTTTGCCTAGTCAATAAGGCATCACTTAAGCACGAGTAAAACTAGTTGAAATATTTTACTAATAGTACGGGCTGTACAATTTACGGCCACCTTTTAATAAAGTGCGTAGATTTTAAAATTTATTTTCACATTTAATAGGTAGGCCGAATTTTGTTTATTACCTAACCACAAGGTCCGACCGTAACGATACCGTAATTGCAATGAAGAAGATGTGTTAGTCACCGGTAAACCTTAGTCCCTTGTAGTATTAACATGTAGGGTTTAGTGCTCTAGGCGAATACCACAAGTATAAAGTGAAGTACAGGTATAGAGGTAGACTAGGTTTAGGACTTTAGGTCATAAGTTCTAGGTGCAAAAATAGAGTACCTAAGCGTTACTAAGGGTTCTAGGTCCTTAGGGTTAGAATCCTAGGCAAACGTAACAACCTAAGTGGAGAGGGACAGGTGAGAGGGAAAAGATGAACTGAGGTGAAATATACTGAGTGGTTTATTAGGAATATAAGTGAGTAAGCCTGCCTACACTACGGCTCGTGGTATACTAAATACAAAATTAATAATAAAGGTGATTAACGATACGTAGTGGAGTGTAGGTCCTGGCCAGGTGGGATTCCAGTGGGTATTAGGTTGCAATTAAAATCCTGATGTGATCCCAAATCCCGTCGCCGTCTTTATAGCGCCACTGACGAGGCGAAATAGATAAAAGGAACGCTTCAAAGAGTCACTACCGACACTGGTGCAGTATTAAATTATTACAGTCTTATTCATAAAAAACCCTTAAAACAGCTGTATAACGCTTTTTAGGTAGTTAAAATGTTCAATAACACTATTAAACCCATTTAAAAATACTGTATTCATAAATTGTCAATAATCCCATTATAGCTATGAAGCTGTTATTTGATGTACATTTGGATGTGTGGCCTTTAATCCTAGGATGAAAACTCCGAGAGATTCGCTCAGTGATAGATAAAAGACTTCATATTTGCATATTGAAATCATTTGTGACGCAATAGTTCAAGAATTATTGAGTCCATAACCACAGCTGGGCCACAATCGAAATTTTAATGTTTGACTATGCCAAGAATTTTTCAAAATTTGTCGTATACGATTGGCAAAGAAAACAGAATTTCTCGGGGCCGCGTTTAAAAGTTATCGGGGGTTGTTCGGGACCCAGCTGCAGTGACGTCACTACAGCTAAGCCACACCTGTATCTCGAAGATGGAACCATGTAGTGGAGATCTGACTACGTAGAAAATTTCTGGTGAATTTCTCGAGACAAACGTCAAAATAAGAAAACTATCCGGTCTCGCGTTCAAAAGATATAAGACATTCGCTGGGGCCCAGCTGCAGTGACGCGTCACTACAGCTGAGCCACCTGGATCTCGAAAACGGGATGACGTAGGGGAAATTTGCTTGCGTAGATAATTTCTCGAGAATTTCTCGAGTATAATCATCTAAAAATCTGAGTTTCTCGGTGTCCCGTTCTAGAGAAAAAAAAAATCTTTTTTATCGTGAATAGTCTAGGAGCCAGATGGCCAAAGTGCGCAGAGAACTGTTATTTTTAATATTTGGCGTGATTTTCTTTGGTCAGAGTATAACGTTACTAGTTTTACAGTATTTAGTGAGAGAAAAGTCAATAATTTCAATGATGTTAGTATCATTTTCATATTTCTTAAATGATTAACTCGATCACTATTATATGTACAATATTTTGACATCGAGCTCTTAGACTACCCGAAGTAAAATGTACACTCGCGTACAACTGTCTTTCAAAGTACGAGTTATTTTTTATTTTTATGGCATGGATACTAGTCCTTTTAGTCAAGTCCAAGTTCAGTGGTGTATGTTAGACCACTTGATTCACTTTCACACTTTTTAATAAGTTCTTTATGAAATATGGTACGACTTTAATGAGTGAAGTACAAAAATTACATTAAACCATAGATTAAAATAAAATCGTAAAAAATAAAAGTTGAAACACACTCTCGGGAGATGGCGGCACGGTTAGGGTCAGCTCCCACCGCGACGTTTATTTAAGCTTCGATCAACTATAAAGACCTAGATACACAATCCACAACAAAAAAGTTCCGTCACTAAATGATCACCCACTTGACGTTTTGGGTTGTCTTTTCGTTTAGTAGCATTCGTTCGTTCCGAAAGTAACCATGCCGCAGTGCGCAGTGAAAAATTGTAAAAATCACACCTCCAGAACATTAAAGGAATATGGAATTACATTTTTTAAATAAGTAGTTTTGTAATTATTATATGTGAATTGAAATTATCTTGGTATTTGGCCAAGAAAAGGTTATAAAACATTTTTTTAGTTTAATTTAATAACATTCGGCGAGAGTATAACCCTTTAAATTGAATAGACACTAGCCGAACTTACAAATCCATACCGTTGTATTTCAACATCATTTGTTCGGGTTGTGCAGTGACTCTGTTCTAAAACAAATAGAGACGTTGTTTTTTTTTCTATTGTTTTTTTTTCATTTTCATCTGTGTTATCAAATTTAAGTGTAAAGAGTATATATATTAATTCTGTTTTCTATACTTACATTAAAGGTATTATGGCAAAACCATTAATCATATAAAATTGAATTAATAAAAAATTTAACGTGCGTGACGTTTACAAACAAAGTTTTATTGGATTTTTAGTTTTCCTAGAGATCCTGTGCGATGTGGACAGTGGACATCCGTGATCGCACGTCAAAGATGTGAAGATTTTTTTTGCCGTCGCAAAGTAGTGTCGTTTGCTCCAAGCATTTTTTAGAAAATGACTCGTATGTCATTACAAAAGGAGTCAAAAGGTTACACAAAACAGCTGCACCTCAAATAGTATGTACCTTTTTATCACTTTTGATTTGGAGTTTCTTGTATTGAATAAAATAAAAAAAATATGTTTCATCTTCAGGACAAAGATGATGACAGCGAAGAAGACAAATGTTTTTTTTTTGAGTTGGTTGCTTTTTTTTAAAAAAATAAATTATTTCTTGTACTTAAATATCTATTTAGTTTCATAGCTAATTTCCACTCTTAAATCTCAATAGGTCATTTCTGTTCAAAAAATTATACTAAGTTTTAAATAAGCAAAACATAATATATGTGTAATCGGGAAAGACACAGTTCTTTTCTTTTTGTATAAGTTATTTCATATTTCATAAAAAAATAAGCATAGAATATTATGTTTATAAGCAATAATTAAGAAGAATGGCGGCGGCTGTGATTATCAATTGTAATGTATATTAATCGTCGGTTAATTTGAAATAAATGTGATTTTTTAAATAATAAAAAAACATAAAAACTAACGTAAAAGTAAACGGCTGAACCAATTCTAATAAATCATATCTGAAATCCAGGGCAAGAAGAAGCTTTCGAATAAAATAAACTGCACCATTAACATCATCAGTTTAAGAGCTATGATGCTCCTATACATACACAACACAATCAGGGGTTAAAAAGAAAACCACACCATTTCGTAGCATTTTGAATTTGTTAAAAAGTTTGTACGAAGATTTTTTTATGTGAAATCGACCCAACTAATATATTTTTAAAATTAACAAAGACAACTCCACTCCTCCCATGTTCTACGTGACAGCCAGTGTCATCAAATTGTCTTACGTTATCCTTTGTTCAAAACCAAAAGTGGTATTTTACAAATTAAACAGATTTTATTTTCGACCTTATAATATTACGTTAAGGTTTAAATTAGATTAAAATGTTTGACACTTTAGAACTTTTTCATAATACATGAAGTGGTATACAACTATCTAAGTACGTATTGTAGTTAGGACACTTATAAATTTCATTTTGTATGGGACTGTGTATCTAGTTTTCTATAGTTGATCGAAGATTACAAGTGAGAATTAGAACACGTCGCACCACGCAGCGCCGCGCTTCGCCGCGCGCTGCGTCGTTCTCACAATGAAATGTTTATCTTTTCATGTTGTATAATAAAGTTCAATTTTGAGTAGCTCTATTCGCAACGTCGCGTCGCTGTGGGAGCTGACCCTTAGGTAGTTCATAAATTGAGTTTGGCTTTTAAGAGTTATGTATTTTAGAAGCGATACGAAGCCGCATAACACAGTAAACTGCAGTGCATACAAGACGAGGGCGAACAAAGTTAAAAACTTTTGATTTATTAACATGATTAGTTTTTTTTTTCAAGGTAAAGTATTTTTTGAGATCAAATATACTTAATTATTTACAAAACATAAATTAATCGTGCATCTTACCTACGCACCAAATCCACCAGTTTGTTTTTTAACAAAATAGGCGCTATATATTTATTTTTTGACTTATTACTTAACACTTACAAAATAATAGTTTAAAAAGGAGAGACTAATTTGGTCAGGTAAACATCGAAATTCAATTTCATGAAATCGGGGTTTGACCAGTCAAACTTCAACTATGTATTAGAATGTCTTTGTTTGTTATATTATATTTACAATGCAGTTGCTCGGATATGGCCCCGTAACATGGCCACGGAGTGTACGTTTACGTACCCCATAAAACACATGTCATGTTATGTAATTTTGAAATGAGAAGATTATGAAAAGAAAAAAAATATTTGAACTAATGAGCAAATAAACCATTTTTCATATACCAAAATTCAACTTCAGTGGCTATTCTGTGATCCAGTAAAGTTATTTTTTTAAATAAATGATACATAAAAAGTAAGCAAAAAGTGAATAAAACACTGACAAAAATGTATGACGCAATAAAGAGTAACTGATTTGATAATTCAGTGACTCTTTTGACAAGTGAGAGTATTATCTTTTTCATAAAGCTTCATACTGGCTTTATAGAATGACAGCAAAGAGTTTTTATGCCTGACAAAATAAATATTTCTGATGAAAATCTTGATTTTCAGTGATATAAAATATAAAAGTAAATTATTTATTTTACTTTTTCAATAAAACAAATCTGTTTTTTAACAAATAATTGAACTATTTAATAATTTCTGTAGACGCGATTGGCATTTTATTTACTTAGCCTTTGCCTCATGATTGTGGAAAAATATTTTGCTCGCCATTGTTTTGCCCGCCATTTGAAATTATTTGTTCAACAAAATCATTTTTGTGTTAAAAAATGTTAATTCCTTCATGTTTTGTGTTTAATCGTAAAATATTAGTGCACATTGTTCAATTGTAACACGTTTTCAGTGAACGTTAATTGGAAATACTACATATATTTTAAGAACTTTGGATGTACCCATACGATGTAAGTTTTTGACAACATTTTTTTGAGTTTCGTTTCCTCGGCTACTGCATTGTAAAACGTTGAACAATATACGTGCCTTAAGGTAATGTGTAACTGGAGCCCTATAAAACACTCGCTTCGCTCGTGTTTCAAATGGGCTCACGTTACACATTACCTACGACACTAGTATCGTTAATAACTATAGTTGTATTTAATAAAACGTCAATTTAAAACAATGTTTATTTTTTAAATATTGCCTTAATTAAAATAAAAAAGTTGTATAATAAAACGATATTTTTTAATTTTAATGTGTATTGTTTTAATATACCGCCGCGAGACTATTACAGTTAGAAAAAAAGTTACAAACAAACCATGACCTACGACAAAAATACAATGACTTCATGAAAGAATACTTAGATATGGGCCACATGAAAAAAGTAAACAAAACACAATATTACGAAGGGAAATTTTATATTCCACACCAACCTGTAATAAGAGACGACGCATTGACAACAAAACTGAGGTGTGTATTTGACGCGAGTAGCAAATCAAGTACCAATCTAAGCCTTAACGACAATATGCATAAGGGCCCACGTTTGCAACAGGATATGACCACTATATTACTAAGGTGGCGAAAACATAAAGTCGCTTTCATGGCGGACATAGAGAAAATGTACCGCTTTATAAAAATACACGAAGATGACTATACATACCAGAGAATACTATGGAGATGGTCACCAGCCCAACCCATCGACGAATACGAGCTTACCACCGTGACTTAAGGTACTACCGCGGCACCGTACCTAGCAATAAAAACACTACAAAAATTAGCAAAAGAACTACCCCGTGGCAAGCAAAGCAACTCTTTCAGATTTTTACGTAGATGACATACTGTCCGGAGAAAATACTTTAGAAAAAGCAACAAACTTACAAAATCAACTAATTGATATGTTACGTAAGGGAGGATTCAATTTAAGAAAATGGTCATCTAATAGCCCCGAATTATTAGAAAACTTACCCGAAGACAAAATAGACGACAAAATGGTAAAATTGCCTCTAGATGAAACAAGAAAATCTCTGGGAGTAAGCTGGTTACCGAATGAAGACAATTTTCAAATAAATACTTCTGTAACAGTTAACGAAAAGCCGACAAAAATAAATTTCTGACCCCTTTGGATGGCTACAGCCAGTCATTATTATTTTAAAGCTAATCATACAGGAATTGTGGATAAGCGGGATAGACTGGAACGCAGTAGTACCAGAAGAAATAAATACAAAATGGGTTGAAATACAACAACAAATAAAAAGTATAGAAAACATCAGAATTCCTAGATGGATTAAATACGACGGGGTGCAGATAGAATTACATGGATTTAGCGACGCGTCGGAAAAAGCTTACGGCGCAGTTGTGTACAGTCGGACAAAGTTGAATGACACATACCACGTGACCTTACTACAAGCAAAATCAAAAGTAGCGCCAAAACAGCATAAAGCGACTTTGCCAAGATTAGAACTATGTGCAGCTGTATTACTAACAAAACTTATTAAAAAAATTTACATGGGACTCGCTTGTGAAAACACATCTATTTATTGTTGGACGGACTCGATGATCACTTTAGGGTGGATAAGAGGAGAAGCAGATAAATGGCATACTTTCGTTGCAAACAGAGTATCAGAAATACAAAGATCTTTACCACAGGCTAATTGGAACCACGTTGCTTCAACAGAAAACCCAGCTGACATAATTTCACGTGGCATTGAACCCAGTAAGCTAGCAAATTATGAATTGTGGTGGAACGGACCGAAATGGCTCCAGACAAACAATATAGCGACGGGAAAATTAATACCAGAGCCGCAAGAAGAAATAAAAACATGTCATAAAACAACAATAGACGCTAAGACTAAAAATGATATCACTAGCAGATTTTCGAACTACCAAAGAATGCTACGGGTTTTATCCTACTGCTTAAGATTTATACGACGCCAAAGACCAATGGGCACGCTTACTTGTGAAGAGTTAAATGAAACAAGAAAACAAATTATATTACAAGTACAACAAGATGAATTTAAAGACGAATGCCAAACATTAAAAAAGAGACAAACATTGAAAAAAGGAAATAAAATAAGCAAGTTAGACCCATTTATAGACGAAGATGGACTCATTAGAGTTGAAGGAAGATTACAAAACTCACAGCTGACTTACGACCAAAAACACCCTATATTATTGCCGGACGAACATCATGTGACCTCATTAATAATACATGACGCACACATAAAAACATTGCATAGCGGAAACCGGCTCACATTGTCGTATTTAAGACAAAAATACTGGATAATAGGAGGAAAACGAAAAGTAAAAAGTCACATTAATAAGTGCATAAAGTGCATTCGGTACAAAGCGGAAACAGCAAAACAAAAAATGGGAGCACTACCTAAACCACGTGTGACGCAATCGTATCCATTTAGTCATACAGGATGTGATTTTGCAGGACCAATACAAGTGCGAGCAATGAAAGGGAGAGGACATAAATCATACAAAAGTTATATAGCAGTATTTATTTCCTTAGCAACGAAAGCCATACACCTGGAATTAGTAGAAGACTTGTCAACCGAGTCGTTCATTGCAGCACTCCGAAGATTCATGGCAAGAAGAGGTCATGTGTCTCATATGTACAGCGACAATGCAACAAACTTTGTAGGGGCAGCAACATTTTTACACAAAGAAGTATTAGAAATAACTCAATCACCTCAATTCCAAAACTCGCTGACAAATATAGGGACGCAATGGCATTTTATTCCACCTTCAGCACCGCACTTCGGAGGCATATGGGAGGCAGGAGTCAAATCAATGAAACATCACTTAAAACGAGTGATAGGAGACAGCACATTGACTTACGAAGAATTAAACACACTCCTGCACCAAATTGAAGCCTGTTTGAATTCAAGGCCGCTATGTATACAAACCGACGACATCAACGACAATATTGTGTTAACTCTCTGTCATTTTCTAATTGGTCGAGAAGCAGTGGTACCAGATCCAATTTCTAATATAAATACAGACAACATAAATAAATGGAAATATATTCAAAAAATGAAAAAAGATTTTTGGAACAGTTGGACGCAAGAATACTTACATCAGCTACAACAGCGCTATAAGTGGAAATTGGACGAAGAAAATCTAAAAATAGGAACGATTGTCCTCATTAAAGACAACAATATTAGCCCAAGTAAATGGCCAATCGCAAAAGTCAAACAAATCCACCCAGGCAATGACGGTGCTACAAGAGTCGTTACCCTCGAAAGACCACAAGGAGCTGACCAAAAGAGGGCAATCCATACTTTAATACCATTACCAGTTAATGAAAACATAGAAACTAACAGTATAAATAAAAGTACGCCTACACAAATCAACATAGCAAATGTGAAGAACTCAAAATACACTATAAACAAAAGAAAGTATAAATAAAAGTACGCCTACACAAATCAACATAGCAAATGTGAAGAACTCAAAATACACTATAAACAAAAGAACGGGCAAACTATACTACTGGTTAACTATGTTACTAATTATATTCCAGCTTATGTCTCCTATGGGAGCAACCTACACTACAAGACAATTAGAACCAGGACTGTACATAGAACAAATGGGAAATGCGACAATAGATAGAGGAACATTTAGGATTGAAACAAATTATGACAGAATTACTTTGGATCAGAATTTAGATAAAATAAAGAACGTATCGAAACAATTTAAAACACTGTGTCATTACGCAGCAACAGTAGACACCGATACTCATTGCAATGAATATCACCACCATTTGGAAGAAGAAGTTGAGAAATTTGAAAGAATACATGAGTATCTGTCAGAAATCAATCATAAAAAGAAAAAAAGAGGATTATTAGGACAAGTAATGACTTCAATATTTGGAGTAAATGACGAAGTATACAGAGATATCAATTCGTTACAAAAAACCCAGCAGAAGCTTATAGATGCAGCAAATCATCAAACTAAGTTCATGATCACAACAATATCAGCAGTAAACCGAACTGAAGAAAGAATAAAAGACAAGCTAGAGAGATTCCGATTGAAACTTAACAAAGCGATGAGTTACATAAATGAGAATAAGAGATGGTATAAAGTAATAGACAGCAATCACATGCAAATACAAGTAATGCAATCGTACCAAATGGCCTATAACTATATAAACGAGATAATGGATTAATATTCAGGGCTCACCGAGATATATCTAGCAAAAGCAACAGTATACAGTATATTTTCTCCAAAAACAGTAAGAGACATCATAAAAAATGCTAACAGCAAACTACCATCAAATCTCAATATTGTGCATACCCAACTAATTGATACCAGATTAGCAGAAAATGAAACACACATCAGAGTTCTATCTTATTTCCCAATTGAAGAAAAAGCAAAATATATGTTACTACACATTACTCCGATACCAATGAAACACCATGACGGATCATTTCAAAGTCTAACCATTTCACAAACATTTATGGGAATAGACTATAATAACGAACGATACTTTGAACTAACACACGAAGAAAGCAAGAACTGCCTAGAACAAAACAATAACTTCATATGTTTTCCTGTAGCCGTGAGAAACATGCAATTCAATCAAAATTGCATTGTTAGACTAATAATCAGAAAAGAAAATTTTACAGAATGTCCCACTAAGGTTTATAATTCCACAAAAGATATAATCTGGAAACAAGTTCAAATGACAAACACTTGGTTATACCTAACTAAGAAAACAGAAACAGTGTCCGTTATATGTGACGGACAAAGAGAAGAGGTGTCCATTCATGACATAGGAATTATAAACACCTCTGAAAATTGTATCATTAAAACTAGTAGTACCACATTATCCGCCAAAAGGATAGTTTCAGTTAAAGTTATAGCGTCATATATTAAAACTTCAGAGTTTAGGTTTAGTGAATCTAGTTCCCTTAAGTATAATAATGAATTGTCGAAAGAGCAAGTATTAGATAGTTCTATTGATATTTATAATAAGTTAGTGAATAAAGAAAATACCATACAAACAACCCTAGATAACACTGTTTGGAGTAGTATAAGTACCCAAACATACGTAGCTAGTTTCACTACATTATTCGTATTTTCGTTACTAGTTTTACTAATGTACTGTTGTGGTCCACAGATTGCACAAAAAATACGACGGATGATGGCAGCTAGAATTTCAAGAGCATCATCATCCAGCCATCCTGCAGACAACGAGCAACACCATGACGCGGCGCCGGCGGCTCGCGCCAGTCCCCGCTCACGGCCGCCACCTGTCTACGCACAGCCACAGCCGGCCCACTCACAACGCAAGCCAGCTCCACAGGAGCTCTACGAACTCAAATCCTGTTCCTGAGAGGCGCCAGAATGTTCACGTGCCATGAACATACGAATGCAGGACGACGACCCGAACTAAAACTGCAAGCTCATCACACC
Organism: Aproaerema taeniolella; assembly: GCA_949987775.1. Taxonomy (NCBI): domain Eukaryota; kingdom Metazoa; phylum Arthropoda; class Insecta; order Lepidoptera; family Gelechiidae; genus Aproaerema; species Aproaerema taeniolella. The sequence goes on from OX465245.1 coordinate 1,950,874, forward strand.
GACCTCCGTTCACGTTTTGCCATTTTGACAATAGCACACTAAGATATTCTATCTGTATATTTGCACACATGTAAATAAATTAGTTTAAATAGTATTGTAAGTAGTTAATAAAGCCTCTTTTATTGTGAACGCTGTTTCACTGCAACCTACCCTCTTATCCTCTCACTGCGGCCAAGACACCTTTAGCCGTCATTCTGATCACTCTTGTGAGCCTGCTTGACTGGCAGTGAGAAAATCCAATCCTGTGCACATTGCACGAGGTGCACATCCCGTTATCCTTCCCACCTTCCGTTTATTGTCTTAGGTCGCCTGGCAATAGACTTCCCGAATTTATTTATATAAGTATTTATGTTGGAGATTTATGGTTAGGGCTAGGCTGTTAGGAAACTAGGGAACTAGGGTTGTTTGTGTTAGGTAACAGCTTTCCCTGGCTTTTCATGTATAGTCAGTTAGCTAGTACATACACCACATTACTCCCTATACAATTATACTTGTTTTAGACATACAACATACGACACAATACAAATACACTTATATCTAGTTAACTGAGTATACAGTAGCTAATACAGAAAAAAAGTTATAGACTCGAGAAAATTCTAAATTTGGTACTCACTGATTGACTCACGCATTCACTCACTCATTGACAGCTCATCAAAATGTTTGACCACTTCTAGAGGGTCCCCTACTTGATTTCGAAACTTGATTATACGAATTTTTCTACATCGATGACCATTCACCGATACTTTGTAAATGCGATACATTGCTTCTTCGGTGACTTATTACTTCGGACCTTTATTTCATCGATGTAACTTTACTTCGAAAATGTTACTTCAACTATTGCTACTTCGGTGTCTCATGACGCCGGAGTTTTGTTTGTACGAAAAACGTTACTTCGATTACTATTTCTGCGACTTTTTGTTAAATCTTTGTCACGGCACATAATTTCCGCCTTTTATTTAGCTGATTTAATCAATGAGACTTTATGGGATAGCTGTGTGGTGCCGGCCATGAATAGTACTACCTCACCTTCAGTCGATAACGCCCTTCTCTTAAACCCTGGTAAATCCAAGTTTATGGTGCTTGGGACTAAGGCGCAGGTTGATAAGATCGTAGGTCAGTCACCTGTGATTGCTATATCGGGAAAAGTGATAGAGCGCGTGAATGAAGCGAAAAACCTAGGACTTACTTTTGACAGCTTGCTGCGTTTTGAGACGTATGTGCTGGGTCTTGTGAGAGCTTGTTTCTACAGAATTAAAATATTGTACAAAATACGTAACCTTCTTAGTTTGCCAACGCGTATCAAACTACACTCGGCTTCAAAAAAATCGCACGTCCGTAAAAATAGGCTTTAAGCACTGTTAATCCTTAAGACAAGCAGTTATTCGTAGCAATATTGGTATCATTTGAGAGCCCTACAAAACTCTTTAAAAAAATATCCATTTCATTTGATTAAAGAAAAAGCTTGACACTTTAAGTCACTGTGAATGACAATGGAAGTGATTCTCCTCTTCAAATTTTGTTTGTATTGTTTTGTTTTTTGGGTATAAAAGGGTCGATACAGCTTATTGGGGGATAAATTTGCTACCAACAGTCGAAGAAGACACAGAAGAATATCTTTCATCAGAAAAACGTCCTTGAAGATGGACACTACTGCTGCTGAAGCCGCCCAAGTTATCGCACTACTGCAATCAGGACTACGTCAGTGTGATGTTGCTCGGCAATTCCACTTGAGTCGCTTTTCTGTTCGAAGAGTGTACCAGCGGTTCCTGCAGACCGGTGGCTTTGTCCGAAGGCGTGGGTCTGGTAGAAATCGCTGCACTTCTGCGAGAGATGACCGATTCGTCGTATCGAAGTCTTTGAGAAATCGGTTCTCTAATGCTCTTGAGTTGCAACAGCAGCTTCAAGCAGTTCGTAGAAGGGCCGTGAGTGTCTCTACAGTTAGAAGAAGACTAAAGGAGAGAAATATTGTGGCTAGAAGACCTGCCACGGGTCCAAAATTAACCGCAGCGCATCGGCGAGCACGCCTGCAATTTGCTCGCGCCTACGTCAATTGGACCCTGGACCAATGGAAAGCTGTTCTCTTCTCAGACGAAACGAGAGTGTGCCTTTTCTGCAACGATAGACGCAAAAGAGTATACAGAAGACAATGGGAACGTTTTGCCCAAGCCTGCATCCAAGAGACGGTAGAATACGGAAGCGGTTCCTGCATGTTCTGGGGCGGCATATCTGCCGACGGCAAAACTGAACTTTCTTGCGTCTCTCGGACCGGCGGTGCTCGCGGGCAAGGGTCGATGACTGCTCACCGGTACATCACAGAGATCCTGGAAGAACATGTGGTCCCCTATGCTGGATTTATTGGCGACGGGTTCACATTAATGCACGATAACGCTCGCGCGCACACTGCTGGAATTGTGCAGGGCTACCTTCAAGAGGTTGGGATCCCTGTCATGCAGTGGCCAGCGAGAAGTCCAGATCTGAACCCGATAGAGCACCTCTGGGACCAGCTGAAACGCAAGGTTAGATCCCGTGATCCCGCTCCCGCGACTCTTCAGGAGCTCCAAGACGCCGTTATTGAGGAATGGGACAGAATCCCTCAAGAAGAGGTCCTAAAGTTGGTGCGATCCATGAGGGAGCGCATGGAAGACGTCATTAGGGCTAGGGGGGGGTAACACTAGGTTTTAGGTTAGTTTTAAGCAACTTTGTTTTGAAAAATTAATCAGATTTCATTAGGGTTTTTTAAGGATTTTTATTGTTTTGTAAATTTTTCTCAGTTCCAATAAAAAACATTGAATGAATTATTGTTTTTGCATTCTCTGTTTCCTTACCTTTCAAATGATACCGAACATTACCAATATTTCATAATACAAATACGATTGAAAGATGTTTAAAATAGATTTCTTAAAAGGTGCGATTGTTTTGAAGCCGAGTGTAGTAGAAAGTCTGGTTCTCTCCAAGCTCAACTATGGGGACTTAGTATATGGCCCTCGTATACTTTCCAGAGTGCAGCGGCTAGTGCAACGTGTGCAGAATGCGCGTTGTCGTTTCTGTTTCGATGTGCCTTATCATAGTCCTATCACACCGTTTTTAAACAGCGCATCTATGCTAAACATGGATCATCATAGGCAGTTGCATCTGGCAAGTTTAGTATTTGACGTAATTAAATTCAAAAAACCTGAATACCTATATAAATCCAGTGAGAGATACTATAGATCAGTTAAGCGCCCATTGGCCAGTTACAAGCACAAAACTGTGGCATTTGAGGGGAGTTTCCGCTTTATGGCAACAAAGTGCTGGAACGATATCCCCCCTCCACTTTAGGACGATAAACACAAAATCCACTTTCCAAAAACAGCTTAAACTACACTTACTTAAAAAGTAAGAAGTAGGGGTTACTAAACGCTTCGTTGTCTAGATGACGGAAATGTATGGCAGAAATTTGATATTCCTTTTTTGTTTGCTGTGGTTTCATTTATTTATTCAGTTTATATATTTTTATGATCATTATTATATTTTACACTCTCACACCTACAATCATATATCACTCTCATACACATTCACACTTCTGGTTTGCGATCGTATTGCTACACTCGCGCCGTTACTACCTCGTAGGCGGCAGCTGAAAATCAGTGTTTTTCCACTCACGGTAAAACTTTATACTGAGCTGCAACCTAGTTTCCTGCAGCACACACTTACTTTGCTTTGTTTTTTTTTTGTTTTAATTATTTTTATTATTATGTGTGTTCTATTTCTCTATGTTATTACGCTCTATGTCTCTGTGCTTATCTTATCTACTTTCTTTGCTATTTATTGTTTATTTGTTCCTTATTTCCTTGTTTGTTGTATTGTAAAACTCTATCGTTGCTTTTGTGTTTATCTTTTTCTGTACTGACTCTTTGTAAGTGTGTACTGTGATGGAAATAAATTTCTTATCTATCTATCTATCTATCTATCTACTTCGATCGCCGACCCGTCTGCCAAGCGAGTTGATTACCTATGGCAATTCCTTCCAAATACTGTATTTTGTTTTGCATTTGTGAGAAGCTCTTGCCCAGGACTGGGTATTAAATTGGCTATTTAAAAAAACAACGGGACAGCTGATTGCAGTGTACGAACATCCCTTGCGATATTTCATTTATATTGTTAAATGTAGGATCTTTGGCAAGAACTCGGCGGTGGGCGGTTGCTGTTCCAATTTAATTTTAGTTTTCTATATGAAAGAGTTGTTTTATGCATAATAGTGATATGTAGTAAATTAACTAAAATTCGTGTAGTGATAAAAGATTCAAGTAAAAACAGTTTTTCTGCTCCGTTTGGTTCCGATAAAGATCCTCGCGGTTGTGCTTCTCGCCGCCAGTTTTCGTGAACATGAGGAGCTTAGGACTTAGGTTAAAAAGATGGAGAAAGAAGAATTTTCACTGTAGACATGGATGTAAGGACACAGTTTCCTTTGCCTTTCCCGAAAGGGATAAATTAAAAAAAATGTACATAGTCGTAGATTTTTTTTATATATGCCAACGCGATTTGTTACCAGTCAATATACTACAGGTTATATCGTACCCATCAGTGGAATAAAAAGTAGCCTATGTCCTTATCCGAGGTCTAATGTATCTCTGTACCAAATTTCATCAAAATCCGTTCAGTGGCTTAGTCGTCACAGCCCGACAGACAAGTTACTTTCGCATTCATAATATTAGTAAGGATAAGGATTTTACTAGCTTTCCGTGCGGGACTTAGTTCCCATGGGAATTTGGGTAAATTTTGTAGTCTGTTCTTTCCCAAGGTTTAATCTATCTCTGTACCAAATTTCATCAAAATCGGTCCACTAGTTTTATGTTTAATCTTTACTGGTTCTTAGTATTTGTTGTTATAGCGGCAACAGAGGTACATCATCTGTGAAAATTCAACTATCTAGCTACCACGGTTCATGAGATACCGGCTGGTGACAGATAGACGAACGGACAGACAGACAGACAGACGGACAGACAGCGGAGGCTTAGTAATAGGGTCCCGTTGACACCCTCGGGTATGACGGAACCCCGTGGGAAAACCGTATAAAAACTTTTCTAGGTAATATAACATAGAATAAAATTACATCGATATAAGAAACCACGAAGAAATATTACATAGGTCAAACAAACATCGACAGAACAAGCTGTCGAAGTAAGATTTTCGAAGTAACGTGACAGTGAACAAAAGATACACCGAAGAAGCAGTGTATCGCATTAACAAAGTATCGGTGAATGGTCATCGATGTAAAAATTTTCGTATAATCAAGTTTCGAAATCAAGTAGGGGACCCCTTCTAGAAGACCTACAAAGCTGAAATTTGGCATTTAGCTATTCGTCAGGGTAAGAGTAATGGAAAAATTCGAATATTGGAAATTGGTCAAGTGCGAGTCAGGTTTTAGTCAAAATTATGTATAAGAATGTTGGTAATACTTCTCTAAGACTTAAAAATCTGAAATTTGGCATGAGGATAGTCGTTAACATTTAAAAAAGTAAAGAAAACGTCGAAAATTGGAAATTGGTCAAGTGTGAGTCAGGTTATAGTCATGATTTTTTATAAAAATGATATAATATGAACAACGTTGCGATAGGTACTATAAAGCAAACTGAGCAAAAAGAAATGAAATCTCACCAAAAACATAAATGTAAAAATATATGCCAAATTCTTGTATGTACATAAAAAAAGAGTTGAAATCTAAACTACAGCCAAGTTAATAATAATCAGAACCGATATTAATCATTCGAACTTGGCGGGTTTTGAAATTTTAATGAAGGAAAAAAGTCCAACTCTAAAACTTACCTCCTCAAGATTTGCTCTTTTCAGAAGTATTGGTGTGATGAAAACCCGCCAAGTTGGAATGATTAATATCGGTTCTGATTATTATTAACTTGGCTGTAGTTTAGATTTCAACTCTTTTTTTATGTACAAGAACTTGGCCTACTTTTTTACATTTATGTTTTTGGTGGGATTATACCTACACGATACTAAAGGAAGAAGACTTGTTGTAAACCATGACAGACGGCTCTATTTGCTTTAGTGTATTTCTTTATTATATTACTGAAATTAAATTTTCTTCATTTCACTTTTAATCGCGACTGTACCTTTCTATGAAAATTAAATAAAGTCTTTTTTTCTCTAGAACGGGACACCGAGAAACTCAGATTTTTTGATGATTATACTCGAGAAATTCTCGAGAAATTATTTACGCAAGCAGATTTCCCCTACGTCATCCCGTTTTCGAGATCCAGGTGGCTCAGCTGTAGTGACGCGTCACTGCAGCTGGGCCCCAACGAATGTCATATCTTTTGAACGCGAGACCGGATAGTTTTTTTATTTTGGCGTTTGTCTCGAGAAATTCACGAGAAATTTTCTACGGCGCGCGATATCTCTCTTTCTAGGGGTTATCTTATTCTGGGAACACGTGTGTTAGGGAGTTTTTCTTAGAAGTTGACGAGAGGAAATATGCCTCAGATATCCCTGACAGTTACTTAGTTCGTCGCTTTCACGAGCTCTTGGTCGAAAAAACCCAATATATACTGACCTTTTTTAATTTATCATATTTTTGTTCATTATCTTAAAAGTTGTTTGTTTTTATTTGCTTAGCGTTAAATACATTTATAAGACACTTTGGTCCAGAAGTTTTACTTAACGTGATGGGACAAGTCATGATGAGTGGAGGTCTGTCACGTTGGAGTATGTATTAAAATAGAATAAAAAATAAACGAATTTTTTTGGCTGTCATTTGTCAGATATGAGGACTCATTTTGGATAATTTTACTTTTTAGCTATTGGTTTTCCAATGTTAATTTCAATTTTATTCGTAAGGTGGCATACGAGGTGGTGTAAGAAAAACCAGAAAAACTCCATGACGCAAAAGAAAATAAACAATTGTTTTCTGCAAGAAAAACAAAGCACGTTCTTACTATCCTCCATTGTAATAAAAATGCAGAGTAAAAATTAAAACTTGGACCAGTTGCCAGGTTATGAAAAACCTAGCACAATACAAAATGAAATACTGGGGAAGTAATTAAAGTACAAAAGGTTCAATTTGCAAGAAGTTTGATCAGCATTGACTCGTTTTCCTTATGTACGCCTACGTATCTTGATTCCTCTCACTCTCTTGTAAGTTGACTGGAAAAGATCCCCTTGTGGGATGAGTCCGCCTTTGTACCTTGAATTTATGTAAGTAATATTTATAACCCTGTTGATTATATTTAGGAATTTACAATACAATAATACCAACTGTTGACAAAAATCTGGTTCTTTCTGGGAAAACGTTTTTTTGGAACCTAACTTTTCATAGTTTGCGAAAATCGGGTAACAGCGATTAAAGAACACCCGTTTCCCCCATCTCCTACTAAGCTCTCCTATTGGTAGGAGCACTAGGACTATCTGTTCCTCGTGCTCCTACTGATGAGTAGGAGCACGAAAAACTTTCATTGAATGTCCTGGTGTTTACACTCAAAATAACGAAGACCGAAGGCTTATGGGCTTCACTCACTTTGTATTGGTAAATTTAAAAGAAATCTCTTTGATTGTTACCTACATGGTGAGTAAACGACCGTGTACTTGTCCTGCTTGTCCATCAATTGGAATTATCTTGTGGAGAAATAACGATTGGTCATTTCCTTGAAAAGTTACGCTAGGGAAAGGACCACTATTATTCTTATTTGAGCAATTCCACTAAAATTTCGAATCGATGTACTGATATAGTCGGCTTTAATATTTCCTTTCCCTTATTAAAAAAGACAATGTTTTATTTTGGTTTTCTTTATGTTTACGAATGTTTTTTGACGAGCCGTTCCTTTTACTCACCGTGTAACTATCAAAGAGATTTCTTTTTTTACCAATACAAAGTGAGTGAAGCCCATAAGCCTTCGGTCTTCGTTGTTTTGAGTGTGAGCACCAGGACATTCAACGAAAGTTTTTCGTGCTCCTATTCATCGGTAGGAGCACGAGAAACAGATAGTCCTAGTGCTCCTACCAGTAGGTGAGCTTAGTAGGAGCTGGGGGAAACAGGGTAAAGAACTTTAACGAAAATCTGTGTTTTACTCATTGTATTTCCGAGTAAAGCAAATTGCCGTATTCTTGCATGAGTTATTTGTTGATATTTGGCGCGTAGTACACTGGAACCTTCATTATTTCTTCGCTCTTTGAAATTTATATGATCTGTTTGGAATTCGCCTTTTTTGTACATCTAAAAAATTGTTCAATGAAAATGGTATTGACTTAATTGAAAGAAAGTAATGAGTACGTAATATTGAGTTCTCAAATTTATAAAATTAAAGGATTTGTGCAACTTATTAACACTGCCAAGTGGCGAGTCTTTAAAAACCTGTATTTTCTAGTATAAGTGATTTTTTTAGAAAAACCTGAATTAGCTTTTGAATTGTTTGGTTACCCAGTTAAAGTGCTGTGGTATGCATTCTCTTCGTAGTGAAACTACATCCACAATCGTCACTGGTCATTCGGCTTTATTCGAGTCGCTGTTTTTTAAAATTTAAATCTGTGATTCGGGAATAATTGACGGCAGGACAGCAACTCGAGCCATGGCCATTCGTGGAATGATTCTTGAAGTATTTATAGGCTTGTTTATTAACCGTGTCTTTAGAGGTGTTGTCATACTAAGTGGGTTATTTAGTGGGAGAATAAATGGTGTAAAGTCAAAGTTTACATATTTTATTACCCTTAAGAAGCTGCTTAGGAAACCCATAGCACATAGCCCCGGAAAAGAAATAACGTAACGGTTGTAGTTTGCTACTTTTACAGTACCATTCCCATGTTTTTTGTTTTTGTTTCCCAATGATGGAAGGTTTTAACCATCTGCCCCTATTTTCTTGCTATATAGTTTCTGTGGGAAAAAGTTATACTTACTAAGGAATGCAACGTGAAATGTGTTTCTTATCAACTTTATTTTTGAAGTTTTTAAATAATTTTATCTATTACTACTAATTGTTAGGTGTTATGGTTAACAGAGTATAGCACAGTTAGTAGAGTGCCGTTAGGTTTAAACCTCGGAACCCGGATCCACTGAATGGATTTTCGTGAAACATTTTGTCTACTCTACCAAAATGACTACTGCACTGCTTAAAATTACCACATGTCTCTATAATGTCTACTTTTCCGAAATAACCACATGTCTATAATGACTACTTTCCCAAATTGACCACATTCCTCAAAAGTCGTTGGAAGAAAATTACAGTCTCACCAATCTCACTGGCCAATGTGTTTTCCAGATTCAACAGTGCTTATAAATTTTGTTTTGATGCCATCAAAAATAAATATTAAATTCATGAGTTGAACCTACTTCCATCTCGTTTCGCAGTATACTCGAGAATTCGGAATAACTCAAGACCCGCCAAGTTCACGCGGTACCTATTCGGGTTGTAGAGATCACTTGACGCGGTCCTGTGTAGATTCAAATATATTGGGGCAAATATTGGTCCTCACGCATTCGGGGACATTCAATCAAGATCACGTTCAAGTCTCAAGACCTTTGTTTCCTTCGCACAAACAGACGCGGAGCGATGACCTTGTATGTTTCGTTTAGACTCTTAGACTACTTGTACAAGTAACTCAAAACAAGTTAAAAACAACACAAGAGAACAATTTCAAATGCTCACAAGACTATTTATTAATTAGGAAAAAAAATTTGCACCAACTTACAGCAAGAGAATTTTCGGAGTAAATTTGTATATCTTGTTACGTTTTCGTATTCTTGACTGGGGCTCCTATTTAGTGCCTTTAAGGAAATCGTCTTTTCTTCACTTGTGTAAATTTATCATAATATTTTCATCCACTAAATATATTGTTTTCTTCTTCCGTAAGTAGGAAAATTATAGATTGGAACCTGACATATCTACTAATATTTCCTTGGCCGCCAGGCAAATTGCCCTGTGAAGAAACACACGTAATCGAACAAAATGTCGAATCTAGCCGGTCCGGTCGCGTTCGCGAAGGATTTCCTCGCCGGAATAATTTCGTTCTTTTTTGCAGGTCCGATTACACTTCGGTAACTTATTAATTTTCTCTGTCTTTCTTACTCGGAGCGATAATGTTAAGGCAAACATTCACACTAACTGAAATAATAGGCATACAAGGCTTCAAGAAGCTAGTAAACTAAACGAGCAATAACTACGGTTTTCTGGGAAGCGTAAAAAACCCATTCAGGGTGTCCGTAACATCAGCCCAACTTTAATGGTGGTATTAATTCTTCTTCTACGTGGTTTACGCGCTTTTATGGATGACAACAAAGCTTTTATGAACCTTTTTTATCATTCCTCTTGTGTTTCTTTACAAGAAAGTACTACTAAAACATATTATTATGTGTATTGAGACAATACAACAACGATATTTTAAACATTCACAACAGGTTTAATTTTTGCCCAAGCCCTTTTAACGAACCAGTTTAAGGAAATTTTACTTTAACATTACATCTATTTGTTTGTTGCCACAAAAAGCGATAGGGAGGGGGCTTTTCACACACAGACCGAATTCGTAACGTTTGCAAATACAAAAGGTAAATTGCCCATCGTTGCTTTCAAGCGCTATAATGATGTCATCATGCCCGTCCCTGTAATCGGGGAGTGGCCACTTTTATAGTATCCACGCTATATAGGATGGTTGTTACACGGAAACGAACAGGACGAGTCATTACAGCTGTCTCACATTCTTACAATTTTAGTTTTTTGTATCCATAAATTCCTGTGTTTTACTTGGTTTTAAATGGCTTCTGTCACCATATTGTTATGACTTTTGTCGATTCATTTTGTGAATTTAATAAAAAAAAATTATAATAGAAAGCAGTGATATATTGTTATTAGGGCTCTATGGGTAAGTGTTTTGTTTGTTATATTCCATTTATTCTACACCCGTGACGGCAGCAACGGCAACCACGTTGAAACTGCCTACATCGTCCCTGCTTTGTCCCACATATAGAATACAAAATACAGGAAATCTGTAGTCCCACATCGACCTTTTTTTATTAGTCTTATTTCCTTAAAATTAAGCACATACCGTTGTAAATTTAAATCTAGAAGTAGCATGTCGATAGGCAGCAATATAAATGAATAATATTTATTCATATCAGAATCGAATATAATATGACAAAAGCTTTAAACCTTCGTGCGATTCTTGCACACGCGTGTGTACAGGATTTGTAAACAAGCGCGCGACAGGTTGTTTACGGCGCGTGCGATAAATAATGTCAGTTAATGACACTTTTGTACTATGAAATTTTGTTACCGTTTTTTTGAATTCTAATTCCAACTTCTTATTAGCTTATATTATACGTATTGTTGAGATTGCACTTGTGCTGGTAAAGGATTTTTTTGCAATTGCTTCGGTATCGCTGCCCAGCTGCCGACTTTCAAAATGCGCGTTACGAATCCCTGCTAATTCTGATCATAATAAAGAGGAAACACCAAACTTTTAAACACTCCTGACCAGTATTCCTGATAATTTCAACGGCTAGTCATAGTCGTGAATGTAATGACTACGATTAGCCATAAATGTAAACTATTAGTGGGGGAGCTTGGCTTTGAATATGCTCAACGACTCTATTAATTGGTAGACCAGATCCTAACATGAAATGTATATGTGTAAAGGTTTTTTTATTTCAGATCTATCGAATGGACTCGATGGGTTCATGTTTTGAACATGAATATTCGTATGAAAAGATGATGCTAAACTGTGTAACAGCCATCCCATTTCAGTATAATGTTCGGGTATACCCAAAACGACGTCGTGAGCGTCCGAACCTTTTGTATGAATCTTATCTGCATGTGCGGCAAACGGTAATGCCAGGTAATAGAGCCTTTTCACTGATTCCAGCTCCAATTTAATTTATAAATTGCTTAACACGATAAATTAATTTCACCGTAAATTGTCTACGTGCCAAAACCTCCATTAGAAATTAGTTTTGCAACTTTGGAAGGGTTGGATTTAAGAGTTTTCGGTAATTATTTTACTCAAGTATGTAATACACTTTATTGAAACCTAGTAAAGAGTTAAGACTCACAAAAAATGCTTCTACCCTTGCAGTCAAGAAGTGAACGTACTTCCAACAATTAGTAACAAAAAATTTTTTGTACAGGAAAATGGATGCTAGATTTATTTTGTTATTGGAAAGTGGGTGCCTCAAAGGTCTCAGAAAGGGCAGCAATATGACGTACATCGTTGTTACCTGAGCACCAGGATGTTTGTATTTCTTTTACCCACCGACACTGAATATCATCGAGGTTAGTCCACTGTCCACGTACTTTATTATACCTATACATTCTCAATTCCATTCTCAATTATTTATTGCTCTCATAATGGTTCAACAAGGTGGTTACTTAAAAATAGGAATCACATTATGACGGAAGGCATGGTTTTTTACCGAGTTCAAAAAAAGAGGAGGCTTCTATGTTCGACTGTATATATTTTTTTATGTATGTTCATCGATTTTTCCGCCACTTATGGACCGATTTTCAAAATTATCTTTTTTGTTCGAAAGAGTAACTCCAGAGGTGGTCTCATTGTCACCAAGTTAAGATCTCATGATGTCCCAGGGAAATCGAGGGAAACTCTCGAATTAAATAGGCACTTACGTTGTTTCTCATTACAGTATTCTTGCATTATTTTTTTTGTCGATTTGTTTTTTCCTGGCTCATTTATTTTACTTTTCTTTCAATGACTTTTGATTATTTTCAAAAAATTTAAATTGATTTGTTTGGAACTGAATATTTTGGCATTTCTTCAAAATTTTTCAGTGAAAATGGTCTATTGTTGGATAAACTGTGAATAAGTTCAGTCCTTCTATCGTTTTTTTTTTGTTTTTATTTGAAATGAATTGAGTTTCAGCAATCAAGCATTCCAGTGCTATTATCAAATGCATTAATAAGCACAAATTGTAGATTGCGTGACGCAAAGTTATGTTATTCCATGAAACAAAATGTAAGCACAATTTTATTTCTTTTCCCAGCTGATCACTGTTGTTCCCCATGTTCTATCCGTTTTATTTAACGGATTTATTCTTTGTTACAGTCCCAGTGTACATTTATTTACCCAATAACTTTTGCCTGATTTTTACCGACTATTAATCATCGAATCTTCCTGCGAGGCCAGCACCCAGTGGTGCTAGCTGGCCTTTTTCTCCGCTGCACTACTTTTGACCACCGGACTTACAAGATAACCCATTTTTTCTTCCTTTTTTATTTTACGTTTGTAACCGCGAATCACGTTAGGTTCAATTTGCACAAATTAGCTTACCGTGTCCAAGGACACTACTCTTTCGGCTACCTACTTATTGAGAACTCTGAGAACTCTTTTTTGTTATTTATCTGATTTTATTTTCTTACTTTAATTATTGAAATTGTTATCTTTTTTTGGTATTTGCCTTAATAAATTTTATGTGAACCCTTTGGTTGTCAAGTTTTTTTAATTAACGTGACGGGTCAAGCCTCCGCTGGTCTCTTGACGAGCGGAGATCCGTCTCGTTGAATCATGTACTATCTATTATTTACCCTAAAAATAGAAAAGTAAATAAACTTTTTATAATAAAATTAAATTTTGCATTGGCCGCATTGGTATTCAGAGTTGGTAAGGTAAGGTAAATAGAAAGCTTTGTTTCCAGTAGTACTACCAAACTTGTACCACATGTGGTTCTAGTGGAAAAAATCGTTCTCTTTAGAACCACTATCATTAAAGTAGAACACATTGATTCTGATGATCGAATAATAGAGGCACAGAAACTATGACATCACGAGAAATTACTACTGGCCATTTTTTGGAGAAACTTCGTTAGTTTAGGTTAAGCTGTTTTGTTTTATTTTGCAAAATAAGGTTTGCATTAAAATATTTAGTTGTGATCACAAGTTATCGCAATAAAAAAATGGTTCCTTAAATGGATGCTAAAGAATATTTCATTTATATTATTCAATAAATTATGTAGTTGCATTGTGAAATATTTACTACTATCAAAATCATCACAACAATTTTCTGTTACTTCAAATAACTTTAAAGAATATTTTGTGTAACGTACTCGGATTTCGACGCAGTGCGCGCAACCTAACAATAACGCGCGGAGGGCTACTTTGAGTGTTAAATTAAAATTATAAACAATAGAGGTATAGTTTCCCCCTCTTTAAGGATCATTTTTCAAAATCCAAAAATATTTATAGTTTACAAACTATAGGCGAAAAACCAAACACCATGTTTTCGAGGTGTTTAATTGTATAATAAAAAAAAAAGTATCCTATGTTCTTGTGAATTTGTGACCGTTAATTACTTGGAAATTCATTTATTATGTTACTTGGACTAATAATTAATCTGTTTGAGGCTTCATATGTCGTCGATTTACAAGGAGTGCAACAAGAATATGGTTGGTACTTACATCTTTATGTCACTGGCGAAACATTTAAATTTAAATTGGTATTGATTGACGGAATGTGGCACGAACTACCTACACTATCCTTGTTTTCGCTTACTACTAATATTTTAAACATAAATAGTTGTATTGTGAGTAATATGTAGTAATAACGATTGTATACCTAGAAGTAATACTTAACATACTTTAGTTAATAACATAAGGAAGAAACTAGTGTTTAAGACACAGGCTCGGCCTAGTTTAAATACTAGTATTTCATTTTATAATATCATTGTATGTTTTCAATAAATAAATAAATAAAATAAAAATATAACTTTTTCAATTTTTTATGCACTAATTAACTTTTTACGCACAATGACATTATTCCGAATCGAATGAGCTATTGCACATAATTTTAGCAATAATATGTCTCAAAAACGCGTTTCTGAACTAGTCGACTAGACTAGTTCAGATTCTACATAATATGACTTTTATTGTTATTGTGTTGAACTTGACTAGACAGTTTCATTTTCTTGTTTATGAGTGCGTTTGCTTAAGTAGATTTGTAATTTAGAGTGCGTTTGCTAAAGTAGATTTGTAATTTTAAGATTTGTAATTAGAATAGTTCCAATTCCCAAACTTGTAGAAATAAGCTATACTTATAGCGTTGTCTGTATTTTTGTATCTGTCTTATTTTGTTGTCGTAGTGAATATTTTGTGGGTATATCGGATTACTTAATCCTGGATGTGATTTTTATACAAATCCAATGTCTTATTATTTTACCTACCATGTAATATTTTCATGACTTTTATAATAATGAAAGTCATGAAAAAGTTCTTCGTTACATAGGAGGCAACGAAGAATGCAATGAACGTACTAAAAAGCCACAATATCCTTGTACTTGTAACTACATCCTCGTAGAGCCTTGTTCTCTTGTTCTCATAGCAAAATCAATACTGTTTGGCAAAGAGCCATCTTGGAGACGGGAAATATGTTTACCGTACTCTAACCTATGTTCCGATCATTGTTTTTATGCTAAATTAGTGCCGCAGATGTAATACGTAAACACGATTTCTTGAGGATCTCATTTGTTTTAGTTCCTTTTAGATAATTGACACTGCAGGTAGACTACACAACTAAATTAGAAATAGGCTGCTGACTCCCCCGGATAGATACTCTGTCTTGCTTTAGTAGGTATTGTAGTATTTCCGTATACATTTTCCATTGTAATTTGTTTACTTTTTCCTGGCACATTTTACTTTTCCCCTCCGGAACTATCTGTCTACTTTCCCGATCGGTCCATTTTTCCAATCAGTCAACTTGTTCAAACGGTCTACCTTCCCCATCGGTCTACTTGTTCAAACGGTCTACTTTCCCCATCGGTCTACTTGTTCAAATGGTCTACTTTCCCCATCGGTCTACTTTTTCAAATTTCTATAATTTTTTTTTGGAATCAAGTAAAATCTTGGCAATACTTCCAAATTCTCCGTAATATTTAGTCACTTTTCTGGGTGTACTTTCTTGATTCCAAAAGTACACGTAAAAATAGTTTTAGCAGTGTAAATTAGGTGTATACCTAGTTTTTGTGGTTTCCGCCTGCGTAAATGGTCAATCGACAAACAATCATAAATACATAAATGGATCTGCATAAATGGATCGATCTAATTTTTTTTCTTTTCCTTCTGACTCCCTTTTATACATTGCAGTGTTCCCGCTTTCGTTTCTATAGCACGGTTATTGTTTTTCTTTCACAGTCCAAGTAATTTTTTATGAGACCGGCAAAGATTTGTAAAGATCGTTATCTGTCCGTTCCCTGTGCGGACGTTGTTCTCGGCTTGTGCTGTTTAGCCACGTATTTAGGACGAAAGCCTAGCCACACCACATCATGCAGACGTCGCTTCTCTTGAGATTTTACTCTAAATTTGAATTTTTATTCTTGTAACCGAGGATCTCGTTAGGTCTAGACTGCGCAGTGTAGCTTAGCGTGTCTAAGGAAATCTTTTTCGGCATTTTTGAAGTATAATTTTTTATACCTATACCTAACACCACTATTTAACATTTTGTGCTTTTTCATACCTTTTTTATACAATTTCTAAATAATGTTACTTTTTTACTCTTAATATATCTTGTCAACCCTTCGGTTGTGTTTTTATTAACGTGGCGGGTCAACACGCTAAATTAAGTATGTAATACTAATTTAAGTGACTACTAATTTAAATCTGTGTATTTTAATAGGCATAGCCCTCGTACCTTCAATAAATCAATAAATCTTAAAATAAGTCAAAGTAATGAATTACATTAGCATTTTTAAGTTTGCGCTTATTCGCAAGGGTGCAGTCTTCCCCAGAGAACAATAGGCAAGAAACTCCGGGGGTTGCTTTATTTAACTCAATCATAAAAAAGATATTCTAATTTTAATTTACCTAATGTCTGAATAACTCTAGAGCTGAGCAAATTTAGCAGATATTAGGAAACAGAAGGAATTAGGCAGTAGGAAATAGAAGCCTTAAGGAATCTGGCAAGGCGAGAAGATAGGACAAACAGGCGCCGGCCCCAGCCCGATCATAGTCAACATTTTATTCTCTTCAATAGCTGTTGAATAGTTTAGGAAATGTCTCAGGACCATTTTATCTCGGCAACATTTTTTCATACAAAATGAAATGAAATAACCATTTTGAATTACTCTTAAACAATAACGATAATTGGTTTTTAATGTTTTTTCGATGACACCATTCTTTTTTATTGAAAAGTTACTTAAAGCGGAATGATTAAATTAAATTTCATTTCGCAAAAACGTTTTTTTTTGTTTATCATATTAAGAAGAAAAGGGCCAAAATATAAGATAAAGCATTTTGTTCTGTATTAAAATAAAGCAGTCTGAGATTTAGGATTAGTTACTTAATATTTTACTTAGCTTTAGAATGTTTTGACATGACTGAACACACTTTAGTTTTAATTTTAAGTCTCCACCATTATGAGTGTCATAAATAAAATAATTTGTTGCGTTTCGTAAATGTAAAACCTCAAGTTCACCCAACAACATTTTATATGCGCCATTACAACAGCTTTCAGTGCAGAACGTAAAAATGTTTACATTTTATTGTTAACATGGCACAATCCAGATGCGTTGGATTATACCTTAGTAATTCTTATTTGTGAACTGATGCTCCTTGAGGGTCCAGAGTTGGACATTTATTTAACTGAAAGTGGATCAATAGGGCGTTACAGAAATCTTGGTCGATCATAGACCAGCGAATGATAGCTCGATCAACTAATTTGTCGATTTATAAAGTTTTTTTTACTCGAATGAAAAGACCAAAACAATAAAAACAATATTTAGCAAACGACGAACCAAATGAGATTTTAATAAAAAAAATGTGATTAGACACGTGGTTGATTTGACTTATGAGTGTCACTGTTTTGTTTTCTATTGATTCATTGCTTTTCTGCTCTGCATTTGAGTGTGTCTTATTTTTGTATTTTTATATTATTATAACCAGTTTATTCTATATGCAGTCCTCTGATTATTACTTCCTCTTTTATATTTTTTCTCGTACAAATACACGTGATTCAAAATATAATTAACTTAGTAAGACTTTGTTGAAATACTTCACATGCTATATGAACTACGAAGATAACGAAAGAGATGACAACAAGGTGCAAGGCAAAACCTGCAAAAGTGCTCAAACTACTTTTATGCTTTTCAAAATAAGTAAAAAGCTTTATTTACTTACAATTATTGCACAACCAAACACCAAAAAGGGGGTTCGTGCCAAAATTGACATTTATAAATAATTCAAGCAAAGTAACCGAATTTCCAACCAAAATTATGCAATAACGCAAACAATATCAGATAGCAAAAGCTGGCCTGTTTACCCATTTCCCTGACTATTTACCCAAGAGAATCGTTCGTATTAACCTTATTCCGAACAAAAGGTAATCGGATACATTTTATTTGCTCAACGCACATTTAGCCACAAATGTGTTGACACATGGCGACCAGGAAATGAGGAATGGTTTTGTGACAAATACAGATTCAAGGGATGGCTTCAATTGTGGTTAATTACGTCATTTTGTGTTTAGATATTAGTTTAATAAACAAACGAATAAATAATGTCTTCTCTGGGGATGACTGCACCTTTGCAAATAGGCGTGGAGTCAGTAAGGTTTTGATTTTCAATCATTTTAAGTAATTCTAATGTGAAAGTAATTAATGTTTTTGTTTCTCTGTCTCATACTTGACAAATGAACTTTGTAGTCGTTTAGTATGTTTGAAAGAATTACATAGACAAAAAAGTGAATTACATAGACAAAAAAGTATCAGTAGAATAAAGGCAAAATTAAACATCATTTTGTTGCAGCCGAGGTCAATACCAACGCAGGAAATTGATTTACACAGACACAATTTCACTCGAAACACATACGCTTTACATGGTAATGCAATTGTGTATCGTAGATAATGATATATTGTCGCAACGATGATAAATGATCATATGACCTACCACCAGATTTCTAGAACACTGCATGGTTTACAGAATTTTAGATTACGTTTTTATAGATCCAGCGAATGAATGAAAACAAATGATTTCACCAAAGGTTCCATGTCGTACAATTACTTAGTCTAACTTAAATATTATAAATTAATAACTTCAACAAAAAAAATATAGCTACAGCTATTTATTGACCTATCTGTTACTGGCTTATTGAGACACGCTCCCTGAACCAAATTAATTGTGTACTGGAAAAGCTACGCCATGCATTTCGGTCTCCTCAGAAATATACCATGCATTATGTTGACGAAACCAGAAAAATGTGGCGATTGCAGTTGATTCGGTATTTAAATATTCAAACGCGGAAAATATAAACATTTCCGAAATATTGTTTACAAATCTACCAGTATCATACAAGCACAACAGCAGCTAAAATACTTGTACATTGATTTAAAAGTATTATAACTCGTGAGTGTCCGATATTTCGGCGCTATTACAAGCACAATGAAGAACCCGTAATCACGGGCGTAGCAAGAATTCTGTTTCGGGGCGGTTTAGATGAAAAATCTTCTCTTTTTTGCCGATACAAGGTACTTTGTGGTGTTTCGTAGAGGGATAAGGGCAGGGCGATAATCAAGATTTTAAAAATTTCGGGGGGGTTTGAACCCCCAAAACCCCCGCTGGCTATGCCCAAAATATGCCCGTAATAATATGTTTAAACTAGTTTAAATAATCGCGACAATCCTAAACAATATGGTATATTACTGTTTTCTAGATAACAATTAAACTGCCAGAAAGTGGCTAACAAAATGCGTCATTGTGCGCCATTGTGCGGTTTGAAAACTCTAGACACCAGGGTTTAGCTAAATTCGCCACACACTTGCCTATACCTACACGATAAGAAGAAAAATGAGTCGGGAAATAATTAACACTTAGTACGAACAAATAAATTAAAGAAAATGCACCTAGGTATATCACTATATCTCGAAACTAAACTACCTATTCCCGTTATTTATGATAGAGGAGAGCCATTTTTCCGTCTGACGTTACGGTATATCAATTTTGTGTCACCTGTGCTATCGCCGGCTGGCTCCACCATTAGTCAAGCGTGGTTGCCAGCAGTAACTACCATATTATTTATTGACACGATATGTTTCAATGTGAATCTGATGATGTTATATTTATTATATATAGGTTAAGATTATGCTAGCGTCTGATGCACCTAGTGACGTATCACGCCATCTATCGGCTAGTGGCCAATGTAACTAACTGTAAATAGGATTGTTTATAGAACAGGAAAAGTCAGTGAGGCAGGATGAACACGTGACAATTTCTTGTCGATGTCGTTCTACCTATTCCATATTGAGTCTATGCGATAGAAAGAATAAGAGGGAATATCAAGATATCTATGATACTGACAAAATTATAAATATCGCGACGCTTAATAATTATAATTGGACTCTCTGAACTGCAGTATTCCCGCATTCATTCTCCTTTCTAATTTTGGTAACCTTTTCCTGGCATACTATTTTACTTCTCTGTCATTGACTTTTTGGTTTATTTTCTAATTTGAAATCGTGTTTTTTGGAATCGGATAAAAATTTGTCATTCGTCATCAAAATTTCAGTTTCATTTTATTAGATAGATTCTTGAAGAAAACGTGAATTTTCAGCATTTTATTTACAGCATAATATCATATCAAATAAGATGGTTTGGTTTGATACTTAGTATAATAAAGTGTGCACTTGAAGAAGTACCGCTGCTCATATTTCTGGCTAGAATTGATGATAGTAATTACAACAAAATGTAAGTTTTTTTTATCTTTTCTCCCTTTTGTGCTTTGCGGTGTTCCCGCTGTCGTTTTTAAAGCACGTTTACTGTTTTTCTTTCAAAAGTCTTAGTATTTTTTATATACCCGGCAAAATAATTGATCCGCAACTAATCAACTTTAATCTATAAAGACCGGGGTCGATCGGCCGTACCCCGTGCCGACTTTGCTCACAGCGTGTGCAGTTCTGCCACGTATCAGCGACGTGAGCTTGTTCAACACATCGCTAAGTGCGGACGCCGCCGCCGCTTCGTACTCCAGGTAACTCTTCACTTTTTTAATACTATTTATTAGTTCTGATTACCCTTTTTTATAAGATTCAATCCATCGTTAAAATTAAATTAAATTTGTGTAACCGCGGACCACATTAAGTATAGGTTGCGCAACCAAACTTACCGGGGTCCAAGGACCTTTTTTTCTCTTCGTCCCATTTCCCCTCTTTCATCTCCACGACGAAACTTATTTTATAAATATTCCTAAATTATTTGTTTACTGTTTTTACTTTTTTTAAAATATATTTGATAAACTTTATCTTAGTGTTTTAATTAGCGTAGCGGGTCACGCCCCCGCTTGTCCCTCGAAAAACGGAGGTTCCGTCACTCTAAAGAACATTCTCTTTTTTCCTAAGTTTGCATTCCTAGAAATAATAAATACAGGGAAAACGATAGTCTGTGCATTATTCAAAAATACCGAAATATGTAACAAACATGACACTTAAATTGATTACCTACCAAGTCTAAGAAACATTCATAAACATGCATGATCATCAACACAACAACAACATTTTGTTGATTAGAAAAACAGTACCAAGTAAAGAGAAAAAAAGAAATTTCTAAAATCTTTTAATAGCTTTGAAAGAATTTCATGCAACACAATTTTACCGCACTTTTATAACAGTAAAGAAACTGAGCATACAATGAGTAGAAGAATCCCACTCACCATTTATTTAAAAAGTACGATACTATGGAATCAGAAGTAACATTGACCCTAGTAACAAAGGTGTGACAGTCAAAGTCGTCCGGAAATTGAAAGACGTGACGAGTGTACCACATTAATCTTTATCTACCCAGTATGCTTAACGCAACTGACCAGTGGGTCTGTCCTACAAGACGAAGTTGAATACGATTGATCTTAAATTCGTCATACATAACTTTTTGCAGTGTTAGGTACTGCATGAAATCTTTTTTTGTCAACTTTGAGAGATACATGAAAAATCTCTTCAATCTCTCCAATTTTTAATTTCGAACTCCCTTTTTGGCTTTTTTTGTTTTCCAAATGACATAACTTCATTCTCTGAAATTTTTAGTAGATATATTATTATATTTTTGAAATCGTCCATGAAAATACTAAGTGTTGAAAATACTAAAAATATAGTTAGTTTTGCAATAAGTCATATTTTTTAAGAAAAGTGTATTTAATAAATACTAACCATTAGTTAATCTTAATCTTAATCTGAATTTCTTAATCTGTGTAAACCAGCAGTCGCCCCATACATGCATGTAGATAGCCATGCATGTATGGGGCGACTTATTTCCATTGATTATTTCATATTTTTTTTCTTTAATTTTGTTTAGATTTAGTGAGCGATATCTTATTGCTAAATTTTGTACAAAGTAACCTACAGTGAATGTCACTTTATGCAAAAGCAATAATGTAGATTAATCGATATCGACTTGCATCTTATAAACCCGCTGTAGTGTCCAACAGACCTCTTTTAATGCCTAAGGCATTTAAAAGAAAATAACACAGTTACAAGTTTTTGAACTTGAACTTTTACCAACCTGCTAAAACCAATGCATTTCAATTAAATTTTCACGACATTTTTTGTAGGTTTTTCAATTTTTAACCACCTTGTCGATGTCAATGTGAAGTCATTTTGACGTATTATCAAAAATAAATGTCGTTGTGCTTTTACATATTGACCCAGTGATATTATTTCCTCGAAAATAAATCCCTATAAGCAATAACCAACGTTAAACCTGTAAACATCTTATGCGTTTTCAGTTTAGAAGCTTTATTAAAATACTAGCTTTCCGCCCGCGGCTCCGCCCGCGTGGTATACAGTTTATATTGTGCCCAACTTTGGGATAAAATGTAGCCTATGTCCTTTCCCAGGCTCTAATCTATCTCTGTACCAAATTTCATCAAAATCGGTTCAGTAGTTTAGGCGTGAAAGACGGACAGACAGACAGACAGAGTTGCTTTCGCATTTATAATATTAGTAAGGAATAATTAATAGGTGACATTACAAAATCGTGCATTGTGATGTTTACTTTATGATGTGGACAAGACTTATTGGTTTTACAGAGTTACATCCCAAAACACAAAGCGAAAACCAGTTAAACTTGCTCATAACTTTGTTAACTAATAAGATGCAAAATACTTGAGTGGCATAAGAAATGATGGCATTATTCTAGTTCAAGCACCAGGTAAAGTTTCCAACTAAGCAGCGCAACTCGTGGAATAGTAGAACCTTAAAATTTGAATGAATAGACGTCCAATAGAGCCAGAAGCTTTTTTTTATTGTTGTGACCATAAAACATTTACGTATTAACACTTGGATTGTTGTAAAAAAAATTTGAAATTTCCATTATAAAATTAAAGCGAAGAAAAAAGTTTTATATTGAGAAAAACTTGAAACAAGTAATTCCCTTTACAAGCTTACAAGCTTTTGAATTTAGTAGAGGGTTTTATGAAATACTCCTGGCATTTGATTTCCATCAATATGGATAAATAACGGCTCCGATAAGAAATCATTATTCTTAGCTTAGAACTATTTTATTTTATCTGGAACTACTTCCTGCTAAGGCGTTTTCATTATCCTTTTTGTCTGGCCACAAAACTGCAAAATTTTCCCTAATATGTTAACCATCGAAATGTATCTTTTTATTTAATTTGTTTGGCTTTTTACCTCATCACCATACTTGTTCAGTTTTTTTTTAATTTGTGTATTTTTTACTTTCTATTATTCAGCTTGAAGATCAAAAACCATGTTTTATCGTAAAATGTTTAATCTTACCAGTCTTAAAAAATCGTGCAAATCAATTTGAAACTACTGCGCTAGCAGCAACACGATTAGTCAAACAGAAAGCGAATAGCTGTTAAGGTCCAGTTGTAAAAAGGTAATGTAAAAAGTGTGCACAATAGGAAGTGTAAAAAGTGTGCACAATAGGAAGTTTTGTTAAGTGTCAACATCTGACCCTTTGTAAATTTAATTTTGAGGCAGAAACTGGTATATCCTTTGAATTATGACCCTCTCACTTTGCACTTGGACCGTTGCCATACTATATTGATTGCCACTTCAGAATTTTCAAATTTGAAATATGACGCGTGAAAATTTGGGCAAGAAAAATAGACTGGAATCGCAGGGTGTTTTCACGTAAATGTGTTTACATGTGGTAGTGCAGATAAAATAATTTTTGACTCGCATAATAATATTATTACTTACAAAAATTACCAATAATCATGCAAACATATCTGGTTTAAAAGTTTATTTAAATACTAAATAAACAAATAAACACACAAAAACAAACACTTTTATTAACTTTGTATTCAAAGTTTTTGTTTATTGTACTGTATTGCAATCCCAACACGGAGTGCAATGCAGTAAATTGTGTAAATAATTTATTTTATTTTTGTTTCATGTTTTCAGTTGTAAGTTTCACTTTTTCTATCTAAACAAAAAGACATTTGACAGACATGAACTAACTTTCAAGAAAAAGAGGACAAAGTTCAAGCCTTCACATTGTCTGCGGAACAAAACAAAAATGCTTCAAAATGCTCCGAGCAAACTTTGTGACAAAGCGCAAACAATAGCTAGTCAGCCCGAACACTTATTGGATGGCTTGAAAAGCTGGGAAAACAAACAAATCCAAGCTTTACTTTTCATTTGATTTTTTTTTTACATCGCATCGATACTATTTTGAATTTTGAAGAAAAAATTAACACGCCTAACTAATTCAAATTCAAAATAGCTTTCTTTCATAGAACATTCAGGATGTTACTATGTCGAAAGATACATTAACATCTTGAATTAATTTATTTAACATTTAAAAGCTCACAAAAAGTTATGTTACCTATTGCAGTATTCCTGCATGAGTGTTTTTTGGTTGATATTTGGCGCGTTGTACACTGACACCTTTATTATTTCTTCTCTATCATTCAGAATTTTGAAATTTATTATTTCTTCACTGTCGTTCAGAATTTCGAATTTTTTTGTTGTCAGTTCTACAAAATTTTATTGGTGAAAAAATTTTCAAAATAAGGATTGAAATGTTGGATTGAAATTGAGAAGATATCATTTTTATGTCGATAACTCTATCTTATAATAGCTCCAAGTAGCCGTGCTTTTAGTGCTTTTATTACTAAACTAACTGTCTGAAACTGTTTGACGAAACAATAATACGTTTCTCCTTTAGTCAACATTTTCAGTGCAAAAAAGTTTTACTTCAGAAATTTATTTGCCGTGGGCAGCTTCGGCCAAGGCCATCAGCCGACCCCTTTAAATCATTCACCGAAACCAGCGTCTCTATGTCTACAGGCTTCACCTCCTACTCCGCTCCAGACGCCAGAACTTCTGGCCAATCATACCCCTTTTTGCCCAATCTTTTATTTAAATGTTTTTTATTTTATTTCAAAAAATTTGCCGAAAGTTGCACTGTTTGTTATCATAACATAACTTTGTTATGTTATTTTTTAACCCTCGATAATAAAAGAGGGGTGTTATAAGTTCGACTGTGGCATCGTAGCTCCTAAACGAACCGAGTTGTTTCGAGCTATCCATTTTGACGCGGTTATTTTTGTTTGAAAGCTGACGTGATCTAGATGGTTCTTAGTTATGATCTGTTCAGGCGTTTGAAGACAATTATTTAAATATTTTGATTGATGATTTGTCTGAGACGAGTGAGGTCCCAATTTGGCCTCTGTTCCCACCTGTTCTGTTAAACAGTTCTGTCGGCAGAACTACTGGGATTTTTTTTACCATTAGTTCTGTTCGCAGAACAAATGGGAATTAAATTCCTAGTAGTTCTGTTCACGAACAAACTACTTCTCCATGCAGTTTGCTATCAATTATCAAGTACTGGCCACTTGAGGTAAGTATCTATTCTTCATTTGTTTCCTGATGACAACGTCATGAAATTCATGTTTCAAGGGTTTCAAGAGGGCAATAATATTAATCTTATATATTGCAAAGGGTTGTTATTTGTTCAATGAGTGAGTTTAACATAATAAGACGTGGCCGCGGGCGCGTGTTGCTCGAAAATGGCTTCGAATATTACCGGCTTTCTACATATCAAAATTTACAAACGTTATGGAGATGTGCCATGTACAAGAAAACCAAATGCAGTGGAACAGTTACCACTTCCGAAGTAATTACTTTTTAAATAAGTTGTAGTATGGACCTAAGTTCACACACAAGGTTTTGTTTTATATTTATTGTATTTTTATTTTGTGTTCTAGGATGAAAAGGAAATAGTTAAACATGTCAACCATGTTACTACCTGCATTCCTGATAAAAACAAAGAAGCCATGTCCGTTATAATCCACAAAAGTGTTGACGAAATGATGATAGGCAGTGAAACCGTACCGGCAGTGTACAAGAAAACAGTGTCTGCTTTAAAAGACACGGGAATAGATCTCATTAAAGAGTTACCCAGCTTCAACCAAATTAAGTCGTCGATTTACAGAAGGAGAAATAAATTAAATGAAGTTCAGAAAATGAGCTACCTAAATGACACTGTAAATGCAGTAGAAATACCTATGCCGTTTTCTAAATTTATGTTGGCAGATTACAACGATGAGGGCGAGGGTGTCCGTATTATAATTTTTGGCACTGAGGAAGCAAGGACTCTCTTACAGGAAAAAAAAACATTCTTGGCAGACGGCACTTTCAAAATTTGCCCGATACCTTTCACAGAGGTTTACACTATTCTTTATATTTTTACTTAACGGTGACATTGGGGTACCTTTGTTTTTAGAGAAAATACGTTAATTTTTTTAAAATCCTTGATGTCTTTGTTATAAGAGAAACTGCATTATTACATATTTGTGAAAGTAAATTGTTTACATTCACTGGTTTTATCCATCGACAGAACTACGTAACAGAACAGTTGGGAATATTTGAGATTGAAGCAGAGTGTAAAACATAGTCTTATAAATCACAGAACTAATGGTAAAAAAAATCCCAGTAGTTCTGCCGACAGAACTGTTTAACAGAACAGGTGGGAACAGAGGCAATTTGGGACCAAGACCGGCCAATTGTGTTTCAAAACGATGGCTATCCACCAGCACACTACCGACTACCGGTGAGGGATTATTTGGACTTGTGTTCTCCAAACTCTTGGATTGGGAGTGGGAGAGTTGGACCAATTGAGTGGCCTGTACGTTTCCCAGACCTGACGCGACTTACTTTACGTCTGGGGACGTGCAAAAGAACTTGTTTATACTGAGGAAGTGAACAGTAGAGAAGAACTTATTTCAAGAATAATGCCGCATTCGTTATTATGAAAGCAGAGATGCAACTTGGAACAATAACGGTGGAAGAAAAAGATGCCGTGCGTGTATTAGTACCGAGAGGAGCCAATTTGAACAAAATTTGAAACAAAGGTTTTAATTGAATTCTTATTTAATAAAATTCTTATTTCCAACCTAGTTTAGTGATTTTCCATACTTTAAGAACATAAACTAGAAAAGTTTTGAACGTATTCAACGTTTCTACAGGGCTAAATACAAAGGAAAAGGAAAAAAGTTCAAACTGATCGCGATCGGGGGGTAGACATTAAAAAGGTCTCGATCATCATCTATCTAACACTTACTCAGGAGACAATTCTTAGAGTTAGGTATTCTGCAGACTATTTGATGATAGCTTGTCTTGGAAATACTACCGAAGTAACAGTACACCAAATTTCAAATCAATCGGCCCTGTAAAAGTAAGACCCTTTTGTCAAGTAGGAAGAGAGGTGATGACCTTCAAAAGCCTGAAAAGATCATAACTAAGAGCCATCTTGATCCCGTCAGCTTTCAAACAAAAACTACCGCGTCAAAATCGGTCAACTCGTTTCGTTTAGGAGCTACGATGCCACAGACAGATACACAGACATACAGATCTACAAGTCAACACTCTACTTTTATCGTCGGGGGTTAAAAATAACATAACACAAAGACACTGAACCTCTATCTGACAATTGAAACCCTTTTTCATTGTTTTGTTAGTCTACTTCCTTTTTTGTTTACGTAACCTGTGAATAGTGTTGTTGGTTGTGTATAATTTAGCCTTTAATTGTAAGACTGTCTTATATCAACTTCTGTACACAGCTGTTTTCTATTCCAAATGAAAAAAAAAAAAGAATCACATAGGTATGGTCACAAAATGTTGCGGCGCTTATTTTACGACAAATTTTTTAAAAAAAGTGCTGCTACTGATAGAAAGGTCATAAACTAGAGAAGTTTCAAAAGAATTGTAACAACTGTGATATCCTTAGTTTTTTTTAATGCTCCTCCAAGCTGAAATGAAGATATTTTTCTTCTCTTTTTAAGACTGATGGCTCACCATAGTTTTAATTTACATTATTTAAAACAAACATCAATGTAAGTAGGACAGGCATACATCACAGATAATAAAAACAAGAAAATGTGGACCTTATATAACACCAGCTACTTAAAAAAAAGATTGGGCAAAATGGGGTATGATTGGCCAGAACATATAGCTACCCAGGCAGCACACAAGTCAGATAACTGGTCAACAATGTAATCTTATATGAAGTTAAGCTTTATTATTTTTGTATAGAAGCTGTGTGTATTGCAAAGTGCTGTATAAACTTGTTTTTTTGCTATTATCTTGCTATTAGCTGAGTTACTTTTGTAAAGTGCCGATTTTATTTCTAAAAGCTGAATAATCATCATGAACAGACTTGTTACTCAAGAGTTTGTGTAACCTTTTGTATAATACAAGTATAAAATTCAATTATCAAGCATGATACTGGATAATAGAGGTTCTGTTCTCTTTTAGCTGTATTACAGACCACATCTTGACAGAAATTCAGCTGCTGTATAAAGTAGGGTGTTATGTCTGTTATGAAGAATGTAGCCACTTATCAGAAATTAAGACAGCTGTTATAACTACTTTATACCTCTTTAAGTATGAAATTACCCTCTAGTACAGCTAACTTTGGTAAAAGCAATCGTAACAGACTCTTATACAGAAGTGTGCTGGATATTCACGAAAAGTAGACATTTATTAAGCTAGAAGAACTGTTTTGGAACTTTATTCAGATTAATGTACACTGAATCCCAATTATTTGATTAACGGTACGAATGTGTGTGATTATAGAAAAGTTATTCAAAATATGTTGTGCGTAGACCACTTTTAACCAGAAAATAGCTGAATAAGTGGACACATAAGGACTGTTATGCAGACATAAGACGAGTAGCTGTGCAAGCAGGGTATTTAATTCAGAATGAGCGTCGCCATAATGAATAACATAACCTATTATATTTTTTTAGAATTTTATACACAAATACTCAATTTTAATAACGAAATCAGTATAATATTCTTGTAAAAGTATTGCAATGTTATTTTCGAACCCTTAAATTGCATAAAACATAAAAAGTATTTCAGTAGCAAAAACAAAACAATCGATGAAATGTTGTTTATTATTTCAAAAACTCGCTTATCAGGGCGGCGCGTGAAAATTTTACATGAAATGTATGTATAAATACACGGTAAAGTTGCATGCGCACCTACAATTTCTTTCTTTAAGCATTAAATTAGGGTAGAATTATTTATTTAGTTACAGATAGGAACAATTATGGCCGTTTAGCTTTCACGTCATTACAATAACGCGACGTTTCGGATTTGTCAATTTAAAATTAATATGAATACCTAACTTCTTGATAAAAAGTTATGAAATACGCTAAACGCTGTGTATCCTCTGAATAACTGACCTTTGAAGGACTTCAGCACTAAAGTTCATTCATCATTCATTCTTCATCTGGCTAACAGGGCTGTAATATTTGTATAAAATAACAAAATGCTTTTATCCAGAAGATACTCACCTTGTCGTGCAATTATTCAAAACTTATTCATCTGTTACGTTGCTATTATCCAGCTATTAGCAATATGATTTTGTGCCCAATTTGCTTGGATAACGTCTGAGTAAGCGCTTAACCAGCTAATTACGGTAATCTTATTCAAAAATTCGTTTCTATGACTGCTGTTATACAAAACTTACTCAGAAAGTTTGTGCTGGCTGGGTAATGAACCTAGCTATTAGACCTAATCGTTGGCACATACTCTTCCTAACACCCTCTCTTCCTAACACCCTGTATATTAAAATGTTGTTAGACCCTTTGGTCCTAAATATTATTTAGCGCGATGAGACTGGTCCCGTGACCTGTAACAGTGAGTAAAGTCCATCACGCTGAACTATGTCATATTTTATTTCATATCGGATAAAAAAGGTCTCCGTTACATTATCTTCATAAGTACAAAGATTATTTCCGGGATATGGATGATGGTGTATGAAATTAAATAGTTGTGTTAGATGTGACAAAATGTTCTAGTACTAAAAACTTACAAGTAGCTATCTCTTTGCCGACTCGATAAGAAGGATATAAGAAGATTTATCTCCGTCTACCCATTTGTATAGTTTAGCGTGAAAATGAAAATGACATTACATTTTTAATTAAGTATGTGGGAATAGTTATCAGAACAAGACTGAAATTGGGAGAGTTACATTAAAAGGAAAGAAGAGTCGTTTTTCCAACTGCGGCGAAAAATTGTAATGTTATCCCAAACTGGACTCATTCCAGTTATCCTGAATAGCGAATGTGTCCGGCCACCGATAGTAGCATTGCTGTTTATTTTATGACGTCATTACGCTTCGTAATGGCATCCTGGCCGACAGAAGATTGAGCCCCATTAATTTTTTTGGGACTCATCGAGAGAATGGACTATATTGACGGTCTCTTAAATAAAACTAAATTGTGTCATTTTGTGAAATGCGATGATGATCGTTTATGTAATAAGTGAAAGCGGAGCCGGAGTGATAGCGTAAGAAATAAATTTCAAATGGTCATGTTTTAATAGGCAAAAAGCAAATCAATAAAAGCGAAAGCTTATAACCTAAAATTGGTTATATTTTTACAAATGATGAAAGTTAAATTGTTGAGAAAATCAACATACATTTTCAGGAATAATTCCAATTGCTGTAAATTTTAGGAAGGCTGGGGAGTTCTTTGCCCATTCTATGTCTTCAATTCTTTTTTTTGTATGGATATTTTTTTTTCCTAAGAGACAACCTTTTCAATTTTCCTCCTATTAAAGTGCAACATGTCCATAAAGTTAAACAAACAAATGAATGAATAAGTATTCACGGAAAATATTCATGTACATGAGATACAACATAAAAAACTTTTTCCGTTATTGGTCCCCATCAAAAGTACTTTAATATCCTGTTTGATGATTAAATCAGTGTTTTTCATTTCCGAAATTGCTTTGTCCGGTATTTTGCCATACAAAACAATTTTCATACTATAAAATGGCAATGCTATTTATTAATAATGTCTCAATAGTTGTTCTATCTCAATTTACTCTGTTTCTTTTTAGGGTTTGTAAATATCTACGAACCTTTGTTTTTTCACCATATTCAAATTCAAATTCACAATAAGAAAAGTTATCAAGTTGCCATGATAAAACAAAAAAAAAACTTATTAAACTATTTCAAAATTAAATAAATGTTTTCTAAGGAGATTGGCGTGATGTAAACCGGCATGGCATAAAATGGAACTAACATTGTATCGAGGCGGCATGCGCCTCGTTTTCATCCTCCTTCTCCATTTTATTTTTGCGACATTTTTACTCTTCAGTTTTGGCATTCCTAATCTAAATTCGAAATTAAACACTTTCTAGCCGTCATTCTCTGGAATGACAGACCCAACTGAGTTTGTACTGATTTTTATATATTTGTAAACTAACGTCAAAAGTTTAAGTGTTTTAAGTAATAAATGTAATGCAGCTTAATTGTTTTCTATTACTTCATCGTGCTCCCGCAGCCAGCCTGCGCAACATTATGATTTGTACATGGCAACTCAACCCAGCGATATGTCAAATGACAAACTTGACTTTAGTCCAATGGGAAACGGTGGCTTTGTTTATCTTGTTTTCACGAGATTGTTGGTTAAAACTATGTCGAAAAAAAGGTAAAATGTTACCCAAATTCACAAGGGAATTAATATTTCGTATGATACAATTTGGTCAGAGAAAAAGTGGCAAATCACACCCTTAACGACCTGAACAAAGTCACGGAACGGATGGCAGCTATATTGGGTATATAACAGTTTTATTTTAATGTTTAAATACTTCCTAAGTTAAAGAACTGAATTCAATCTGATCCCCAATATCTCTAAGATATATAAATTAAATATAATTTATTTAAAAATGAGATATTTATATAGATATTTGTTTGTTTCATTTCAGTCAATGTTTTTGGTAGCAGGTACAAAAGGTGTTGATACTTTACATTTCAAATGCGTTTAGACTAATTTATAAAAAAAAACAGGCCTAAATAGAGATACAATATCAAAAATAAAAAAGGACATTCTATAAATAACGGTATGTCGTGCAAATCGGAGATCATCAAGTATATCTTGATGATTTTGATAAGTGCGTCATACGTAACTAACAGCTTTCGTGCTGTGATTTTCTATGATTATAAACGAGGGTTAACCTGTAAGGAATCGCCAGAAAATTTACAAGCTGCTTTTGGGGAGTCTGCTCTTGCGTTAACAATAATTAGTTATTGGTATCGTGAATTTAAACGTAGTCGAGAGAGCTTAAGCGATGACCCAAAATTAGTTATTGGCATCGTGAATTTAAACGTAGTCGAGAGAGCTTAAACGATGATCCAAGACTTAAAACTTCGCAAAACGTTTCCTATATTCTTACATCTGACGAATCTTGGATCTAACTATCGGAACAGCCCACGTTTGTTACTATAAAAGCTCGAACTACAGTAAATCTTAAGATTTACCAGTAAAACCTACAATTTTCCAACATGAGTTGATAAATGTACGGATTGTAGAAAAAAAAATATAAAGGGTTACTTAACCTAACCAATGTGAAGGACAAGGCAACGAGCGTCCCCTAACTGGTCACTATGATGGTAAAAGTTCGAAATTAACGTTTACAAAAAACGTCAGTACCGTTTTAAAACTCCTTCTCCTTCACTCTTAACTACTAGAAGCTACGACTCGCCAACGGCACCCGCTTCGAGGCACAGACCGAATCTTCGATCCCGTTGGGAGCTACGAGTACTTCGGACATCTGCGCAGCTCCTCTGCAACATCGGACTAACCCGAGCCAGCTTACCGAAAGCTGCAGCGTTCTTTCTCCCACGACACCAATTCGTGCCGTTCTATACCCCTTTTATATTATTTTTTTCCTTCATTATTCCCTCTTACCACGAGCCATAGTGTAGGAAGACTGATCCCTACTTAAGTATAATAAGTACAAATACTTTTTAATACATTCTTGTTGAAAACCTATACCATAATTTTTTCATTCCCTACCACCTTCTGTCTCCGAAACTCAGAAACTTAGAAACTAATTTCTAGTTCGTCTAGGATTCCAGCCCCTAGAGCACTTTACGTATGTCTACTCTATATTTTTTTTTACCTGCCCATAAACCTACGTCCCCACCGAGGGGCACGGACCTCCCATCGAAACACGAAGGGGATTTAGGCCATAGTAAACCACGCTGGCCCAATGCGGGTTGATGGACCGCTCGTCTTTCGAAAAATTTCTTGGACGGGCGCGTTTCATCACGATTTTTTTCTTCACCCTTGAGCAAGCGATAATTAGAAATCCGTACATAAATCCGAAAATACGATTTTAGTGGTACAAGTCCGCACCAGGATTTGAACCCACGGCCTTCGGTTTACAAGTCTGGCACATTACCAACTGGGCTATCACTGCTACTCTTCAAGGGAAGTATCGAATTTTCAACAACTGCCTAAAAATATCAGGACGTTATAGTCGCACTATAATGAGCTGAAGCTAACAGTGTTGTCAACACCACAAGTACGATATTTAGGCACAACGGCGCCCCCAAATCTCAGACGGTTCTATTTCCGCACAGACTATACTACTGTGTATATTTAACAAGAAGTACTGTCTCTAAGATGACTTTAAATTTTGTGTCATCTGCTAAAACTAAACAATTAATAACGTGCATCGTTTGCTTTACCAAGAGCCCCGCTATGTACAATTACGTACGCCGACTTTGATCAATGCGCATTGGGTTAGCCAGAAATTGTCCAATTTATTACTGTCTAGATTTAGGTCCATAGTTTACATAATTTATTGACCAGAATAACTTAGGCCCTCATCCAAACTGTTTAAGCTACATCGAAAACCAATTTTTTTAAATTAATGTCTTTAAATTGATGATAGAGGCAAAGGCACTATGCATATCGCTTCAAAGCCTCCTTTTACGTTTTCTAGTTAATCATTTTTATATGCAGGCTTTTTTCTACTAAAAATTTAAAAAATACTTTTATTCAAACAGTGGAAGTGTTTTACAATTTGGGAGATTTTTTAAGCAATGGATTTTTTTAATAACAAATGGCTCTTGACCACAATCTAGCTCAGGGGCGAAGATGAACTTTAACATCAACATTTTGTGGAGGCTTCGTTGAGGCCGAACAAAACAAGAACATTTTAACTAAATAAATTAAAGGATTATCTACAGAACACAAGTTTATAGATATGCGTTTATATACATACACGCACATATACATACAATTATTGTTTTTGTATAAGAAGATTATGATTTTTTGTTTCCTAAGTTTTGGGTTCCGCTTAGACGCGGTCGCTCCCTGTCGGTTCTGACGGAAGAATAGCGCTGTCCTGTGTGGCAGCATACGCAGAGTCAACGCCGTTTTAACACACGGTTTTCTTTTCTTTTTACTAATTAATTATGATATGCTGAGTCAGCGCCGCTTTAACACACGGTTTTTTTTTCTTTTTACTTATTAAATTATGATACGCTGTGTCAGCGCTATTTTAACACACGGTTTTTCTTTCTTTCTACT
Organism: Aproaerema taeniolella; assembly: GCA_949987775.1. Classification (NCBI taxonomy): domain Eukaryota; kingdom Metazoa; phylum Arthropoda; class Insecta; order Lepidoptera; family Gelechiidae; genus Aproaerema; species Aproaerema taeniolella. The sequence goes on from OX465245.1 coordinate 1,985,637, forward strand.
TATTAATTATGATCGCTGAGTCAGTGCCGTTTTAACACAACGTTTTTCTTTCTTTTTACTTATTAATTATGTAAGTTGTTTCGTCATTTTGTATTTTTGTGTATATTGTTTTGTATAACTTCTATCTATCTAGAACTTGGTAACCATATATATATTAATTATTTTGTCGGCGAAGACGACAACCACGCATATATTTAATGTCGAACTTGGATCACGTTTTCACGCTTTACATGTTTATAATGGGATACAATTTTTTCTAAAACAACTTATTGAAAATTATTATGACGTTATTGGAAAATTCCCCATTTTACTATTTCGACAATGTAATTAGGGTGAATTAATCCAGAAATGATTATTTTGTGTAATTTCAAACGATGTTATCATCAGAGAGGCGAGCGGAAAGATTTTATCGCAGAACAATTTTTAGGTACAAAATTGTTGTGTTATTCAGTATTACAACAAAATCTTTTTGGACAACGTTAAAAATGCTCGTTCGACATATTTTTGAAGTTTATTTTATAGTGTCATTAATTTTCTGGGTGTCAGCTGAAGAGAAGGGTGAGATAATTAGTGTCAAACTAAGCCTATAGAGGTGGTTTTATTTTAATCCGAAGTACAAAAAAATATCGTTTTAATTTATTTTTATTACAAAATGTTTTTATTAGTTTATTGTTATTGTTAAAAAGATAATTTAAAATTTTAATTTTATACGGATTTTTTTAAATATAAAATCACCGAAAAATATACATTTTAGGTTTTCTGCTTTTCACATTAAATAAGAGTAAGAAATGACTTCTTTGCAGAGAACCCCTTCAGCCATGTAGTCCGTCATACCCTGATCAGGACGGCCCGAAATTGTATGACACATGTAAATGCATCAGAAAGCGACCTTGAGTATCTTCGCAAAGATCCACCTTACCCCGAAAAATCTGCTTGCATCATTAAGTGTTTACTAGAAAAGGTAGTTATTGTTAATATTCCCATTTTTCTGATTTTTGTTCAATCATAAAGAAAATATTAATATTTAATGCTAAAGGACTGAGTATATTAAAGATTTTATACCAGTTTCTTACTTTGATATGATGCTACATCATCAGTAATGAAATAGTGAAGCAATCAAAAAACGAACTGTTTTGCGTATATCAGCAGGATTTCTAATAATTTAGTCTTTCTTTGTATCTTGTGTTCTTTGGGGAGTACATAAATATACATATACCTACCGACCTTTTTATATTCATTTATTATACAATAGTACTTGGCTAAGTGAAATCCTGTGTTACTGTGAGTGCAAAAGTGAAATTACCTACTTGACTGACCATCCTATTAGGACTTTTTTGGCCTATAGTTAACCAAAAACAAATGTTTTACAGATTGCAATCGTAAAAAACAACAAATACTCCAAAATGGGATTCTTGACTGCAGTAACACCTCTGGTATTCACAAACCGAAAAAAATTAGAACATATGAAGACCGTTGCTGATAACTGCGACAACGAGGTAACCAAGTCTTTTTTCCATTTTATATTATATAAGGTAAGATCAGATAATCGCCAATGGAGCTATATCCATAAAAAAATATGTTATACGTATCTTGAAGATAAATTATTTAATGGAAAAACAATTGACGAAATGAACAATCAAAAGGTTTTCCATACCTAAAGAAAAAGTTGGAAGTGTAGCCTTATGCGCGGAGCATGTAAGCCACAATAAATGTTTCATTTAGAATTTTGCTACGGCAGTTAAATAGTAAAGGTAAAAAAAAGGTTGCGAAAAGGTAGTTCCTAATTCCGGATTGGACACCATAGTACCAAAACTATGTAGTATTACACCTAGGATTTAGGGTCCTAGGTGAATACCACAAGTGTAAAGGTAGACTAGGATTATACCTAGGCTTTAGGACTAAGTCCTAAGTCCTAGTCCTAGGCGTTAGGACTAACTTTAGGTCACTAAGTCCTATGTGCAAGTATCCCTTTTGAGCGAAGTGCCTAAAATGCACGATGTCTGTGAAGCAAAATGCCTAGAGTCAATGTCTAAAACACAGGGATGCCTATTCAGTTTTGTCTTAAGGTTTTAATGTCTACGAAGCAAAATGTCTATATTGTTTAATGTCTACAAAGTATAATGCCGGTGCTATTTAAATGCCTACAAAGCATGATGCCACTTTTTTACATCAAGAAATCTATTTGCTAAAATGTGATACATATTCCGACTCTTAAGTCTTAATTACTTCATTACTGGACACTTCAAACTCATTATCATTAAATATCAATCAACTTGACGCATGATAGAATCATTATGCACTTCACTCAAAAAGATTATTTTCAATGTTTTGTTTATACAAATTTTACGAAATGGATGTGATACAATTTGTTACAAACAATAAAAGAGGAACGACCCTACTGTTCTCGGGTTATCGCTACACCCTGAATAACAAAAATAAAGATGGCAGCAGCCTTTGGCACCTCCTTCTAACAGAAAAGAGTGCAGTGATACGATCAAGCTGAATAACGCCAGAGATGCAGTGTTGGAATGTGGCACCAACCAACACCAACACGCCTGCGAAAGAAATTTGGCCAAAAATGAAGTGCAGGTTATGATAGAAAGATGTAATGAAAAGGTTTGGCGAAATTTTAAACTTGTTCAGCAAATCCATGAAAAGGTATTTTCCGAATATGAATTGGCTGTAGATGAAGGTTTTGACAGAATGCCAATTTTTAAATCCAAAAAGGACAGCTTATTACGAGCAAGACACATTTTTTTAAAAAGGACAAAAACTGTTCAAAAACTTGAGTGATATTATGCCGGGAAGTCTTCTACTACCAGATATTATTGACCGTGAGTTTTTGGTGTGCAAAAATGGTGAGGAAGACAGCAAAATTTTGGTCTTTTCTACACCATATACAATGGAATACTTAAAAAACATGCGTAACAAATCACTACAATACTTTGGCGATGAAACTTTTAAGCGGATTCCTTTATTTTATCAAATGTTTCAAACAGAATTTCAGAAATATGGCATCGAGCATTTATGCATCGAGCATTTTAGGTACTTCAAGTTTCAGGTATCTTGTGCTTTAGGTACTTATACAGCAGTGGCATCGTGCAATTTAGGTACTTCGCTCAAAAAGGGCAAGTATAGCGTACCTAGGGGTTACGTCGAGGATTCTAGGTCCTTAGGGCTAGAACCCTAAGCGAAGCATCAACCTAGGTGAAGACGGAAGGTGTGTGTGAGGAAAAGGTAAAACTGAAATAGAGAATACACTACAATACAATAGTACAATAGTACTAACTCCTAAATTACTTAATAACTCAAAATTACTCTATTTAATAATTAACTTTATTTTCTTTGTGAACTATACATTGGCTCGTCCTATAGCTGAGGCGGAAAACGAAGTAAAAATTCGTAAGGAGGAAAACCCGCTTCTACTGTTTCTCGTCTTCATCAGCAATTACAGCAGTTATCTCATATTTCCTTTGAGGAAATTGAACACTCTTAATTACCTCTCTCTACTGATCTTGATCAACTGGATCACTCTCTTAAGTTGGATCTTGATAGAGAACAATACGTTCCCAAGATCGAAACATACATAAATCATATTTTCTTTAGATTACAGCGAATTGATATTGACAGTTGTGACGATGACGCGCCTAGTCTTGTTAGACTATACTCTCTTCAACAGCGTTTTAAAGCTTTGGAAATGCAATTTAAAAACTTTACTTCTAAAGAGAATGAATTTCTTCCCTCACTACAAGAACTCCCTGCAGATGACTAGACGACAAGAACCTAGGCCTAAGACCCTCAATCCTAGGTGTAATACTATAACTACCACTCGCCAATAAATAAAGAGACAAACACTAACTATTAGTCAGCTATCGATGGTGATGTAACAGACAGTCCGCACTAACCCGCTGAAGTGATATTGTTTGAGCGGTCGAATATGACTATACTAACCACGATGCGCCTAGTACTGCATTTTTTAAAGGTGACAGTGTAACAGGCGGCGATGTACGTAGACGTCACTATAAAACCGGCCGTCTAAATGTTCTTACTATTTTATGCAAGAGGTTTGCTAAGTTGAAGCGGCACATGACCGAAAAATGCTTGGCGGGGACAGTGATAAAGTAGTGGTAAACTGGACCATTTCCTCTATTGTATAACAATTACTCCAAAGTCCAAAGACAGCTGCATAAGTCGATTGACCAAGCAAATTCACGTCGTATTTATTAGGGGCAAGAGCAGGGTGACTCTCGACGGAATCATTCAGACGTGTGTCTAGCCTGATTCTTAAATTACGTTGGACCAACACCACTCCTACATTGGGTCCATCTAGGGCTTGGAACGTGGAGAAATTCCTCAGCGAATCATAGCCGAAAATTGGCATAGTCTCCATTTCAGTAGGCCCCTCCCTCGGTGTTCCTATCCCACGGACCAATAACGACCAATGCAAAGTGCACACGAACACAGAGTTGAAGCGGCAATAACATACATCTACATGTGCGTCATTCCCGCTTCATTGCGCATGTGGGGCATTGCGCCTACGCGCAATTGACGTCGCGTGATATCTCTTTATCTAAGTGAGGGTTATCATATTCGGGGAACACGTGTGTCAGAGAGTTTTTTTTAGAAGTTGACGAGATGATCCATCTGATATCCCTGATTGACCTACTCCACGCACGAAATAAAACGAAAAAAGTCCTGAAATCTTGCTAGTTCATATTTTTTCTTTAATGGTAGACGCCTTTTTATCTAAAGTTTCATAATCTACTATCACCTTCACGAGGTTGCCTTCTAAATTATTTTGCCCATATGAATTAAACAACTCTAGGTATCACAAAATATTACGAGCGATGCAATAGAAAGGTGTTATCTTTTTTTGTAGAGCAGATACAGTGATAAACATTTCGTAATCCCATTTTGTAAGCCCTTTTAGTAGGTTTATCCCTAGGGATATCTGGAATGGAAGAAGAAAAGAGTCTTTATTATTTGCCCAGATATACAAAAATTATTTGTTGAGATTAGTAGTTATTTCATAATAATATAGTTTTGACTTCTATTCGAAAAGTAGATAATTCTGGTGGGGTATATGGTTTTACAGTTAATTGTGCATTCACAGACTTGATTTCGGTGCCCTTGTCTTATTACATTGAATTTCATTATGAATAGATTTTAGACAAGTCCATGAAACTTGTTGAGATTAACGAAATTCTACAGACTACTGTTTCGTGTTCGCGGAATAACATATAGTGTGCTAACCCGGAGGACAGTAAGTAGGAGTAGCCCGGAGGAAAGTACTGTCACATTACGTGTGGTACAAAATGACCTGAGACGAACAAGATGCAGAAAAACAGAGAAAGACTCAGACAAAAAACAGACAAAATTAAGGCAACACTGTTAAATGTAAGGCAAAATGAACAAATTCAATAGGAATACTAAAAAGAAGTGTGAAAATAATGATTTTTTTTCTTTATATTTTCAGATAAATCACCACGAAGTAGAACCATGTCAGCTGGGGAACGAAGTAGTTACGTGTATTTTTAAATACGCTCCCGAGTTACATTTTAAATCCTAAGAAAGATCCAGTAAACTATGTCAGCTACTATTTTAGCTAGATAATAATAAAAAATTATGTTACACTCCAAGGATATTATTCTTCCCAATAACTATAATTATTTATTTTAATAACTGTCTGAACACTTTGAAGATTTTGAAACTAATTTCTGGTTCTGTGTCCATTTCTTCAAAAGACACAAACATTCCAGGTACAGGGCGGCAAGATTGATGATATGGAAACTCTGTTGGACATTCCAGGAAATCTCGAAAGTTAGAAACCTTTTTCCCTTTTTTAATCTCGTAAGACCGAAGGTAATTCGAGAGCGGGTTGTAATAACAACCGACGGTACTCTGTAAAGGTCCAAATAATATCAAATGGACTTAAAGTTGAGACATCGTTAAAGATGTTTTGAAGTGATTTTCGAAAAAAAAAGAAAAAATTAGTTATTTTAAAAGTACTTCCACTTTTAACCACTACTTTAAGCAAAATTGTTTAAATAAACTTTGCAATAAATGTATTTCATAAAAAAAAACATTATGAAGTACTTTTTTCGCAGCATAAAATTACATACTGCAGTAACCCTGCATGATTTATTTTTGGTTTCAAACCACAGATTCTCTGCCTACCCCGATAGGGATTACGGACGTGAGCATATGTATCTATGTATCATTCAAAATGTAAGTACCTTTCCCATGTTCCCTTCCGGACCATAACTTTTCCAGCGATAATATTTTTGTTTCCCAATGAAGAGCGGTTTTATTCAGCTGCTTTTTTGTTGTGTAGTTGCAGTGGAAAAAAATATACATCAGAAATTCGTTTGCCGTGGACAGCTCGGCCAAGGCTGACCCCTCTAAATCATTCACCGAGGTCAGCATCTTGGTGTTAGCAGGCTTCTCCTATCATTTCGCTCCAGACATCGCACCGCCGGATCTAACAGATAACAGCAATTCTTCTTTTCCCCCATACCTTTCATTTAAATTCTTTTTTAACATTGAAATCGCTTATTTTGTAACCGCGTAGGTAAGTTGCCGACCGTATCCACGGACACCCTGTTTTGGCCGACCTGAACAACAAAGCAAAATAATAAAAGTATATCATTTTCCTTTTTTGTAAAATCTGCGTCTTATATATTAACCCTTTTTTTAAACTTTTTTTTTAAACCTGCATCTTATACTGGGTAATTAAATTACCTGCTTTCTATTGTGAAGGTGACGCATTCGGTCTTGATCTTTAGTTCGGTTAGGAAGTCTTGCAGTATTCCTGCATGATTTTGTTTTTGGTTGTTATTCGGCGCGTTTTTCTCTGGCTTCGCTATCGTTCAAATGTTCGAATTTGATTTGATGTCCGTATGCCCAGCAGCAGAGTGTTTGCTTTTATCTACGCACTTTAAACTCACATTTAATAGGTAGGCGAAATTTTGTTTACAGATCACAACATTTGCGAACATAACGATATTGTCTTTGAAATTGATGAAGATGTCCGAGAGACCCCGTAAACCCTAGCCCTATTCTCAATAATCCCTTGGCTCGAAGGCTAATTATGCTTGGTAGCATGCTCAGGGTTCTAGAAATCATGGTGCCGCAAGAGTTGCACAACTGTCTGCTCGCGATTTTTCTCTTTCAAGATGGGGGTTATAATTTACAGGGACCACATGCGTTAGGGAATTTTTCTTTTAAGTCGACGAGAGGAGATATGCCTCAGATATTCCTGATGGTTATTAAGTACTTCGTTTTTATGAGCCTGCTAGTTTACAGGTTCAATCAAGCCCATTTTCATGACTAAGGCTGACAAAAACAGGTCAGTAGCAAGTAGAAGATTTGACTGATAAGATAATACTGGGAAATCAAATTATCCGCTTTCTATTGTAAAGGTGACGCATTCGGTCTTGATCTTTAGTCCGGTTAGGACGTCTTCTATACATATTATAAAGAGGAAAGATTTGATTGTTTGTTTGTTTGTTTGTTTGTTTGCATCGAATAGGCTCCGAAACTACTGGACCGATTTGAAAAATTCTTTCACCATTAGAATCTTACTTTAACCGGAATGGACATAGGGTATATGATTTTCCCAAATTCCTACGGGAACGAAGTCCCGCGCGGGAAGCTAGTTATTCATATATTTCGTAATTACTGTAATTTTCTTAATTTTTATAATGTTACCTTGAAAATGTAATATCATGTTATAGCTGACATGCTTAGAACATGCTTAGAAAAGAGTCTCAAGAGTGCTTTACCGCTGCACTAACGTCGCAGGATTTCACAATAATAACATCCTTATTATGTTTACTAAGAATCAACGTTACATGTCTGATAATTCAAAATGGTGGCTAAAGTACACTTTTCAATCCATATTCAATTCAGTGAGGCTGTATACCCGCTAATATAGCAACATTACTAAAGCAACACATAAGTTCATACAACAATGTAAACATTTTGTCAAGCACCTGATAAACACGAAATGCAACGAGAATTCAGGAAATGTTTGATAGAATGCAGTTGTGAATGAAAACAGTGTTATATGACGTTATTGCATTACTGGAAAATTATTTAATTTCATGAAAGACAGATGGCAGATGGCAGTCGCTCCACTGTAATGACTTGACCTGCCAAATCCTGTTCAAATCATGGTCAGGCGTACCCCGAATGAGAAACGCTAGGAAGAAGAGAGAGAGAGATTTAATTTAATAAAAACGGGACTAAGCGCCAGGAAGAAGAAGATTTAATTTAATGTTATGCTGAACCTACGAGCTTAACTTTAATTAATTTTAACATTACCAATGGATTTGAATTTTTTTCCTAAAGGGCGATGATATGCCTTCTCCTCCGATAGCTTGATGGATGTCATGTCTTGTATAAAAAAATACGTTTAGTTTTTGTGTGAATAATTTAATTAATATATATTTCATTTTCATCCATATTTTTAGGAAAATTTTGATTAAAACAGTTCATAAGCGTTCTTAAACGATGATCACGATTTATTCCAATTGGTAGCAGATCGATATATTGTATCGTGGTGTGTTTAGCCAGAGCTATTTTGACTAGAAATTGTGTGGGAATACATAGCCATGAAACTATCGCCGAGCCAACAAGAAAAGAGAGAAAAATAAGTTTTTTACGAAATAAGATCGATCTGAACTGTTAATTAAAACCAACGAGAGATGCAAAAACTCTAGAGACCCTAAACTAGTTTTTTTTCTTTCTTTCTTTCTTCTACCAGAGTACTGGCCTCGCTCAAAAAGCAACCTTGTTGAACTACTTCTGAAAAAAGACAATCGAGATGATGTTCGTGAGTAGGTACTTGAATAATTTCATACATTATATTATCAGTGGCGTAGTTAGTTTTTTTTTCTGGTATTTTTCCGATTTGTTTGTACGGGTTATTTAACACTGCACTGAGAAAACAGATCTAAACTAAATTTTCAAGTTAGGATAGTCTCTTTTTTAACTTTTTTTTTCGTGAGAATTTTCTTTAAGTTCGTTGTATCAGCGTCAGTTAGAGCAATCTAGTAATTCGCTGTTTTCGTGTAGTTGTAGCATCAATACCTTCTTGAAAGATAAGGACAACATTAATAAAGCGTAGTGTATTTATAATTTTCGCCATTGTACCAATGAAAACATACTAAATAGTATTTTTTACTAACCAGTTATGAAAAAACAGTTGTGAACGTGGCAGAAATTTTTTTAGAAGACTGGCATGCGAAGATAAATTGATAAATAGAAAACTACCTACACACCTGTAGTGAAATCGCAGTGTTAATAAAAAAAAATTAAAAAAAAGAAAGATTTCACCGTCGAAAATTGTTGTTTTCTTTCTCGAGAACTCTATTTATTTATAGAAAATGCGAAAAATTAAAACAGATACAGATATTTTTTTTACAACAAAACAGATAATAAGTGTACAGAAAAAAAAACCTACTATTTTCCCACTTAAAGAAGTCTAATGATCACATGTGTTAGTAATTTCTATGCAAGCTCCGACAAAAAGTTTTTTCTACACTGACGTTATATCTCCACATGTAGCAATAGGGTACAATACTAGCCATTTGCATACACATGGCATCCTTGCGAGTCAAATTTACATTTCATTAAATACAAAACAGCTTAGGATGTAACAAGTTGTAATGAAATGTCGACTTGGGATGACAAGATGTTACAGTTTTTTAACAAAGGTAAGTTAGTTTGTATTTTTAATCAGGAGAGACCAATTACGAAACATTGACCAAAATATTAGGACACATGGCAAACCAAAAAAAACTGATACCGCTTATCCGAACAAAGACAGCTATTTTTTTTCTCACGCGTCGTTGTACAACGTTACGAATTACATAGTGGTTTGCAGTATATTGACGCCTGAAGAGTCAAAGATTATAACGCAGTTGGCTTTTATTGATGTAATGACTAGATTTGACGCCTTTGAAATCACTTTCAGTCCAAGAATTCGCTCCGGTCGGGTAGGTACGGGGGTCATATTGTATTGGCTATTTTGAAGTTTGTACACAATGCAGACGGCATTGTGTACAAACTTCAAAATAACCAATTCCTAAAATGACTGATTTTCGATTTGTCTTTGTGAAATAATGCCTTAACATCATTATTACTGACAGTTGTAGTACAGTTTGTTTAAAATATGCAGAGTTTATTAAACCTTCGCGTGCTTTTTGAACACATGGTGTACGAGATTTCTATCGCACGCGGCGTAAACAAGCACGCGACGGATTAATGTCATTATTATTTATGGTATTACTATAAATTTTTATCTAAATCCGAAAGTCAGTAAATTTTTCGTAAGTAATAGGAACAACCATCAACAATTATTTAATTGGTAGGTAATTGAAAGTCTGAAATTCATAACTAATCAAAAAAGAAAACAATCCTTAGTGCACAAAGGACATAGATACAATTTTTCAAATAAAAATAAATCAGGTTCGTCTATGTGGAGGTGTATTAATCGTAGTATCTGTTCGACTTCGGTCACTTTGAACATCGAAACAAATTTCGTGAGAAAATACCTTGAAGCAAATAAACGGACACGTGTTTCGCGGATTTTTTGAAAATAAAAGATTTAGAAAACGAAACACATGACAAAAAAAGTTTTTTGCGCGAGCGAAGCCGCGGGAAAAGGCTAGTAAGTTATAAACGTATGAAGTTTGTTTTTATAGTTATTTTTTAGTTGTATAATTTTAAACAATAAATTTTGTTTGCAACAGTACCATGATTTGACTATCATTTTTGACATTATTTCACAACGACAAATCGGAAATCAGTCATTTTGGAAACTGGTCATTTTAAAGTTTGTACACAATGCAGACGAGTACAATATGACCCCCGTACCTACCCGACCAGAGCGCAAGAATTCATTGCTGATTGCGCAAAGTAAATAAACCAGGATGCTATTTGATATTAAACAATAAAACAAGCTACTTAAAGAACATCAAGGCATTTGTCTGCACAGGAAAACGCAAAACATTTCAAATATATTCGTACCACGTGATAAAAAAACGCAAGCAGCCGTCAAATCCGACGCAAACATAGCACGGGTGACATGAAATGGAGTCACGCGTGTCATAGCGGAAAATTATTTTTAGGGAAAAGCATTTTTTTACTCTGCAAAATAAGGTTTAAGAGAGAGATGCTACACTATTTTTTATATTGAAGGACTTTAAATTACTTACTTAGATAAAATTAAGGTTGTAAATCAGCCAATGAAACTGAACAACTTTCCCTAAGGAATATAGGTCGAAACATCAAAAAAATGTTTCCCCATCTCCATACAATTGGTGCAGTTTGATTTACGTGTCCTTAGATGTCTATTTAAAAAAATAAACGTACACGTAGAGAAAAAAATAAATCGTGTTACAAAAACGCAAGGATGAAACGTAGAGGAGAGAATGCAATTTTGTTTCAATCTGCATTCTTTGTAACCAATCAAGGTTGAAATAATTTTAAATGTTAAAACTGTAAAAGTCAACCAACTGCAACACAAACAATACCTATCAGCAGATAACCACAAACCAAAACGTCATATAAATATGATGTGCATGTGTTTTTAGTTGTTTTTTTAAAAGCACTGAATAAGCAGTGATAACCCAGTTGGTAATGAGCCAGACTTGTAATCCGAAGGTCGCGGGTTCAAATCCTGGTGCAGGCCAGTACCACTAAATTCGTCTTTTCAGATTTATGTACGGATTTATAATTATCACTTGCTCAACGGTGAAGGAAAAGAATGAATTTTTTAGGACTTATATGGGGCCACATCAGGAGTATACTTTCGACAAAAATAATTTTGAAAATAAATCTGAAATTGGCGGAGTTATCGCGTCAGAAACATACAAAAATAAAGCATTGAGAATTATTTTTTTGATGTCAGATAAAAAGCGACCTACAATGAGAGTGACATTGTGAAGATAAATGTGCATTTGATCATTTGATTTCCTAGTACTCAATATAATAAGAAAATCTGGGTTTTCTGCAAAAAACATTGTTAGGATTGCAAAAAATCCTGAAGTCATTTGAACGAATAGGAAGTTAAATCTTTGACAATAGTAACAAGACGCAACAATCTGAAAATGCAAACCTAAACATTCGTTTTTTTTTCAATTTCAATCAATACTTTTTTCCATTAAAACAACATCAAGCGAAAACAAACTACTAAGTAACATGCAAAACAACATGCAAAGTTCAGTTCCTACATGAAGGATCAACTGTAATTAATATAGAAATAATTATTTGCAGTGCCCCAACGGGGTTCGTGATGTACTTATTATACCTTACAAGAACTGTAAAACTCACGAAGCAATAAAAGTTTGAATTTGAATTAATTTTTAATTTTTCCATTAAATTTTTGTTTTAATTTTTAGTCTAAATTATTATCGTTCAATGACAACTGAGATAGGGATAAAGGAAGCGTAGATAAGGGATTAAAAGAAATTCTAATAAAAAATCAACCAAAAGAAAATTATGTAGTCAACATACATTAATGAATAATGTATAGATGTTTATTATCGGAAATAAAAAGTTTTAAAAATCAGACTCAGACGCAAAGGTCAGACGCGAAGATAAAATCAAAATAAAGGGTTAAAAGAACCATTTACTAATTCATGAACCATTTTTTTATCTGTAATTAAATTCAGCAGGCTTTAAATCACCGTAGGTGGGAACCATTTACTAATTCATGAACCATTTTTTTATCTGTAATTAAATTCAGCAGGCTTTAAATCACCGTAGGTGGGAACCATTTACTAATTCATGAACCATTTTTTTATCTGTAATTAAATTCAGCAGGCTTTAAATCACCGTAGGTGGCTATACGTCAGCCTCATTAGCAGATTCACAAAAAAAAAAAACAATAAACTCTTTAGCCTCATCAGTACATCCTGCGCTCATTATAAAAACACATCACAAAACGATTACCAAGTTGCGTAGCCAGAGATTCATTTCCTTAATTCAAAGACCGCTAAAATCTCAAAATACCTTCTATTAACCATAAACTTTTAATAAAACAAATGGAGCGGAAGAAAATTAAGCAACCAACAAAAGTTACCATCAAGGATCAATAAGCCAAAAGTTTGCCCCTGTCCTCTGTTGAAGTAATCCTGTTCATTTTACAAATAAAATTACGTAATCCTTTATGCCTGAAACAAACAAAAGTTTTTGGTAAATTACGAAACAAAGAGTAATTTATCTACAAAGTTTAGATGTAAGTAGTCATGGTCAGAGGGTCTTTACAAGACCTTACAGGCAGTTGTCCCACCGCAAAACGACTAACCGGCTATTTTCTCGCTCATTTCGTGTAAACAAAAGAGATGCATATACAAATAGTTGATCGCTGACTGTTCACACAGCCGGGCGAGGACTCGCTTCACTAGTTTGTCACTGGTCGAAAAGAACTAGGAAAGATAACACTCGCTCAGCGATCAGAACTCATGCCGAGAGAGCACCCAGCGTTTATTTCTCTATAGTGCGAGTAATGGCTCGTCTCGCTCGCACACTCGCTTATAGACGAGCTACACAACTATCGTAACTACGCACTCGCTCCCCGCGGCACGCCAACTCGTGTCTACATTCTAGCTCTGCTCGCTACTCGTTCATCGTTGCCGGTGGGACAACTGCCTTAGGGACGTTTTCTTATCTACATACTCGTAATAAAGGCAACCTTTATGCCAAATTTCAGTTTTCAAGGTCTAGAAGTTTTGAGCAGGATAAAACTAGCGTTGAGTCTTTAAGTTAGAAACATTATCTACTGACCAAGTTCTTATTTTATATGACATGGACGACCTTCAGAAAGCCTCGTAAGAGGCTTATGTTTTTTTTATTAGCCCATATATGTCCCCACCAAGGGGGCGGGCTTCCCTTCGAAACCCTTCTGGGTATTTAGCCCATAGTCCACCACGCTGGCCCAATGCGGGTTGGTGGACCGCTCGTCTTTCGAAAATGAATTTTCTTGGAATTTTCATCACGATGTTTTCCTTCACCGTTGAGCAAGTGATAATTAGAAATCCGTACATAAATCCGAAAAGATGAATTTAGTGATACAGGCCCGCACCAGGATTTGAACCCGCGACCTTCCGATTACAAGTCTGGCTCATTACCAACTGGGCTATCACCGCTTTTAATGTTTTTAATTAATAAATATTCCTTGAAAACTCACGTAGCGCCATCTGACCCCAAACTAGGCATGGCTTCAAACCACACGGCCTCTGACATGCCTCTGACTTGGTTTTAACGACTGTAGTCAATCGACAACAGCCGGGACCGACAGCTTAACATGCCCTCCGAAGCACGGAAATGCTTCTGATAAATTTCCACTTTGGTCACCCATCAAGTTCCCCGCCTCTGTGTACGTTGCTTAACCTCGCTGATCGGTTAAGATCAGCAAGCGCTACGGTGGGCTACGAGCCCCTTGAAATAGAAACTAGGTGGTATCGATCAGAGGTCCATCTGATCATTAAACTTTAACAAAATCCAAAAACTTACCAAAAGTTACTAGTCCATCCCACGCCGAACCAAACTGATTTTCAACTTCCAAAAAGTATACAATTGCTGCGTATACTTCAGCCTTCAATATATTTACAACTTACTTAAGTATTCGCACTTATTCTTATAAATAAACTATTTTAGTCTAAACCAATGTTTTGAAATCCTCTGTAAACAAATATTTTTGTCACAAAACTGCGCAAAATTTTCTTTCGCATGACGTTCTAAAAACAAATGAACCACGATTAGTGTTTTTCTTTTTTGTTCAAAAACGCGCCATATTCTAAATTCGATTCGAATAATAATTTGAAATTGGATCTCTTTCGGTGGATTATAAATTGTAACGCATAACCAAGGAGTTTTAATTTGTGGAATGAGTAAATGTATTTTATTGGATTTCGTTGTTTGCTCAAACACGTGCTTACCGCGATAGGGAATTTTGCCGTGAAAATGTGAACGAATTCTTGTGTATTAATAACACTTCTGTTAATAATATAATAAGCTATATTTTCCGCAGAAGTAAGTAAAATTTTTAAAATCTTTTTAGAATGAAGTATTTCTTTCTAAAGCAAGACATTTTCTTTTTTTGTTTTAGATATAAAGAAGGTCCTGATTCACTGACTCATCAACGCCCAGCCCAAACACTTGGCCCTTGAAAGCTGAAATTTGGCTCAAAGGTTACTTTTATAACGTAGGCAAGTAATAAGAAAGTATTTTACGAAATTCTCACGGAAACAAAGTCCCGAACCTCCTCTAGTTATTGTACAGGGTCAACAGCACGTTATGCTATCCAAAACTGACAAATTACTTCAATCGATTTTCAATTTTATTTCCTAGCATTAGAGTTTACTATCCATTGGGGAAATTTGACAGTTTGTGGTAGCCTGATGTGCCGTTGACTGTACAAATAGGTAGTTTTAATGCGTGAAAGCACAAAATACTAGACTGGGAGTAAAATAACTTAGTAAAAAGGGCTGTTATGAATTTCTGATTATCTATTAGACAAGCAACCATGGGAATAAATTGCTCAGCTCCAGAGTTATTCAGATAAATCAATTATAATTCCACGTCAAAAACGTAAGAGTCACCGACTTCAATCCCAAAAAGACAATTTTTTCGATTTTTTCTTCAGGATTCCACCATCAGATCCTAGTTTCCTTACCATGGGACCACCCTTCGGATACTCCCTTTCCAACAAAAAAAGAATAATCAAAATCGGTTCATACACGACGAAGTTATCCGCGGACATACATAAAAAAAATATATATATATACGGTCGAATTGAGAAACCTCCTCCTTTTTTTGAAGTTGGTTAAAAATTAAGAAAATGTATATGATTGACTTAATAAGAGCGACCCTCGGAGTTTCTTGCCTATTCTTCTTCTGAAGAAGACTGCACCTTTGTGAATAGGCGCAAAGTCAAAAGTGCTAATGTAATTCACTATATTGACGTGTTCAAGTAACATTTCATTATGTTCAATGAAATAAGCAATTTTGAGTTTAAGGTCCGTATTACAGAAGGATACTCAAGTCTCGATCTATACTTAAGTATTGATTGTCTCTTTCTCTCACTATAAAACTGACAAGGAAGGCTGCTACTTAAGTATAGATCAGAGTCTAAGTCACGTTTTGTAATACGGACCTAAGTTTGAGAAAAACATAGAATGTGCCAGCTGCCAACTCTTTCCAGGCATACTGTAAAATCCAGGAAGAGGACTAATGCGAGGGTTGCGCTGTATCTTGAGCGAAATGCTGACGTCTCACCACTAACATCATATTTCATCTTAAACCCTCTGAATGTATGCCAAACGTGGCATCAAGTGGTTTTAAAACTATCGATGTTCTGCCTACCTCGATAGGGATAATTGGCGTGAGTTTATGAATGAATGAAAGCAACTTCGACCAAGCAATCTAAGGCCCGTATTACTGAAGGAGACTCAAGTGTAAGGTTTCGTTACATATTTCAGCAATTTTTGCACTTTTTAAAAATATTTTCAAATGTTTATCTTAAATTAAATAGTTCGATGAATGACTTTTTCCGGTACAACTACTGACAGACAAAACAGTAGCAAAGTTTAGTGGCTAACTTCATGTGAAATTCAAAAAGGGAAGGGGAGTTTGGCTGACGGGGACATTCGTTGCCTGGCAGTTGAGGAGAGTAGTCGTGTCCTTAGAAAGTGTAGTTTACGGAAGTGTCCGTTAAAATAGTGAGATCTAAAATATAAATAAATAAATACATTAGCATGAAGTGGAAATATACGTTTAAAGAGGACTGGTGTTTCCTTTGGATTGATGCACGTTTTACACAAGTCTTGATCTATACTTAAGTAATATGCTGATGAAGTTTGTATGGGAACTCAACATTTTTTTTTTCGAATATTGACCTATGTTCCTTGGGAAAGTTGTTCAGTTTCATGGACTGATTAACCACCCGAGAGGTTGCAAGAGAGATACCTAAAGCCCTGTAAAAAGGCTCACTTCATAGAAAAACAAGTACGAGTTCAAATACACAAAACAATAATGAAATTCAACTGTGTTATTGTTTAAATAACTCCCAATCCACCTAGCTCCCCAAAAATCAGTTCCGTGACAATAAAGCACTGTTTTGTAATGCTATTATTCATTTATTATTACGCGGCAAAAACACGCATTGCAGGATTTTGCGGCCGCCCGTATCGCACTTCCAACGCAATACACAGAAAATAAATAGTATGTATTATTAAATTAAAAACAACTTTCTCGTGTACAGACCTTTCAATTCGATATTTAATCATTACAATACAAAAACACAGACCTGGCTGTATGGACATAGATTCCTTTGCCTTTCCCGAAAGGGATAAATTTAAAAAACAACAATACCTCTGATCTAAGATCTGGATTGTGTGGGTTTTTTCACGGGGTTGGCGGGAACCTTTGATTTGGAAGTACGCTTTTCTGAAAGTTTTTTTTCAAATTAATTAATTCCAAGGGTTTAAGTAAATAAAACTCCATTTTTTTTTGCCTCCTCATGGGCAAAAAACGGAAGAAAGATGAAGGCGGAGGGGAAGATCCTGGTGGAGACTCGCCGGGAGATGAGGACCCCAGCGATAAGTATAATACTTTTCTCATTGAGAATTATTCAAGGCAATATCCCGAAGATGGAGGTGATTTTGAATATCTCGTAATATACCAAAGCATCGACGAGTCTAGGCCCATTGGTGATCGGGACCTGATGAGTCTGGGGACTTCCTTAAAAAATAACAATAAAGGAATTAAGCGCTTGAAGCGAATCAACAAATTCAAAATCGCGGCCATATTTGAGCGACCAGGGTTGGCCAATGCCGCCGTCAATAATACTAAAGCTTTAAAAGATCTTCGCTTAAAAGCTACAATACCTGCAAAACTTACGGAGACTGTAGGGGTCATACGTAATGTCCCTACATACATGTCCAACTTGAGCATATATAAAGGTATATCAAGCTGCAAGGACGTAGTAGCGGTGCGTCGCTTTATGCGTCGAGCTTCTGATGATGACGGTAAGTCTTGTTTAGAACCAACTACATCTGTTGCCATTACATTTGCCTGTTCAACACTCCCAATGAACGTCGACATCAATTCTTGGTACTTTGAAGTAAGCCCTTATACTCCTCCAGTCTCCCAATGCCTGCGATGCTTAAGATACGGACATATTGGTAAATACTGCAAAAACTCACAGAAATGCTCGATTTGTGGTGCTGGCCATTCTTATAAAGAGTGTACTAAACAATCTGCAGAAGCCATTTGTGTACATTGTGGTGGCAATCATATAGCCATTTCATCTGCATGTCCGGTAAGAAAGCAAAAAGTAGAAGAAAACAAGATAAAAACGCGCCAGGTCACATATGCTGGCCTATTCAATAAAGACGCTTTTCCTGCCCTAAATGCCAAAACTGATCCCATGCAACAACTTTTAAAATCAGATCACTTTTTGAATCTGTTGATTTCATCTGTTATAAAGATCATATCTCTACATCGCGACACTGATAATCCCACCTCAATAAACTCAGAAGCCATTAAAGGCATTCTTCTCGAAACTTTCAGCAAAACAAATGATACCAAGACTAGTAAAGTACAATCTAAGTAACTTATGGATTGCCTGAAAGTAGTTCAATGGAATGCTCAAAGTTTAACAAGTAATTTACATGCTTTTAATTATTTTTTACTTAATAATAATATTCATATTGCTCTCATCTCTGAAACTTGGTTAAAACCTAACAAGAAACTTAAAATTAAAGGTTATAATATTGAAAGACTGGATATTGGTAGTAACCATAATGGTGTAGCTATATTAGTACATTGCAGTATATATTATAGTAGATTGAATACTTATTATGACAGCTCTTTACAAAACATAGCTATTCAAATAAATTTTAATAATGAAGTTATAACTGTCGTTAGTTTTTATAGTCCTACATTAGCTAATCCTTGTCATTTTAATTATACTTATTTAGATAATTTAATTAAATCTATTCCCAGCCCATTGATCCTAGCTGGTGATTTTAATTCACATCATACTATGTGGGGCTGTACTACTACTAATTCTCGTGGCATACATCTATTGAATGTTATTAATGATAATAATTTATGCTTGATGAATGACGGTCGACCAACCACCGTTGGCTCATCCACATGGAACCCAAATGCCTTAGATTTAACCATTGTTTCTCCTTCTTTAGCACTACGCTGTGAATGGGACGTATTTGATGATCCCCTGGGTAGCTATCACTTGCCAACTCTTATTCATTTCCTTAGTCCTGGAAATACAAACAATATTAACATTAGCCAAGGTAATTATTCACGTCCTTGTTATAATAATGTTGACTGGGAAAAATATCAGGAGTTGGTTAATGTCAAGCTCATGGTTTATCAATTTGATCCTATCAATCCTCAAACTTCATATCTGGAGTTCTGTTCTATTTTATTAAATAGTGTCATAGAAGCCAATCCTTCTCATTTCCAGATTAGAAATAGTACCTCTAATAGATCACGTAAACAAAGACCTCGTATACCATGGTGGAATATAAAGTGTACTGCAGCTGTGCAGGGTGCTAAAGCGGCCTATTTAATATTTAAAATGAACCCTACGCAAGACAATTATATTTATTTCAAAAAACAGCAGGCTGCTAGAAAGCTCATTTTAAAAAGAGAACGGGATGAATCTTGGCAGGCACTTTGTCAACTGTTTAATAGACAAACTCCTCTTTCCATTATCTGGAAATTGTCAAGAAAATTTAATAGATCATTTTCTGATGTAAAACAATTTAAATCTAAAAATACAGACTGGATATCAAGTTTTTTAGATAAATTTACTTCAGATATACAAGATTTATCAATTTCTAGTACTGAGTTATTCTCTAATTGTAGTGAAAATGATCTCTTTGATAGTCCTTTCACCTTGACTGAGTTTATTAGTGCTGTCAACTCCAGACGTGATACTTCTTTTGGATTGGATCATATTTCATATAAAATGTTAAAAAATTTATGTCTTGAAAATAAAAAAGTAATCTTAGATATTTTCAATTACCTTTGGAATAATTCTATAATTCCTCTAGAATGGAAAACTGACTGTCTTGTCCCCATTTTAAAACCAGATAAAGATAGTACTCATCATGATTCTTATAGACCAATTGCTTTAACTTCATGTGTAGCCAAAGTTTTTGAACAATTAATTAAGCAAAAACTGGAATTTTATTTAGAATCTAAAATGTTATTACCTCATAATCAATTTGGATTTAGGCGTGGCTTTTCAGCTACTCAAAGCCTTAATCACTTATATTTGGACATACATAATGCCTTTTCATATAATAAATTTGTAGTTTGTGTTTTTTTTGACATAGTAGGTGCTTTTAATAATGTTAACCATCTTGTTCTTGTTAATGAACTTCAGTCTCTTGGTTTACCTGAAAAATGCATAAAATGGATTTATAATTATTTACATGGAAGGAAAGTTTATGTCAAGTATAATAATAATCTCTATGGTCCTAAGGAATCATATTTGGGTGTATGTCAAGGAGGAATATTAAGTCCTTTACTATTTATTTTATATATACATAAATTAAATGAAATATTAGGTACTGAGGTTAATAACCTGCAATATGCTGATGATTTAGTAGTTTATTGTTGTGGATCAAACATGACATCTGTAGAAACAAAAATTAATACTGCACTAGAAAAATTGAAAATATATTTCAATTACTTACAGTTACAAGTTAGTTTGGAGAAATCTAAAGTAGTAGTATTCAGCAGAGCTAGAGTTTTGCAATCACATATATTATTTAATGGTCATTTGTTGCCTGTGGAAGATGAAGCCAAGTTTCTTGGTGTAGTCTTCAATAGGCATTTATCCTGGAATAAGCATGTAAATAATGTATTAGACAGAGCTTCTAGAGCTTTCAACATCATGAAATCTCTTATTGGATCATCTTTCGGGGCTGATCCTGAGATTCTCCTTATGTTGTATAAATCCATAGTTCGTTCACACTTTGAATACAGTTTCTTTTGTTTTGCTTCCAATACAGTTTTGGTTAGAAAGTTAGAAATATTACAGAATCATAATTTGCGTTTAATAACAGGTGCTATGAGAACCACTCCTATTGTTTCTATGCAAGTTGAGTGCAATATACCACCTTTAGCTCACAGATTTAAATTTTTGAAATTCAAGTTTTTATTAAAGTTGTTCTCATATGATAATCATCCTTTATTACAAAAAATTGACAGTTACCTTAATTTAGCTTCATCCTCGAATTCTTCAAAATATCCTTTCATTCTTTTGAATTATCCTGAAATCAAATCATATGATAATCAATATAACATTCATAAAACTTCTGGCAAATGGGCATGCTATAGCGGATCTTTGAGGGGCAAATTTACGGACATAAAGATAAATATATATAACAATTTACAAACTAAAGAAGATGTATATGAGAAACTTTCCAATTGGCTAGAATATCATCATATATTTACTGATGGTTCTAAATCTGCAAAAGGCGTGTCGTTGGCATTTTATCACAGTAACAAGAAAGTTGGAAATGGATTCAAGTTACCAGACGCTTTCAGCATTTTCTCAGCAGAAGCTTCAGCTATATTGTCAGCTTTGGAATACATTAAGGAAGATATACTCACAAGTAAACAAACACGATGGTTAATTGTCAGCGATAGTATGTCCGTTTTAACAGCTCTTCAACATCACGATTTCAACACCAACACAAGTTATTTGATTTATCAGATAAAAGATACTTGGCTCTCTCTGCAACAATTAAATATTACCGTTGAATTTTTCTGGACTCCTGCACACAAGGGCGTATTAGGCAATGAAAATGCAGACTATCTTGCCAGAACAATAAATGACTTGGGTGACCAGATTAAAAACATTTCTGTACCTTGGAAAGATTTGGTCTTATCAATCAAGGCTGATATTTTGAGAGACTGGCTTCAGGAATGGCAACAGATTTCCCAAGAAAAAGGTACATGGTACGCTGCAGTAAATAAAGAAATTGGAAAAAGACCCTGGTTTGCTAGAAACAAAGTTTATATTAGTAGAAAGTTTTATACTCAAATATGTAGACTTCGATTTGGCCACTGTCGATTTAATGCACATCTCAATAGAATGAGAATAATAGATAGTCCCCTTTGCACAGAATGTGCATTGAATGCCTCCCAAACACTTGAACATATATTTTTTGAATGTCCGGCTTTCAATTTGAATCGGTTGCTTCTTATTGATAAGTTGCAAGAAATACAGAATAATATCCCGCCTTCTGTTCAAGAACTTCTATCATGCCCTGCCAACTTTAAGCCTATCTATGAATTTGTGGTTTCCTGTCTTGGAGGCTTATAACTGGATTTGATAATTATAAACTGAAAAGACTCTTTAAATGGATATGACTTAACATGGATTTGAATTGAAGAAATAAGAAGAATATATGTAAAAGATTTGGCTTTTAGCCTTAAATAATTTTTTTAAAACCAAATAAATACTGAAGAATTGGCCTTGTGCCTTGATAAATATTCATTAAGAAAAAGATTTGAAGAATTGGCCTTGGGCCTTTGAGAATAGATATTGATATGGAGAAAAAAAACTAGGAAGACTAGGCTGTATGGCTTGGACCCATTGCCTTTCCGAAAGGATAAAATTAAATTACTACTCTAAGATCTGTCAAATGAGGTTGCCTATTGTAGTCCTGTTTCGCACTGCGTCGTAGACATAGAAATAAAACCCTGCCAAGTGCGAGTCAGACTCGCGCACGAAGGGTTCCATTCCATACCATTATTTTTATAAAAACGGCAAAAAATCACGTTTGTTGATTAAAATATTTATTTTATTCAACTTTTTAGTATTTTTTGTTATAACGGCAACCAAAATACATCATCTGTAAAAATTTTAACTGTCTAACTATCACGGTTCATTAGATACAGCCTCGGACAGATTTATCTATAAAAACGAGCAAAAAAAGTCACGTTTTTTGTATGGGATATTTATTTTATTTTTGGTTTTTAGTATTTGTTGTTATAGGATCAATAGGAATACATTATCTGTGAAAGCTACAACTATCTAACTATCACGGTTCATGAGATACATCCTCGAACAGACTTATCTATGAAAATGAGCAAAAAAAAAATCACGATTTTTG
Organism: Aproaerema taeniolella; assembly: GCA_949987775.1. Lineage (NCBI taxonomy): Eukaryota > Metazoa > Arthropoda > Insecta > Lepidoptera > Gelechiidae > Aproaerema > Aproaerema taeniolella. The sequence continues at coordinate 2,008,808 of OX465245.1, forward strand.
TATGGGAGCCCCTTAAATATTTATTTAATTCTGGTTTTTAGTATTTGTTATTATAGGGCCAATACAAATTTATACATCATCTGCGAAAATTTCAACTGTCTATCACGGTTCATGAGGCACAGCCTGGTGACAGACGGACGGACGGACGGACAGCGGAGCCTTAGGTAATAGGGTATCGTTTTTTCCCTTTGGGTACGGAACCCTAAAAATAAGTCACTGCGTCGACTGGTAGTGTTGTACCACTAGTGTCGTCGATCGATTTTCTCTTAACAGTATGATTTGTAACTTCCACGCTGGATTGGAAGTAAAAGAAAAACGTATACTTAATATGCTAGCTGCCTGCTCTTACCAGGCATACTGGAAAAGTCAGTAAGTGGGACGCGAACGTATGTATGTTTTTGTAACGAAAAGAACATAGAAATAAAACCATTCTGCTGATACCACCCTATGCTTTCATACGTTGAATATAGTCAAAATTCAAATGAAACGCAAAAAGAAAACCCAGTGCAAGAAGATGGAATTTATCTCCAATGACATCACATTTTAAAATTGATTTTCTTCATTATACTCTCCTTCGTTCTTTATAATTTGACAATCTATATAAATGTTGTTCAATGACCAAGTTTAAATAGAAAATTTTAATTTAGAAAGATGACTTCGGATATGACCACAAGTTCTGGCTGCGGCCAGGATCGCAATAAGAATCTGCATTAGTGATAATGATAACCTTTCACTGCTTGTTTTTTCTATACACTGCGCTTCTACCCGCAAATAAACAGACGTACAGAACTTGACTAGCTTGGGAGCTGGTGTTTCATTTTATATTGTGTGATAAGGAAAAAATTAAAAAAAAAACCCTAACCAGCTACCATCCACCTTTCCTTTTCCTCAAGAACTTTTCTGAAGTTTGTGTATCTAATTTTGTACTGACAGTTTCAAAGTGCTAGTAGCCCGGTCGCTCTCGCTGATCTGAACCGATCTCTGAGGTTAAGCAACCAACAGACAAGCAGTAAACCTTGTGGGTGACCAAAGTGGCAATATATCAGGAGTATTATAATTTTCGTCCGAGTTGAAATTTCAAAATTAAGACAATGACAAAACCTACAGCTAAAAGAGAATAGAACCAGTCGGTATTACGCTTATGTGTAACGGGGTAGGCAGTTGGCACATTCATAGCTTTTTTGCTTCTATTCTATCCAGAAAGTAAACCTATTCACATACATATATAATACGTAGGTAGCTGAAACAACTACTGTAAACTCAAATTGTGACGGCCGGTTTGGTCGAGTGGTAGTGACACTGCCTCTTGATCGGCGGGTCCTGGGTTCAATTCCCAGTCGGGGAAAATATTTGTGTAAAAAGCAGATGTTGGTTCTCGGGTCATGGGTGTTTGTGATTATCTTTATATGTGTTCCAAGGGACCCACGACACAAGGGAAAACCTTAATGTGGGCCTTGGAGTGTGAAGCGTTTAATTATTTTATTTATTACATACTAGCTTTCCGCCCGCGTGGACTACAGGTTATATCGTGCCTAACTGTGGGATAAAATGTAGCCTATGTCCTTTCCCAGGCTCTAATCTATCTCTGTACCAAATTTCATCAAAATCGGTTTAGTAGTTTAGGCGTGAAAGACGGACACACAGACAGACATACAGAGTACTTTCGCATTTATAGTATGGTAAGGATTAGTAAGGATCCTTCCTTCTATTTTATCATTTCTAAGGTAGAGTTGATAAAATCTTTTAAACGCTAAGTCCCTCGTTGCTGATTGTAACGTTCTTGTTTCTGAAATTGTTTGCAATGAAGATTTAACAAATGGATACATACCATCAAGTACTGTCTACGTTACGTTTGAAACGGAATATCGGTAAGTACCTATACTATACACAAAAAAAAAATCTGACTATGAAAAATACCTACACGAAGTGCGTTTCCACAAAAAATGGGAAAAATGTAGAATGACAAACGAGTTTTCGTAAAAAGCCTACGCTCGCAGCGTTTCGAAGCTAAATTGAACGAGAACTTACTTCCCGGGTGAAACAGGGGGCGTCGAGGTCACAACCACTCGTATTGTAAAGGTATGTAATGGTGGTTCAGAGATGATGATTAAAAACAATTTGAATTTCTTGAGTTTACAATAACAACAAAAGTGTGAATATAAGTTTGTTTGTTTGTTACGCTTTCACGCCTAAACTACAGAACCGATTTTGATAAAATTTGGTACAGAGATGAAATAAATCTTGAGAAATGCTATGGGTTACATTTCATCCCACTAAAATGCCCAGCTGGGCACGATATAACCTGTGGTCAACGCGGGTGGAGCCGCGGGTGGAAAGCTAGTAATATACATAATACAATTACTCGTATCTTCGGTAGATGGCTTATTGGCTGATTTTAAGTAAGTAAGCTATAATTAAGTACTTATGCGAATCAGTCGACGAAACTGAAAAATAGAAAATACCTCTATACAAACTTGAAAACGGGTGATTCTCACCATGAAACTGAACTTTCTGAAGTTTCACTAACTAATTTGAAATCGCCCTATTTTTACGTAAATAGGTTGGCATTTTTAAATTAGAGTACTTGATATGATACATAAATTGGAAGAGTAGATATAGACATAGACATAGACATATACTTTATTGCACACCATAGATAACACAAAAACATTACAATAACAGGACAAGGACAGAAAACAGAAATGTACAAAAAGGCGGCCTTATTGCTAAGGTAGCAATCTCTTCCAGGCAACCTTTGGGTAGGAAAATAATGGAAAAAATATAAAGCAGAGCGGGTGGTGGCTCACAATTAAAAACAAAATAAAATAATAAAATATATTTATATTATATTACATAAACTACAGCTCTAATATTTAAGTACATAAAAGTAAAATTAAACTAAATACATAAATAATATTATATATACTAATACATACAATATAATATTACTATACTACACTATAGGCCTTAAGTTTTGTTCGCGCAATGACGGTTGCCTCCGAGTACCCCACGCTGCTGGTTTGTAACAGGGTGAAAGTAGAGTTTTGTAGACTCTTTCCACAGTTTGTAACTTTTTGTAACTTTGACGACCGGTTTGGTCAGGTGGTAGTGACGCTGCCTCTTGATCGGCGGGTCCTGGGTTCGATCCCCAGTCGGGGCAAACATTTGTGTAAAAAGCAGATGTTTGTTCTCGGGTCATGGGTGTTTGTGTTTGTCTTTATGTGTGTTCCAAGGGACCCACGACACAAGGGAAAACCTTAGTGTTGGCCTTTGAGTGTGTGTAGCGTTTAAGTTTAAGTTTTATGTAAAATACTTACAAAATAAGCGTAAAAATAAAAAATTGTCTTCTTTCCACCTCTCATACTCTTGTCAACTTTTGAGATATTGTTAGGTATTCAAAAAAAATACATATAGTCGAATATTGAAACTCCTCCTTTTTGGAAGTCGGTAAAAAACTGAATTTCGAAACTTTAAATTCAAGATGGCGATCGTGGCTTGCCCTCAAGATCGAAAAATTGGATTTTATTAGACTCATCCATACCTAAGAAAAATCATAAAGTCTTTATATTATTCTGGAATATATAATATACTGACTTACTTTAAAGTTTATTTTACGTTTATTACATTAGTTAATTATGTCATGTGGCTCCATTTGCGTGGAAAAGATCCTTTGCCAGTTTGCCTGTAAAGGAAGTATAAGCAAATAAACACACTTTTACATTTATAATAATTATTATGATAATTCTTATAATTAACAGGAACTTCAAATCTTTAAGTAGATAGCTCCAAACATACGAGTTTACATCAAGTCTCTAGACGAAGATTGCACAAGACATACAAGTAGTGCCATAGCTCCAAAACTGAGAGAAGCGATGTAAGTGATGTAAGTTGTCAGCTCTCGGAACCCTCTATTTGATGAAGAGTCGTAGAAACGTTGTATCCTCGGGGATACGGGACGTGATACACCTTATGTTTTAGCTATCTGTTAGTGAATTTTGACGGATAAACTTACGCGAAACTTACGCGAGTAGGAACTTGGGTTTATTTCTTCGTCATTGAATTGTTTTGGAGTGTATCTGCTGTAATAATAATAATAAAATATTTATTAAATTCCGCGGAGAGGCTCACTAATTGTTAGTCAAACTTATCCTGTGTTAGTATTGGGTCTCAGTCTATGAAATTGTTTTTCTTTTCTCAGTTAAAATTTTCTTCATACTTTTTTGATTTAGCACCTATTCTTAAAATTATTTTTGATTTTCGTACCTGGTTATACGGGTTGAAAAAAAACCTCCTAGCTTTATTGAAAATCCTGAACCAGTATCACTTACTGGACACTTTTTTTTTGTTTTTTCTTTTTTTTTGGGGGGGCGGATTTTTATTTCCTAAAAGTAGACACCACTCGGGCGCACCCCCCGAGCGCTACCCGCACCCCTCGCGTGCCTGGTGTAGGAGTAATGTCTACGTTTAGGCAAAAAATGTACTATTCCTATTGAAAAAAAAAAAAATTTTTTTTTCATTAATGTGTTCTTTGAGTGATACTGGTTCAGGATTTTGAATATAGCTAGGAGGTTCTTTTTCACCCAGTATTATGAGATTTGCGTATAATTTATGTATACATTTTTGTTTTAGGTTTTTAACTGATACAGCTCATTTGATTGGATATCCGTTTCAGTAGTAATTTTTTACTGTAACTTTTTAAAATTGGCACTTTTAGTAAACTAAATCTATCAGTTATTAGCTGAATGTTCCACAAGGTTTAGTTGCATGTGGATTTCACTTGTCCGTAAAATGTTATAAATATTCAAAAATGTTTGTGTGAAAAAATCAGTTTTCCAAAAACTTTCTATCGAAAACAGCAATGTCAGCATAGATGGGGACCTAATATTTTACAAAATATCAATAATTATTATTATTGCAACATAAAACAACACCTCATGCAACGTACACTTTGGTGAGATGGCGCATGATTAAGATAAGCGATACTAAATGCATTTACGATGTTTAAAATCAAAGATTGCAATTTTAGCACAATGTTAGAGGGTACCTAAATAACAAAGGTGCCAGTACATCTATAACTGAGCTATCCTCGAATAATGTCGTGGCTGCATAATTATATTAATTGTAAACAGCAGCAGGTAGTCTTTTGTAGTTGTCTGACTCTGCGTTCCTCATTTTGGGAATTCCACATCCCTTTAATTTCAAGCTTGACTGTGTACCTCGCCTTAATTGCATTCTCTTTGACATACCTACTATAGAAGAAAATTAGTATATGCACAGGCATGTTGTGTAGTTCGTTGGTTTATAAACCATATGGCCATTTTATAAATGAGGAGTGTCTTTTCAAATGAGGATATCTATATTGTTTCTTATTTTTCACATAATGGGAAACTTAAAATGGAGATATTTACAAACTGCTTATTTTATGGGTAAAATATTCCCTTTTGAAATGAGTCCCACTTATGAAACTACTTTACTCAGAGACTATCCCGTTTTGATTAAGATCCGAGTGACAAAATTGTGTATTTTAGCACTAAAAACAAGAATAGAATAGAATAGAAAAAATCTTTATTTTATAGGACATTCAGGATATCACTTAAAACAAGTCAAGATTACAATGAAATACATACAAACATACATTAAACGATTTAAATACATACATACACATCAGTTAAAAAACTAATACAAATGTAAATATCCTCTTTTGGAAAGATACTCCTCAAATACTTAGGGGAGAAGTGGCATGCAGGAACCGTGGTTTTTAAAGAGCTATTTGCATTGTTTCGGTAGTTTACGAACGGATTTGGTTGGTGATTTTATGTTTGTGGGTGACGGGAAATCAGGCCTTACCACTTAAAAATAAAATCACCAACCAAATCCGTTCCTAAGTCTTAAACTATCGAAAAAATGCGTGGCTCTTTCAAAACCTGGCTCCTTCATGCCACTTCTCTCATACTGTAATTTTATTTAAGACAAAGGTAGATTTTAATTTAACCTAATCCAACCCTACTTCTTCGTATTTATAGCGCTTAAGTTCACTTCATTCGGAGTGCGCTTCACCACGATCCAAGATTTGGCAGGCCAAGCCATCAAGATTGTAATACTATTCGAAGAATGCTTTCAGCCGAATATTTTATACTAAAATCGCAGCATAGTGATTTATAGAATGCACCACTAATATAATGTATATACATACACAAACTGACGCCTTTGTCCCATTAAAGCAGGCATATACCACAAATTACCACCTGCTATGACCCAAACACACCTCTTTTGCTTTCTCATTCATAATTGGCTTCATATATTATTTGTCTTTATAAACCTTACTAGTAATATAATAATTAATAATTTAATAATAATTAAAAGGTAAATTTTAATAATAATTAATAATAATATTATTATATATGTATAATATTATAATATAATATTATAAATGCGAAAGTAACTCTGTCTGTCTGAACCGATTTTGATGAAATTTGGTACAGAGATATATTAGAGCCTGAGAAAGGACATACGCTACATTTTATTCCACAGTTGGGCACAATATAACCTGTAGTCCACGCGGGGGGAGCCGCGGGCGGAAAGCTAGTTTCTTATAAAATGACGATGCCGCTTACACAGCCTAGATTGTAGATAGATGCACTGTCTGTAGAGAGATGTTGTATCCCAAGAGACGCCCATACGTGCGTATGTCGAGGAAGTAGTTCTGCCAACTCTAGCGTGTGTGCCGATCGGTTGGCTACGAGGCCAACTCCTGAATATTAAAGAGATTCCGCTGTCTTTTAGTACGAAGTCGGCATTTCTTTTCTGAGCGGTCTCCCAAGGTTTCACTTGTATGGCAAGTCATCGGATATACTTTCAGGCAATTAGCTCTCAATGCCCTTCTCTTGAAGATAATTAGTTCAAGTAGTAACCCTTATACTCACGACTATAATATATTTTGGGGTAGTCAGAAGGTTATTTAGTTCTAGAACATCTTGATACCACATTTGACACTCATTCTTAGGGTCATTAGATGGAACATGAGAAAAGATAATTTAAAACTTCGTTGTTATAATATTTAACGCCATTTTTTATACAATTTAATTATGTAGTAAACTATGCTTGATTTAATCTCTATACAGGGCTCTACGTATCTCTCTTTCAACCTCTCGGGTGGTTAATCAGTCCATGAAACTGAACAACTTCCCCTAGGAACATAGGTCAAAATACGAAAAAAATTTTTGATCTCCCATACAAAATGCGCTATATGCTGATGAAGTTTGTATGGGAACTCAACATTTTGAGTTCCCATACAAACAGGGCTTTATGTATCTCTCTTTTAACCTGAAAGGTTGAAAGAGAGATACCTAAAGCCATGTACATTGGTTAGGATTACTATTAAAGACATATTCTGTGTATATTGCAGAAGGATAACACAGAAGGTAGGTAAACACAGAGTCTAACATGTTCTGTTTGAGGAAGACCGTACGATAGTATGTGCGAACATTGGATGAGAAGCTTATGTGTTTTGAGAACTCTAGCGTGTCTCTCAAATAGGATATCGTAAAGGTGAATGCTTTTATGTTTAAATAAATGAACTTTTAAAGAAAAAAATTAAACCGACTCCAAGAAAGCGAAAAATAAAAAAAACATCATTTAATGTGCTACGTAGTACCTACTGATCTGTTTGAAGTCGGTGCAATGGCGATCTATCAAACTTATTTGGCTTAGCACGGACTTCAAACAAAAAAATACAAGGTTACATACAGTCGAACATAGAACCTCCTATTTTTTTGAAGTCAGTTAAAAAGTGACTGAATTTTACCTTTTTTATCTCAATTTTGACGAGACTTGGAACATGTAGTTACGTTCATGACTGCCTCATAGGAGACTTCAAAAATAAAAAAGTCCCGGATATCAAGGAGCAGTCTTGTTTCCAAGACTGGTGCAGTCTTTGTTTGCAGTCGTGTATAAATTTAGCCATGTCCGAAAGAGGTTGGCTTAGAGCTACTAATATATCTCCACTATTTTTGCCAATACCTTAAGCATCTGCATCTCAAGGCAACGCCCTACTTACACAAGGTGAAGTAAGTTTATCACTGTAATTGCAAAGTGCAGATTCTTTTTTACCCATAAGATGATAGAAGGAATTTACCGGAATATGACCAGAGCGAAACCTAAATAAGATGACACGAGTTTGTCTAGAAATTAGCTTTTGCGGGGGCAAGGCTGAAAAATTTGTCATAGAGCGTATAATTGTGTAGTGAATTCAAATTAGTTACCAAATCCTTAAGATCTGAATCTATCCATGAAATTGAACAAATCCCCAAGGAAATCTATACAAATAAAAATGCCAAAATATGTTGCTTAGCGAGAACTGCTGGGCCAATTTATTTTTGTCCTATCTGGACTCATGTCCATTGAGGAACGTTAAGACAGTTTAGCTTGCTAATTCATATCCATCATTTTCATTAGCTTTTGAATTTACATTTACCCAATATTATCTTGGCTCCGAATTCCGTCGACAGTCATACTTCTCACGAATTCCAAGTTTACCAATTTGCTCCAGCACCTAACACGATTCAAGCCCTCTCCAATTTGGCGCCAAAGCTGCCAGTGACGTCAGTTGCGAGTGACGTCATCGTTTGCCACCGTCTTGCATGTTGTATGAAATACTGCATCCACTAAACCGCTTTCGACGTACGCCAAGCTTAAAATTTAAAGCCTCTAAATCTTGTAGGAATATTTTTATAATAGTAGAAAAGATGTATGTTATGGTAATTTTACATCAGATTGAAGTTGCAAGGTCTCTAGTATGTATTAAAAATTTTCAAGACTTTATAGAAGCTTATTTTGTTATGTAGTCTCACTGGATCAAAGGTCTCCTATATAAAAAACTTGCATTCTGCTTGGGACTTTGTTCCCATCGGAATTCGGGAAAGTTATGTTGCCTTTGTTACTCAGGGATCCTAATGGTGAAAGCATCCTAATGGTGAAATTTTTTTGAAATCGGTCCAGTTCGTTTTTAAGTTTATTCGTTACACACAAAAATACAAATCTTTTCTCTTTATAATATTAGTGTAGATGTAGATATATATGTATAAAGATCGCGCAGCTTTATTTCAAAAGTAGAAGATGCTCGGGACTTCGTTTCCTTGGGAATTTCATAAAATCCTTTTTTATAAGAGGATCCTTTGTGATTAATTTTGGCTTTCATAGTCCAAATTTTGGCGGTTATTGTGGCTGGGCGTTGATGAGTTAGTGAACCAGAACGAACTTTTCACTTGTTTGGTCACGTTAAACTTTCTCTAGGGTACGTATTACATCAAATTTAAACCATTTATAAGGCAATGGTCTTATTTTTATTATTATTTAAATTAGTGAGTGAATTCGATCTAAAAAAACAGTTATGATAAAGATAAATTAAATCCAAACTTCCTCTGAGCTTGTTGTCTCATTTCTCATTCCAGAACTCGTCTGCCACATCCAGCGGTTCTACAACAGACATGACCATTCTGTTCGCCGGGATTATTTCATTTCGAACTTGAATTAGTCATAATTTTTTCATGTTTTCATTGAATTGAGTATTATCACATACGTCCTTACAAAACTTAGTACCTAAAACCGTCGTTTAGTACAACTACTTTCATACGAGACATGAAATAAGCAGAATAACGAGTTCCCTGCATTGCGTACGTCCGTGATTTGGTTACAGAGAAAATATTGTTTTCCCCATGGCTCGTTTTAATGCCCGCCACGGACATGTTTCTTGGTTTATGAAGGCTCGGAGAATAATGTTACTTGTGAAATTGCTTTTGCTTTGGCTACTACACGTTTTAACTTGACTTTTGGATATATGTGTGTACTGTAGAGGTTGTTTTCCTCTACAGTACAAACCTCTAAGGACAGCCTTATTGCCTTAAGCCTTACGATGTGTTTAGGCCTTTTGATTCTAGTTCGTTCTAGCGCATTTTTGTTTATAGTGACACACGTTCTCACCCGTGGCTTGCTGCGCGCGTTAGGTTACGTCTCAAATAAATGCCTATTCAAAAAGTGATTATTGTGACTTTTCCTGGACTTTAATAGCTAGATTGATCCCTCTGAACTACGTTACTGTGATATGCAGTCTTTGCCGCAATGGGACATATGTTACTGGCTGATCGGAGTTGCTGTTAACTTTTTATGATGTTCTGGAAAAATAAAAGAAACGGAGAGACAGCAACCCGAGGCCAGGCGTCATTCATGGGTGGACTTTCAATTGTGTTGAATGCGTTTATTCTATAAGTGTTCGAGTGTTTAAATTGTGTAGGCGTACAAATGTGTCGCGTTCATTAATAAACTCAAGTTTGTTAAGTTTTAAAACGCATTTACGCCCCTAGAATCCCTGAAGTCGGCTAAAACGAATCTTTTGATTTGCTTAATTTAATATAGGTAAGTCAAGATTGCCATAAACTTAACGAGAAGAAGAAAACTAACTTTCCGTCCGGAACTTCATTCCCGTAGGTATTCGAGAAAATATGAATAGAATAGATTAGAAAAAAATCTTTATTTTATAGGACATTCAGGATGCCACTTAAAACAAGTCAAGATTACATGAAATACATAAAAACATACATTAAAGGATTTAAATACATACATACGCATTCGTTTTTTTGACCCTACTGACTTTACGCCTATTCGCAAAGGTGCAGTTCTTCCCCGGAGAAGAAATCCTGTAGTCTATCTATTATTCTGATGTCTAATAAGCTGTATAATTGTAAAATTTAATCACAATTGTAATTGGTTCTTACGTGAAAGAGTAATAAACATCAATCTATACTCGCAAATCTTCACGTAAATATAAGTTGGAAGTTGTAAGTACGGCTATCATTGTTTGAGACCTTGTAACTCTGGATTTGAGGTTACAAAGAGTTAGAAAGTTCAAAAATGTGAGCAATGTTATACTCAAGGTTAAAAATAATTGATTGCAGGCGACAGATTACTAACTAAATTTACATCCATAGGCGTATTGACCGCCCGTGTGTTTAGGCACCGAAAATTCTTCTTCTTCTTATCGTGTAGGCATAGTCAAGTGTGTGGCGGACTTGTCTGAGCCTAGTGTCAGAGTTTTCAAACCGCCAAATGGCCTCTGACTTGGTTTTAATGACTGAAGTCAATCGACAACAGCCGGGACCGCCCGTTTAACGTGCTCTCCGAAGCACGGAAACGCTCGTAATAAATTGTCACTTTGGTCACCCATCAGGTTCCCTGCCACTGTGCACGTTGCTTTAGGTACCTCACTGTTACCGAAAATTAATAAAGATGAAAATTTATTTTTTGAAGAGTCCGCTGTAAATCCTTTATTTTCTTTTTCATTGTTGAAAATATTGCTACTGATTCATTTACAATTTTAATTTGTAAAATCTGTTTCGAAATTGGTTTCACCAATTTATTTTTCGGTTAGCCCACCCGCTTCGTTACGGTTTTAGTGGGCTTTTCAGACCCGAAATATTTCGTTAAACGCTTATTAAATCAGAATTTTACTTGTATTCGCTTCAACGTTGTTCTTAATACAATTGCCACTTTGAATTCTATATAGGTACGTATTATTTGCATAACAGTACAGTTCAATGAATGGAGTGGAGACATGACCGTTTGACCTTATTTATTATTTAAGTAGAAATCATTTATTTAATTTAATAGTTTTGCTTTTTTTGTTATACTGCTTTCTTTTGTCTGTGTTTCTAATACTTAGAAATTGATCGCTATTTTTCTTTAATTGTGATGTTCTGAAGTCTGGTTTTTTAGATTTACTAATTTATTAATGACTGTATTAATGAAGTTGGACTAGTTGTTCGAATTAACAAAATCCTGAGATGAAATTTTTAAATTATTTATCAATATTGACTGACTAGAAATCAGATGAATAAGAAGTGATCCCATGACAATTATATCACTCTACCAATAAAAAATGTGATGAAAACATTGGTAAATGATACTACAAATAAAGCAAACTTTAGTTTCTTTTAGACTATAACAGAAACTTTTTAAAATGAAGTCCCATAGATACATTTTCTCTATCAAGGTTTTTTATTAACATAGGTTTTCTCAGAAAAATAAGCAAAATCAAAAAACATCACGATACATACATAGATCATAAAATAATGTTGGAAGATAATTTGGCACAATATACTTTGGTAAATAACGAAAGGAGAATGAACAACATAAACAAAGCTAGATGCTGTACTTGACATAGTTTCAGATGGCTGCTGAGTTGGTTTGTTGGCATAATACTATTCATTCAATATAACTCGACTTGTTTCGAAGCTTGGCCCGTTTGGACTAGAGCTGTACTGAGTACAGGGCGAATTTCAAAAATTCTTTCCAGAAAGTTAACCTTACGAGTAGATTTAATTATATAACGACGAGTATCTAAATAAAAAATAAGCATGAATTTAATGTATGGAGCTAATGGGTCTTTGATATCTCATTTAGATTACTAGGTATTTTCTAAGAAAAGTTTCTTATCAACTGTTTTATAGTTATCTCATATATTTACTATAAAACTGTTACTTTTGTAGGGAGTAAGGATTGTAAATATATTGGTAACTTATGCTTCCACAGAGCCAAAATATTGTTAACTTTAAGTCATAAATTCTCAGTAAAACTACATTAAATAGAGTAAGATTAACGATGCTTATATTTGCTTACATACATACATCACGCGTGCAATCCAAAACGGGTTAGGCGGAGCATCAGTGGCTCCAGAAAACCACTCAATGCCACGTTTGACACAAATGGTGAGGGTTATTAGATGGAACATGTTGTGTAATGGTGAGAGGTGGTCAGCCTTTTGCCCATGATACAGTAAGACCCTCACGTCCTATTTACTGATTTTTACAGTATACCTGGGAAGAGTAGGCAGCTGGTACATTCTAAGTTTTTCTTTCACTCCCAGTCCAGCGTGGAAGAATTATATTTTCTTAAGTTTATATTTTTCGGAAAAAAATTAGTTTAAGAAAGTTAACACAGGAAAGATAACATACAGTAAACATTAACATTTTTTATAAATCTGTTTAGTGAATTCAATTTCTAAATATTGCTTTTACCGAATCGGTGACGTTACTTTCGACAACTCTACTGAATAAAAGCTTTTTCCTAGATCAAACTGGGCTATTCATTTAAAAGATGGCTGAGGCGTAGTTACTGTTGGCAATGGTAAGACTCGTGCACGGCCAAGGGCACTGTATCCATGCGTGAAAGGGTTTGTTAAAAGATACCTAGTGAGAATATAAATAAATGTTTTTTTTTTAATTCCACGCTGGACTGGAAGTGAAAGAAAAACTTACAAAGAAAGCTGTCAATTCTTCCTAGGCATATTGTGAAGTAATAGAGACGCGAGGGTTTTGCTGTATTGTGGGCAAAAGGCTGACAACCTCTCACCACTATACATCATGTTTCGTCTAATAACCCTCAGAATTTATGTTAAACGAGGCATCAAGTGATTATTACAGTGCTCTGCCTACACCGTATGGGATGTTTAATTTAGCCTTAGTTGTACGATTGAAGGGTTGCTATACGCCAGAGAATCGCTCATTAATCGGCAGGGTGCGCTTCTAGCAGATGACGATTTTAAAGCACTAAGATGTTATGCTATGATCCAACACATCAATAGTTCTCAATTTCAGGTGGCAACCTAAACGGCTAAAATTATCACTTTTGTCATTCTACAATAGAAATATTAGGTCCATGTTCTACTGCCATTGATTATCAAAATAGACACCCAGGGCTCTGATTCTGTAACTTCAGTTGTGTGCCGATTAAATGGTCACCATTTTATCCGTTCAGGTGGCGAAATTGAGAACTATCCAAATTTCATACATCTAATGATGGCTGCTTTGACTGGTGGCGCCACAGCCAACTGAATTTTCAGTTGCTAGGTTGTTTGCAACTTTACGTTCGATTTGCGGTGGCGCTGCTAGTTGAGGTGGTTGTCAGCAAGTCAGCAAGGCCCAGATAACATTCCATATCAAATCAAGCAACAATATTAATAAAAAACTGTTTCTTTAGTTCTCTACATTGCATTCATAATACATCTACTATGTAATGTAATGTAATACATGTAATGCTATATGTTGTATCCTCTTACCAGATTTCTACATTTGTCGCGAAAACGACGCGTCGCTTGCGGCTAATAAGGTTTGAAGCACACTCAGTGGTGAATAATTTAACTGAATATAAAGTAGAGATAGAAATAGATTTGATGGAGGTAAATTCATTTGGATTTCAAATGAATTATTTAAAAAAAACATTTAATTTGTTGTTTACCCAATATTTTCTGCTATATATCTAAAAGAAAAGAAGAGCGACAAGGCCAGTGGGCAGACCACCAGCCCGATGGTCAGACGATGTCGTCAAATTGATGGGACCTATTAGCGCTACATACAAGAGGCCTATACCCACCCAGCAGTGTGTTGATGTGGGCTGAGTATGATGATGAAAAGAAAATTGTTTTTGTAGAATTTTTACGTCGGGGCTCTTTTTTGTCAATTACTTAGAAAATTTCTACCGTGTGGTGATCGGTTGAGAATAACACCACCCCATCACTTTCCGTGGGTGTCGTAAAAGGCGACTAAGGAAACACAAATGAGACCTGCCTCCTAATAATCCATCCCAGGCAAAGATACTTCATTTTTTTCTGAATCTGAGGTGTGGTCCTATGGTCTCATGCAGTGTGGAAGGCTCTGTAAAGGGCCGTCTAGTTCGCGACCACCCTCAACCGAAGTCCGATGCCAAACAGCTTGCTGTGTTCCGTCGGTGCGTGGGAGTACCAGTGCCTTTATAGGCATTTTCTGGGTTAACTCGACCTTATGGTCAAGATTGAAGTCAAGAGTTAACCCATCTTATAATAAAAAAATAAAAAAAGAGAAGAAGCCTATACCCAGCAGTGGGTTGATGTGGGCTGAGTATGATGATGAAAAGAAAATTGTTTTTGTAGAATTTTTACATCGGGGTTCTTTTTTTGTCAAATACTTAGAAATTATTAATTTATAATCGTCGCCAACTTAATTAAAAAGCTTGTGCATAGGAGATCCCTCGTCGAAATCAAAAGGAACTTGTGGGATACTTGATGATGCTTTCTCTTCTATTTACTCAATTATTGAATATTTTAATTATTTTAGTTTACATCATATTTTAATTTCATTATGCCTGTGACATTTGTTTATTGTGAAATTTTAATTAATTTAGAAGTAAGTAATTGGAACTGTTTGAAAATTATGTAATTTATTTTGTTATTGTACGAATAGTTTAAATTATTTGGAAACACATTTGCGTGCTAGATGCTAGTTTAATATGTGATATCAATCATAAATACATGTATTGTATTTATTATTTACTAGCTTTCCGCCCGCGGCTCCGCCGGCGTGGACTACAGGTTATTCGTGCCCAACTGTGGGATAAAATCCTTTCCTAGGCTCTAATTTATCTCTGTACCAAATTTCATCAAAATCGGTTCAGTAGCTTAGGCGTGAAAGACGGACAGACAGACTTTCGCATTTATAATATTAGTAAGGATTGTACATGAGCATAAGTTACACAAGCGACACATAATGTCATATGTTCCATCAGTAATTACCGTTTTGTATTTTTTTTATGAGCCCATAGACGTCCCCACCGAGAAGCACGGGCTTCCTTTCGATACACGAAGGCGACTGAGGCCATAGTCCACCGCGCTGGCCCAGTGCGGGTCGGTAATGACCTTCATAACTGCAAATAAATATAACTCATATATGTATAGGTAAGCGGTATGATTGGTAATGAGACAGACTTGTAATCGGAAGGTTGTGGGTTCAAATCCTGGTGCGGGCCTGTACCAGTAAATTCCTTTTTTTTGGATTTATGTACGGATTTCTAATTATCAACATGCGTCGTGATCCAAGAAAGTCCAAGAAAGTTCACTTTCGAAAGACGAGCGGTCCACGAACCCGCATTGGGCCACCATGGTGCCGTGGTGGATTATGGCCTGAATCACATTTGTGTTTCGAAGGGTGGCCCCTGCCCATCGGTGGAGACGTATATGGGCTGGAAAATATATATACGAGTATGTTTACTTTACTCTAAAAAATTTCAGAGTGCTAGCATATTTCTCTCGTTGGGCGGCCATCTTAAAACCGTTACACTGAAATCTTGCGCAGCGATATAAGTCTGCCCATTTAGACGAATTACCTCTCGCTTTGCTGTAACGATTTCAATTATCCAATACAAAAGTTTACTCCGGCTCTTTTCATTATGCTCCGCAGACATTTACGGAGATTTTCTTCAATTTGTACGCCCTTTCTCGCTGAAAAATGTGTGGAAAGGTTTTTTTGAGGATTTTTTTTTATGTTGAGGGTATTTTTTCGTATTTGATATGTTTTTTCAACTTTTTTCTTTGTTGTATGACAAAATGTAGCCTTATACAGGGTGTAAGGCGACTTTTTGACAGCTTAGCAAAAACTGAAACCTGGAATTCAGACCATCATTTTGAATAAGTTTCCAGTGGAATTCACTTCAGAAACAGTTTCTTGCCGTGTGGTGATCGGTTGAGAATAACACCATCCCATCTCTTTCCGTGGGTGTCGTAAGAGGCGACTACGGAAACACAAATGAGACCTGCTTCCTAGTAATCCATCCCAGGCAACGACACTTCATTTTTTTTCTGAATCTGAGGTGTCGTCCTATGGTCTCATGCGGTGTGGTAGGCTCTGTAAAGGGCCGTCTGATTCGCGACTACCCTCCTACTGAAGTCCGACGCCAAACAGCTTGCTGTGTTCCGTACCAGTGCCTTTATAGGCATTTCCTGGGTTAACTCGCTCCATCGTCGACCTCAACTTTGACCTTTATGGTCAAGATTGAGGTCAAGAGTTAACCCATCTTATAATAAAAAAAAGTTTTAAATAATTTTAAATTTTAATTAAATATAATTATTTTGGGTCGTCAGCAACTTCACCCAACATTAATGAGCCATATCTTTGTGATGCTGCTTTTGTTGCAGATTTAACTATTTTGCTACTTTGGTGGAAAATCGAGACTTGCCCAAAATGTTAGTGATAATCGATTTATAAGATTCGTATGTGACGCCAACTTCTTTATCCAGCTCTCTAATAGTGATTCGATGATCAGAAAGTACAATTTCTTTGGTTTTTTGGATAATCTCATCAGTAGTCGATATTCTTGGCCGCCCATGTCTCTCATCATCTTCAACTTCTTCACGACCCTCTTCAAAACTTTTTAACCAATAGTGAATTGCTGGTTTCTTCATAGCAGACTCTCCATAAGCGGTCTTTAACATTCCAAGTACGGCACTACATTTAATTATTTTTTGTAACGCAAAATTTAATAAAAATTTTTTGTTCCGTCATTTTCACTCATGAACAATCGTCGATCGCAATAAAATTTGTCTTTCTATTTTTACCGACTTAAAATAAGAAGGATGTTCTATGTTCGACTGTATGTATTTTTTTTTATGTATGGTCACCGATTTCTCCGCCAGTTATGGACCGATCTTCAAAATTCTTTTTTTGTTTGAAAGAGTATACTCCGGAGGTGGTCTCATAGAACATCGAAAATGATTCGATTTTTTTTTTGAAGTTTTTTTTAAAGCCGAACATTTTTTGAAGTCGGTATAAAATAAAAATAAAAACAAAAATACTACAAACCAGAACATAATCTAAATAAATGAGTGACATTTTCTTTTGTGGTTATTGTAGTCTGCAAAAAATACTAGTTATCTAATTTGTACGAACGGTTGTTGGGATTGAAGTCGGTGACTCATACGTCTTTAACGTGGAAAATGATGTGTATTAAAAACAAACTAATCATCCAAAATAGCCGAAATTTAAATATTGTTTATAAAAATTTGTACCTACCAACCTGAGAAATTAATTACAATAACGCATTCAAATTCGAAATTCAAATATTCAGTGCATTTTTTTATCAGCCATATATTAATTTATTCAAAAACTATTTAAAATACAGTGTCCAAACTTATTTACTAATACAAATCAAACACTTATACTAGATTGTGATTATTAATGTTTGTTGTTCAAATAACTTGAAAATATCGACGTACCTCAAAGCAAAAATCAAAAGTAATATTTCCGAAGGCGTGAAGTCTCAAAACCTCCTTGACCCTGATTTATAAAAATACAATAAAGTAAGATTGTATCAAAAGAATCAAATCAAGTGACTGACAGAAGAGAAGGGTAAACGATGTTCGCTAAACAATATTTACCCACATTTTTCGTGAGGTAAAACTTTTCATAATCCGCTTATACCAGGTTTACTTTCACTGCTTCGTAAAAATGTATTTCTAACATTAGGTTTGATATTACCAATAAATTAGATTTTTTTCTCATAAAGCCACGGAGTTTTTCAATACAAAATATTATTAATTTTGTTTGGTCTTGCCACGACATTTTTCAATGCTTTAGGTACGGCTTACTTACTGAGCCAATAATTACATATATATAACTTATTTACGTTAGCATACGCTACAAAATGATTTAAATCAGGATAATGGCTTCAGAAGGTCCAAATAAAACCACTTTCTAAAGTTTACTACCGAAGTCTGACGCCAAACAGAGCTTGCTCTGTTCCGTCAGTGCGTGGGAGTACCAGAGCCTTTATAGGCCTTTTCTGGGTTAACTCGCTCCATCGTCGACCTCATCTTTGACCTTATGGTCAAGATTGAGGTCAAGAATTAACCCATCCTATAATAAATAAAAAAAAAACAGAAAAAGTTACTTTTAAGTAAGATTTTTCGTTTCACGAGATACATACAAAAATTTCTACAGGTCAAACAGATAT
Source organism: Aproaerema taeniolella (assembly GCA_949987775.1). Classification (NCBI taxonomy): domain Eukaryota; kingdom Metazoa; phylum Arthropoda; class Insecta; order Lepidoptera; family Gelechiidae; genus Aproaerema; species Aproaerema taeniolella. Next base: position 2,027,615 of record OX465245.1, read on the forward strand.
CATTTAATCGTAAACAGAAATGAATTGATTTTAACGGTACAATTGTTCACTGATACCTTTACATAATATAAAAAAAAATGTAAAGTTATTAACCACAAAGGTCTGAATTACAAAAAGGCTTACGAAAGAAACCTAAGAAATTAAACAATAACCACCAAATAAAACGTTACCTGAATATTTATTTTCTGTCATAAGAGATAGGATTGAGTAATAAAACAGATTTGAAAACGACGATAGTTACAATAAATGTGTAAAATAAAATATAAGCTTAATTTTTAAAGGGAACTTGGAATTAATTGGAGCAATTAATAATGGTAATTCGGGTATCGTTTTGGGGGAAAATAGGTCAAACAGATAATGCCCGTGAAACAATTGTTTTGGTAGAACCGTTAAGCAATGATCATTTCACAGTGGAGAGAATACACAGTGTATAGTGTACTATACAGGGTGTAGAGGATAGCTTATCAAATACTTAAATGGTGGAATCTATTCATAACTATGATCAGCAATAAGTTTTTCCCAGAAACGTTAAAGAGTTTTCGTTACGTACTTAGTGGATATGTCACCGGAAAATAATAAGAATCGTAAGTTGATCAACTTTCGAGGTAGTTTATCAACTACCGGAAAATCATACACGGCAGTTGAAATGTATTATTTAACGTATACATTTCCGGTAATTGATCAATTTACGGCGTCTCGCGGTAAAATAATCCGACGAACGCGAGGTGTACGCTGATTGGTTGAATGTCTCACTTGCTTTTACCTCGCTCGCCCCGCTCCCCGCCAGCCGCCTCCATTCGAAGTAAACAACTTCCCCTTGGAACATAGGTCAAAATACGTTATATCGAATATTAAACGAATATTAAATGTTGTTAGGATATGCAAGTTTGCAGCTTCGAAAGACCTGTGCTAATTTCTTAATATTTCAGGTAAATTACTAAGGAAATCGTGAAATTTTTGCACTTTTTTTGGTTAAAACATTGCGTTCAGGTGTTAATTATGACTGGCGTATAAGTAGTTTTCGTTTTTACTTCCTTTCGCACTATGCAATGTACCGTGAAACCGCGCCCCGCCCGCGATCCCCCTGCACCGCGCCTCTGTCAGAATGCGATGTATATTGCTGGTTTTCATGTTTTACCCTGTTCTGATTGTTTTATAGGAAAACCGAGTGTATTAAAATAAATTATTTAATTTAAAAGTAGAAAACATTAAAAAATATTTAAAAAATTGAAAATTTTCTTGAGGAAAATTAGTAGAATTATATACACACTTTTTCTAAGTACAGTCAAAAAGGCTAGGGAGTTATGATGTCATCTTTCTTTGTATGGGATTTTTTTGTTCTCAAACCTTTTGTGCAACAGGAAACCGTAGCAAGAGTGGAATAACCCAATAAATAACAGCTCACTTGAGATTTTATTACAAGGTGACAAGGTTGTAATTCGGTTGAACTAAAACTCTTTCAAAACTTATTCACGCTTATTTAGCTTTCATTTTGTACGATGAATTACTCATATCTTTGCGCATTTTTCTACGCATTTTTTAATTTATTTGTATGGATGTTAGTAATGTTACCCCAGTGTATGAATTTATGCTTAATAGTACAATCATTAATGCGTTATTTCTTACTAGCTTTCCGCCCACGGCTCCGCCCGCGTGGAGTAAGGGTTATATCGTGCCCAGCTGTGGGATAAAATGTAGCCTATGTCCTTTTCCAGGCTCTAATCTATCTCTTCAAATTTCATCAAAATCGGTTCAGTAGTTTAGGCGTGAAGGACGGATAGACAGACAGAAAAACAGACAGAGTTACTTTCAAATTTATAATATTTGTAAGGATGTATTTACTGTGTGATTTATATATCCCGTTCTACTTGTTTAGAATTTCACTGCCGTTCTGCAAGTTAAGGATATTGTTCGGAAGAGATTTATAATTTTCTGTTTTGTTTTGTAACTTATTACTTACTTATTGGAGTTGCCCCTGGCTGCGATGTTTTGACAAACGACTCTCGTTGAAAGTTACTTCTGCTTCAATGTCGGTTTACTTCAATTAGGTTTAATAAGATGATTAATATCTTTGAAGCTGTAATTAGCACTTATGATTAGTGAAAACAAGTTCTTACTTCCGACCTTCTTGTTTTCAAGGGCGAAATTATAATAATAACAATAAACCCTGGTCGATTGTTGCTGGCCTCGCCGGGGTTTTTCCTGCCACTCCCTCCTTCAGAAGAAGTGAGACAGTGTTGATTTCTGATAATAATAATAAACCGCATTTATTTGTCCATAAAAAAACAACAAACATTTGAAAATTACACACTGTAAAATAACACTGAGGACAAAACAGTATGTGGCTTCAGACTGACCACAGCCTTAAGAGGGCTGAAGCCGCTGATATTCTGCCACACCCTTAACATAATACTAAAGACAGAAACCCATCGCACACGAACATAAATACAGTGAAATAACACACATAATAAACTTAAGACTTAAACAAATAAACACAAGAAAGAATACATAATAAATTATAAATAAAATAAAACTTTAAAAATTTGGGCGACCAGCAGCTTCCTCGGATTGCTTCAAGAGCAGCCAGTTGAAACAATATTTCCTAAAAGTGGAGAAGTGACGACCTAGCTCTTTGCGCAAAGAAATCTGCTTCCAATTTTGCGTTATCGTTTTGCTCGCTTGTGCGCACACGATATTACATTTACAATAGTCACTGTATAGTACACGAGCGAAAAAGCTACAATGAGTGAAACAAAATTGAATGAAAACCTTCTGCTTAGAGAAAGATTTAAAGCCAAATCAATATAAGTTCTTTTAAAATACAGTATTATGTAAATAAAAACAGTTTTTTTATATTATGAGATGGGTTAACTCTTGACCCCAATCTTGATCAAGGTCATAGATGAGGTCGACGATGGAGCGAGTTAGCCCAGAAAATGCCAATTAAGGCACTGGAACTCCCACGCACCGACGGAACACAGTAAGTTGTTTAGTGTCGGACTTCAGTAGGAGAGTGGTCGCGAACCAGACGGCCCTTTACAGAGCCTACCACACCGCATGAGACCGTAAACGCCACCTCAGATTGAAAACAAACTGAGGTGTTGTTGCCTAAATTTGATTACTAAGAGGCAGGTCTCATTTTTGTTTCCTTAAGGCGACTACAGCACCCGATAAAGGCAGCACACATAGGAATAGTGCCATCTCCGTCTCTCAACAGGCCTGGGCCGGCAGTGCGAACAGTGTCGACACACGAAGTTTACGGACTATAAAGCGTGCGTACGTAAAAACATGTTCGATAGTTAGAAAAACGAGATTTATGGAAAGGTACTTAATAGCTTAAATCGAAAAATGCGTTAGCTATATACTTATCGAGAGTGTTCAAACATGAACATTTTGATAGCAAATTCAAGTTCCTGTGTGCATTTTACTATCGTTTTTACAGCTTAAAAGATACACAATATTGGGTATTTAGAGGTGACTTTGTGAGCTTTTTCTATCGAACTAAAAGTTCTGAGTCATGTTTTCAGCAAATTCTTATCTAGTTTAAGTCCTGAATATTACAGTAAAAATTTTTTTCTTCGTTTTAATGCAGTGCGTCATGCTTATCTATGCATCATAAAATCGTAATTAAGGTGCTGTAGTCGCCTTATTCGCCTCTTATGACACCAACGGAAAGAGATGGGGTGGTGTTATTCTCAACCGATCACCACACGGCGAGATTATCTTCCATAATAACTCTAAAATTAAAAAAATGTAACCCCTGACATTCGCCGCTTTCGAATATAGCTAAGAACCATCTCGATTACGTCAGCTTTAAAAAAAATCGTTTAGGAACTATGATACCACAGACAGACACACAGATACACACGTCAAACTTATAACACCCCTCTTTTTTTTCGGGCGTTAAAAATAGGATAATATTATAAATAATATTTTTCGTTAACAAACTTAAAATATTTGAAAGAATACTTAAGTAACGTCAAAGATTTACTTCTAAGTCAAATTGAGCTAACATTTCTCGAAAGTTTGTTGGTTTTGCTTCGTAATTTAGTTTGTAGTGTACCTGGGGATCCTAATTTGAAAAGTTCGGCAGAGTATTCACAATGGAACCTAATCTGATTAAGACAATGAAAAGGCTTTTACGTCTTCTTTTGAAGAAGTTACTCGGTCATACTAACTGTCGAAGATATTTATAAAATCAGCTTTATGTAGATAACAAGAACATTTTGATAATTGCAAATCATAATAGTGTATCTATCACCGTAACATTCAAACCCGTAATATTGTAATTTGACTTAGTAAGATTATAAACTCCCGGTACTTTGTGAACTGCCCCATTTCTTCTTACCAGCCCATATACGTCCCCACCGAGAGGCACGGGCCTCCCTTCGAAATTCGAAGGGGATTTAGGCCATAGTCCACCACGCTGGCCCAATGCGGGTTGGTGGAGCGCTCGTCTTTCGAAAATGAATTTAGTGGTACAGGCCCGCACCAGGATTTGAGCCCGCGACCTTCGGATTACAAGTCTGACTCATTGCCAACTGGGCTATCACTGGGCTATCTGTGGATATGTCACCAGAAAATTGTCAAAATCCAAAATTCTCAAAATCCAAACTCAAAAGGAGAAAAAATGACAAAAATACAAAAAAATAGTTTTTTTTTATCATAACTTTTTTATTTTCACATTTTTCAAAATTCTATTTTGCATAATGTATTCCTCGCAAATACGCATCTTTTTAGCTCTCATACACTATCCTAGCTACCTATATTATCAATGGAGCTATACGCATATCACACTTTTCCGTGAAATGAGGCCCTATTCCGACACCTCCCAAAAGACATTTCCAATGTCAATATCTTTGCTCTTATAAGTGTCTAAGACATGATTTTACACGCCTCCGCAAGGCTTGGCTTTATCGATCACTTGACTTTAAGTAACTGTTATGATTAAAACATTTGTAGTTAAACAAACACAGTGTCAGCAGCTTAGCAAAAACTGAAACTGAATTCAGACCGTCTTGCATTCTGAATGATTTTACAGTTAAGTTCTTCTCGGGGGGTTTTTATCGAGAGAGAATTTGAAAGGAAAGGAAATTGAGGTTCATAATAGTCTTAAAACCAGTTTGTTTTTAAAACAATGTTAGTGATTGGCATAAATACCTGACTTGACTTGCACGCTCCCTGCATATTCCAACAAGGTTCACACAAAGCATTATGTAAACCCCTTCGATATTTACCAAGTAGCAACACATTTGGCAGCTTCCGTGGCCAATTTCCTGTTGTGGCTTTTCTCTCCATTTGTACTGTCTATCTATCTACCTCTGCATCTACTGCGGTCCCTTGCGACCCTAATGTGCTCTTTGAGGCACTCACAACTTCTTCCTGAATATAAATAGCATCAGTTGTCGACGATACCTACACAAAAGGTTTGGTAATATAATAAAAGTCTTTATTTTGGATATCGCTACATACTTAGATAGATAGATAGAAATACTTTATAGCACACAGTCACAAAAAAAAGTTTTGACGAATAGGCTCCGAAACTACTGGACCGATTTCAAAAATTATTTCACCATTAGGATGCTACATTATCCCTGAGTAACATAGGCTACATAATTTTCCAGAATTCCCATGGGAACGAAGTCCGAGCGGGATGATAGTAACTAAATAAAAGTGCACAAAGGCGGCCTTATCGCTAAGAGCAATCTCTTCCAGGCAACCCTTGTTTTAGGGACAACTTTAAGAGATCGAGAGTAGTGCAGAGTAATACACTATATTTGAGTATATTTTGTTAACTCCTGACAAAAAAGAAGGAGTATTTCAAGTTTGACGTGTTTGTCTTTTTAACTATGTGTTTGTCTGTGGCATCGTAGTTCCTAAACGAATGGACTGGTTTCGATGCGGGTTTTTGTTTAAAAGCTGACTTAATCGAGATAGTTTTTAGCTATATTTAATCAAAACTGGTTTAGCAGGCCAAATACGATAGTGACAGTGCCGCGAAAACATCGCGGTCCTATGTCAACATTGACAACGCCATAGGGCGAGCAAGCCTGCGCGGGACCCTCGTGCAATCAAAGTGAAGTTTTTGCGTGAGCCAAGCGCGAGTTTCTTGTTATCGTGCTAGAGCTGCAGCAGTTCAAAAGTTATAACAATAAAATGTCGAGGGTGACACAACATTTTTAATTTTAGAGCTATTCCTCGAATTGTTTTGACGAGCGTCGGTAGCTTTTCTGGCGTCATGACTACCGGGTCATTCTCGTGATCTAAAGAAGTTAAGTACGAGTACATTAGTTGCTCACTTACCGATACTTATTACATTCAGGCGACTTACTTAGGCGAATTACTGAATGTGTAACCATGATTCAATCCGGTCAGGATCCTCTGGCAGCATGGCAGCGAAGATGGAAGTCGCTTTACGGTAATTACCTAATGTGCTACATGTTAGATCATTGTCAGGCGTATACCACGACACTTAAAAGGGTCAAATCGCTTTTGGTATCCTTACTAATATTATAAACGCGAAAGTTTGTATGTATGCATGTTTGTTAGTCTTTCACGCTCAAAACTAAGCTACATGATTTTTCCAAATTCCAACTGGAACGAAGTCCTTGGCGGAAAGCTAGTGTTTAATATAAATGACTGGCTAAGAGATCTTTGAACACTGTTACTGTGTTTTAGTCAATACAAACCTGGTCGATGTACACATAGGAGCTATGGTATAACGTCTCAATAGTCTAAAGATATTGGAAATTCCAGACACGAAATACTAGATCTATATGTTATTTAGTTGGAGCACATGTATTGTTTCTGATGCTAATTTGGTTTGACGAATTCAAATATGTTTCGTTAGCAATACAAATTGTTGGTATTAAATGTATAGTGTCTATTTTGTAATAAGTGGATGATTATTGATCGGGAATTTAAATAAAGACTGTCAGCGAAACGGTCGTCGATTACAAAAAAAAAATTGTGACTTTATCGAAATATTTAGGACAAGCGTGAGCAATAAAAGGGTTTCGAAGAAAGTATTCCTCGAATACCTACCTTAGATCTACAAATGATTGCGCAAGGAATTTAATTAAAGAGACAGTTCCTTCAATAATAAGTATTTACTGGTTCTAGCTGAGATATTAAATACCATAAATGCCTATAAATAAAATAGCAAAAAGCTTCCAACTTCCAACTGAAATTAATTTTAATATTTCTTTCTCTAAAGACAAAGCTTCTACAGTAGAAACTAAACAGAAAATTCTTATTACGTAGCATCAAAAAGAAAACAAGTCAGGAGAATAAGTACCCTCACCCTCATACAAGAAAACTACAAAGCATTTATCATGTAATTGGTTTATTTCCTTTTACATTAAATTTTCGCGTTTAAAGAAAGTTAAGCTATCCTGTCTGATACTAAGTAGTTTTTATAACTTTTTACACAAGTACTCAAGTTACAAAGAGAGAGGAAAACAAGACAAAAGGGTCAGTCTTATGTTTGGGAAGTTTGTATAATAGATTAAATAATATTTACAAAAGTTGGGAAGACACAATATGCAAAAGACTCAAAAGGAATAACTAGGAAACTAAACTTAGTTGGAACCTATCTTTCTCGATCCATTGTCCCAACGTATGATTAACTTCCTTAATCAATACTTTATAATACAATTTAAAGTTAAATATTGATAACAACCTTACGTATTTCTATCTCACAGGATGTCACACATCTCCCTCACTTACCCTACTATTTACAATTAAATGAACAATCACTTCAAATTATACTTAGTTCAATAAACTGGGGAAAGTCTAATTGACTCATAGTTCTGTGGGTACCAGATCACCTCAAAGTTGAGGGGTCGAGTACCAGTGGCCTGGGCTAAAGGGATACGAACTCCGGTGGTGGAGGTGGTAGGTTCAAGACGGGCGTTTCAGATACTTCAACATTCTCAGTACTCGCTCCTGGTAGTGACCAGGTCGAGCTCCCGGCTGCAGTTACTCTGGGTCCCATGTTGTCATATACTGGATTACCACAGCAAGTTCGAGTTCGGCGTGGTAAAGTCACTTCACCGCTCAATAAATCAGGGTACTTTCCAGGTTCTCCACCTCTTCCAGCCACTTGAACGGATATAAAGATGTTTCCGTAAGGTACGGGCACTGCAAATTCAGCTGGTGGTGGAGGAAAGGCGCCCGGCGTGCCTTCAATGGTAATATGAACAGGGTCAAAACCACAACCTCTTGGTTGATCATCGCAAGACAAAGATCTTTCAGTAAGTTCAAAATCACATGGTGACGCCATGTCACCAATGGAACGGTCGCAACTAACAACTACTGACGCATCTAATAATCGCTTATCTTGATCTGTAAAGCTCCGACTAGTTGATACGGTGCGTTTTTTCATGTGCCAGCAGGCCACAGCAGCTAAAAATCCAAGAGATGCTAACACACCCAAGGCGCCAAAGACAACTCCAAGAAGCTGAGGAATACCAGGAGCTGTACGAGCGGTTGCTGTTTGGGATCTCGGCAGCACTAAACTGATGATGGCTCTTGCTTCGCCCGCAACACTTTGAGCCACACATGTCCATTCACCAGCAGCACTAGATGTCACATTCATGAGAGTAATATTAACCCATCTAACACTTCCTGGCACTCTATTGTCCGAATCGTCATCGATTTCTGTCTCAGATTCCTCCATTTCACAATCTACACTACTATTGTGTACATCTATACCTTCAAATAACCATGTTACTTTCGGTTTTGGAACTCCATGGACCCAGCAACCAAATGAGGTAGCCATTCCAACTTCAGCTCTGACAATAAGTGTACTTGAACGCACTTCAGGTGCACAGGCCATGCTATCACTGTTGACATTCTTCCATTTATTGCCTGCCTGAGTTGACGGTTCCACACAAACCAATTCTTCTGTTCCTAATTTACTCTCCAAGAACCAATCTTTGAATTCACGAAGACGACAATCACATCTCCATGGGTTTCCGGATAAAGATATCGTTTTCATCGCAGGCAGAGAAAACGTTATTAACCGAAGGAATGTTAGCTGATTTCTACGCAAATCAACAGTCTCTAGAGATTTGAGATTCCGTAAAGCGTTTGTGTGGATCGACCTCAATCTACAGCCGTCCAACAATAGCATACGTAAATGCGGAAGCGGTGGGAATTGGTCTGCAACGAGCGTCGTCAAAGGATTGTTGCTTAAAACTACTAGCCGCAGTCTTTCGTTGCCTCTAAATATGTCTTTCGGTAAACTTGAGAGGTCGTTGTCAGCTAAATCCACTTCTATTAATATCCTTAATTCTAAAAATGTATCTGCATTGATAGACCGTAGTTTCGTAGCTCGCAAATTTATCTTTTGCAAGTTCAAGAGTCCTATGTTAGCGAATACTTCTTGAGGGAGACTTCTTAATGGATTGTCGTGTAGATCTAAGACTTGGATGTCTGATGAGAGAGCTGGCGGGCGGCGCAGGTCACCGGAGGCACAGAGAGCTGTTTTCTTGCCTGAGGACCACTTGCAGGTGCAGGCGGCGATATGGACACAGTCCAGCCAGTCGCTGGCCGTCCTCGCGGCACACGTCGTGAAGATCACTATCCAGTACCATCTGGCCCACGCCACGCGCATACTCATCTCATTTCGGCTTTTTGTTTACATCGGCCGACTGCCTGAAACAACAAGGGGGATGTTAATCACATGAGATTACGCAAACAAAGCTGATGAGAAATAACAATGGGTCTGGGTGGTTATTGTATCTGTGAACGAATCTGATGTAGTTTGTGATATAGAGTTATAAATTTGAGTTCATTAAGTCAGACCCCTTACACAGTTGAGTGAGCTGTTGGTAAATTAACTCACTAAACGGAAACTCTTAGCCTAGATAATCTTAATTCACTTGAAAATTAATCCACTGGCCTTGAATTACTCTTTAGTTTCACACCACTTAATTTTTGATGCAGAAGTTTTTTTCATATTAGAATAAAAATAATTTGCCCGTGAACTCGTTTCTGAGGTAGTTTAAAAAAATCATTTTGGTTTTAAATATATTGTGTGTGCTGTTTTAGAGCAGTAAACGTATAACATTTAATAAAATCTTATAAATATCTATCCTCACAACCATTCATCTAATCTCTTTTGGATTTATAATATCTATAGACCATTTCTCGTCGATTCCATCTGGCTCAAGACGATAACAATTGTAGTGCATTGATTAGAATGTTCAATTCAATCTAAATTTCCACCAAGGATAGAGGAGCGCTGAGGAAAATTTATCAACGAGAGCCTCCTTGGCAATTAATCCACCTTTAATTAAATTAGTAGATACCACGGCCGACCACCTCAAGACAGGAAGCATAAACACTAACCTCTTGAGTAAAAGCGCAACTTGGCTGTGAAAATTAATTCCTTGGAAAATTCTTGCACCGCTAGTAAAACTCTTTTAATAACGAGAAAATACATTTGCGTTGATGCTCCTCCGGAGTCACGATAAATGCTGAGTGGAAGCCTTTACGGTACTTTTTATAATTAACTAGCTTTCCGCCCGGGACTTCGTTCCCGTGGGAATTTGAAAAAGTTATGTAGCCTAGTGTTAATCCAGGGTGTCAGCTACCTCCATACCAAATTTTATTAATATTGGTCTTGACTTGCGACAAAGACTTGCTCGCCCTCTGGCGTTATCAATGTTGATATTTTGACATAGGACCGCAACGCTTTACGCGCGCTATCAACATCGTACTCGAGCTGCAGATAGCGACACCGATACCCTCTGTCGCGCAGTGGCGTGCATTCCATACAAGCAGAAAAGCAGTGCCTACCCTAGGCTTTTCAAGGCAAAAAAAATACAAAAATTAAATATTATAATGTACACCAACGATCACAGATCTTTGTGAAACGAATAAACGTTTTCCGAAATGACGCCATCTTCATTTCTCTAACCTTTAACTTTTCAAAACAGCGCCATCTAAACTTCTAATACTGAACTAGTAAGAGCCCTCGTAGGAGCGCGGATTTGCCTTTCTAATTATTCGTTAAAAGCACTCGTTTGAAATGCCTTTTTTGTTGAGGTTTTGTGTTGAAATGGGGGCTTCTGATTGGCTGTTTCGCCTCCCCCGCCAAATATTAACAAACTGATTGTATGGAGAAAAAAGCTCTGCCTATAAAGCGATTCTACCAAATTGAGAAGTGTCAATATTCGGTAAGTTTGAAATGGCTGTTATAGATTTTTAATTTTGCGGCCTTTTTGTCTTATTGGATGCATTCAGCCATATTGGTTTGTTTTTGTTTTGCAACTACGTAGGTACGAAAACTTTTGCAAATTATTGTTTTATCAGTTTATAGTGATTGTTAGATATTTGTTTAGAACAAAATGAGTGCAATAAGTTGTGAAAAGTGTGGTGATGATGTTTGTTTGCCTAAACTGCGTAATTTTTCAAGTTTACCTTTTCAAGAAAAAATAAACATTACTTATCGCAAAAGGCCGATACGTGGATTTGACGCAAAAAAAGGTACCGCAGTAAGACATTACTAAAATATACTATATTCATTATTGGTTCACGGGTTGTGTGCATACTAACCGCTTAAATATTTTGTTTTCTGTGCATTTTGTTTTCAAACTGTTATAAAAACGTATGGAACGGCGCAGGGTTATTTTGATTTGAATAACCTTAATACAGCGATTAAAAAGCATGAGCTTTCTGAAAAACATCTCAAAGCTAGATACGTTGAGAGTTTTTTCGTTTGTCAAAAGTCGCATAGAAACGAGTTTGAGCGGTCAATTAAAACTAGACAAGTTCACTGCCTACCTTGCCTAAAATGTCTATGCACGCCACTGCTGTCGCGGGAGTTAAAAATGTCTAACCACAATTTTATACTGTAATCATATCAACCATCAATCATTTTGATTATATAAAATAATATTATCAAAATTGAACAACAAATTTAAAGACTTCATTAATCACTTTATCAAAAATAGCAGTATTACCTCTGAATAAGATAAAGGTGGCACAAAAGCGTTCGACACCGCTCCATTCAGCGAACGTAATGGTGTTTTCATATCATTAGTCACCATTCTAACGTGGAAGCTAGGAGCTTAATACTACTTTCAGATAACATGCGAAGAGCTGCAGATATGTATGTTTTCTTCAGGTTCTTTGCAACTTTTATAACATTTTGTAAAAGCAGACATGATACACTATGAATGAGTGAAGCTTTAATTAGAAGACACAGTAAATTTTCTGTATTCTCGTCTCAAAAAGAATGGGGCAGACTCCCGCGCCGGATTATACCTGACACAGCATATCTCCCTAGCCATCCAGAGAGGAAATGCAGCTAGTGTAATGAGTACTTTCCCATCAGGTATGGTCCGGGGCGGCTTGTTTGATTAGTTTTAAGTTTACTTGTTTTGTTTTTTCTTTTAATGTTTAATTTTTCTATATTTTATTTTAATTTACATTGTTAATAAATTATTTTTTATTCTACTATTCTAACTTAACATAAAATTATTAAAGTGTCACCCAAAAAGGCGCTGCCTCAGCATTTGCTATAGCGGCGAGGCTTATGATATGTACTCGTATAATTTTACATAATACTTTAGATTTTTGTTTGAATATTTACAGTTTCTGAATATTATCATTTATTCCTCTAGGATTTGCAAAATTAGTCAATCATAAAAAATATGAAATTATTTATCCACCATGACTCTGTAAATTAGAGAAAAAGTTATTATCAAGTACAGAGGCATTAAGGATCGCACTCTATTGGGTACTTTAAATTAGTAAATCGACTTCCCATACAAGGTAAATCAGCTGATCGCACAAGTTGTATGGAGAGGCGAAAACATTCTTTCTTATTTAGACCTATGTTCCTTGGGGAAAGATCTTCAGTTTCATCGGATAATTCACATTCTTAATTTTCGCTAAATAATTTACAGTCACCCAATATAGACTCTACATCTCTAGATTACTAGGCTATGGGCTTTAAATAAAACCGGCCAAGTGCAAGTCGGACTCTATAAAAACCATTATTCTATAAAAGCGGCAAAAAAATTACGTTTGTTGTATGGGAGCCCCCTTAAATATTTAACTTATACTACTTTTTAGTATTGTTATAGGACCAATAGAAAAAAATCATCTGTGAAAATTTCAACTGTCCAACTATCACAGTTCATGAGCTACAGCCTCGGAGAGACTTTCTATAAAAACGAGCAAAAAAATCACGTTTTTTGTATGGGAGCCCCCTTAAATTTTTTTTTGTTTTTGTACTTGTTGTTAAGGGCACATAGCAATACATCATCTACAAAAATTTCAACTGTCTAACTATCACGGTTCATGAGATACAGCCTGGTGACAGACGGACGGACAGCGGAGCCTTAGTAATAGGGTCCCGTTTTTTCCCAACCCTAAAAAAAGAATAAGATCTTTTTTTTATTGTATTTACAATTTGCAAAATTCTTATATGTAAAGTTGTTTAAATCGACTGGATTTACAATGTCACTGAGTGAATTTATCAGCATATTCGATTTAAGTATTAACCTTAAGGTTAAATAACAACAGCAAAAACCTTGCGCTAGGAAACTTATTATTATTTTATTAGCTTATTTAATTCATTAACCAAAAATTCCCACTGGGTTCAATGACTTGGTATTTGTTTTTTTTAAGCGAATTGGATTTACAGCTGGTGGCAGTGTTTGTTTATTTCATCTTTTCTTTTCGTAAGAAACGTAAAATTTTACTGAAAGGTCGTAGCATTGTTGAAAACCCACCCACCAAGAATCATTACTAAAAGGTTAATATCACGATCTAGCTAGACAAAAAATCGGTCTGAATTTTCTCAAAGTCCTTTAAATACATATCTAATAATTAAAAAAAAAAAAAAAACATGCATCATAAGATTCATAAGCAAAACAATGGTAAATCCAACCGATAATTCAAAATACAGAATGACCGACCATAGCCAACAAGAAACGTAAGACAAATGTTCCATTACTATGTCTTGTGATTGTTTTGATAAATTCCTTTCCCATTGCTGCCTCTGGAGGTTTTCCGTCAAGATTAGAAGGATTAATGGCGTAGAGGGATATTTGTCTTGTCCGGTTTCGGATAGCCACTCAATAGAAGTCGGTAGTCACTTGGAAACGTCGATAAATTAAGACTGTGGCCTTATGAAGTCGAAGAAGACAGACAATGTAAAGCAACAATCGGTTGAAATACCGTCAATAATCATACTAACATACTAATAATTAACAAACAGAGACACACAGTCTTAAGCTTGTAACACCCAGTTAGCAGTTGTCCCGTCAGGAGTTACATGTGTTGTGTCTTTTCTTTAGGGACTAGCCCAGAAGTTACGCATCTTGGAAAATGAGGCTCTTGTTAGGTTGACAGTAAAGCCTATTCGTCGCTTATCTAATATTAGAAAGGAAAGAGGCTGTATAGGTATATCATTTTCAACTTCCGTTAAAAAGAGCGTTCCAAATGTAGAGTTGTAGTCTTGTAACAAACAGTGGTAATAAAAACTGGAACATTTTGCAGAAATGCTTCTGCCACCTCGTATAATTTTACTATGAACGCTTTATACTCGGCTAAAATGCCTTAACGACTCTTAATGCGGATCTCACGGACTTAATTGAATGTAAAAATGTTCTTGAACTTTTTTACGTAAAAGAATTATGTACATTTGACTCCTGTTTAATGGATCGTGTTTATTAATCTTGTATAGGGTCAATCTAATTAATAGTGCTTTACAAAGAAAATTAGGGTTCCTAAGAAAGTCGTCTTTGAGCGATGCATACTAAATAAAGCTCTTGTAGCAGCATAATAGTGTCTAGTTGAATGTTTCTGCTATTATTATTTATTTTATAGTGTTTTTCATTACTTATTATTGTATTATGTATATGTCTATATCTTTAGAATCACAGGCAATTAGTTCCAAATCTTGTGAGGGGCCGAAGCTAACACAGTTTTATCTCCTTAGTTATGTGACATCATATTTTATCATCCATATCCTTACTAATCTATAATTTATTAATGCATGTTTAATTGTGCTTATTAGCAGTGGAGGCCTTTGCCCAATAATAGGATCTGACAGTCTAGTAAAAAAAAAGTGTGCATGTTTGTTTGTCCTTTGCTTGCAGACGGAGCAAGGCATTACCGTGATTTGATTCGTTGCTTAGTAAACAGGCTACATTTAGAGGACTGGGGATTTAGTTACATAAGACATGCCAAGCGAATGAAATCGCTGAAATTAGTTATCAAATAAACACAATTACTGTGGGAATGTTAACAATGTACTAAAACACAGTATTTATTTGCATTTTAGTGGTATTTAAACAAGGATTTCCACTGATGTTATCCAAAAGATCCGGGATATTCTAATCCCCGTAACCAAAGCGGTTTGAGGGAACTCGGAGCGGTCAAAACTCAAGATTTAATCTAGTAAATAGACAAGAGTGGTAGCTCAAACAACAAACTAAATTCATGAATAACTTAATTAAGGTTAGTTTCTAACTATAAGTATAGTTTAGATTAAGATTTTAAGGGATATCGTATTCAAATTTTGTGTTTTTCCTTGTTTAGCAATGGAAGAAATATTGTGTTTCAATTTTATTTAAAACAGGAAAAAGAAGGAGATCAATCGCCGCATCGAAAATGTCTGGAGGAGCTTCTGGTCCATGAAGAGGGACCTCCTCTTTTGTCTAAAACGTAAACTCATCAACATGTGCTTCCTGCTTATCTTAACTATGTAATGGAGCTCAAACGTGGTCTTTATTGGAGTACCAGATGTACAAACTTTTATTATAATAAACTTTTACGCCTACAAACTCTTGTAGTTTGGCGAGTTTAGTCTTAAGTTAAAAAGTATAATCTTTATTTGGAACTAAATAATAAAAAAAATATCGCTATAATGTGAGCAGTTGACCAATGATCATAAACACCCATCTGAATTTCATTTACTTAACATCACTTAATCTCAAAAACTGACAACATACAGTGAGTTCAGAACAGAATCAATGAGCATTTAAATAAAAATTAATTTTCCAAATATGTCATAGCCTTAACGAGCAATTATACCGTATTGAATATGATAGCTATCAATTAACAAATCTGAGGGATAACAAGGGCCGAACTCGATTAGTTGTATCTCCAATTAACGGGCCGATTACTGATCAATTCCGTCTCTGAAATTCAGACATTTAGCCGCTGATTAATTGAAACGTGTCCTATCTATTGAACGGAAAATAGATCATAGTCTTCCCTAAAATTTGTGGAATAATACTGCTTAATTAGTTTGCTAAAGACTGCTAAGGCCAATGGCAATGGTTCAGTGAGACGCACCCATATTAGAAAAAGCAGAGTTTGTTCTTGGGTCTGCATGTATTTGTGAATATTTTTGTTTTGTTCTGCTTTCTTTCTTTTATAACTAGCTAATTGCTTTTCTTTTTGGAAGCTGTTCATTCCTTTACATGTTAGCACTATTGCTTGTTTAACTTATTAATCATAATGTATGTGTATTGTAACCTGTTTTGTATTTCAATAAATAAAAATTGATCAAAGAAACGATTTAGACCCACGTTTCAAACGCCTTACTACCTACGCTGCTGCGTAACATTTCAAAACAAGTGATTTCGTTCCGATTTCAGGATTCCTTTGAAATAGAACTTTAAAGCAAGATCAGATTATGGCAGATAAAGTCTTCTTAAAATATTCCCACTCGACCTACAAAGCGAATGGCCATTCCCGAGTCGTCTGGCATTCATTTGTGAAGCTGATTCAGTGTCTGGAATACTTTAAGAGTTCACTGTGGAGCAAATCGTCTTTGATTTTATTTGAATTTGAACTCTAGGCACAGCGCTTGAGTTTTTCTAAGTAGCTCTCATCATAAGATAGCCACGAATTTTCGAAGTTGTGTTTGAATCTAGTTTTAAACATAATACAACGGGTTCTTACCGCGATTATGATTTTAACCCTCGGCATACCAGGTGAAAATTTGTAACATGCCATACAAGGTGGGGTCTGACATACCCTAACAAAATGGTCGCTGTAATCAGATAGGAATAGGCGTACTGAATTATTATTGCATATTTTTGAAATTGAACATAACCTGAGTAGCACTATATTAAAAAAAAATGAAATAGATTAAATGGTTTGTTGAAAAAGGGTAGCGAAAATGCCATCTTCTGACTACTAATTTAGACTTGAAATCACCCTAAGAATGGATAATTACCAATGTTTGTAATTAAACTGTCAAAATTTAAAGAAATTGAACAACGATGATACATCTTTAAATTTTTACTTCAATCTCGAGGTAGGAGTTCTTTAGTTCGTCATAATTGCATTTTGTATATGCTCAAATAACAACAATTCTAAACAAAATCGCATCTAGAGCCCTAAAAAACGCACGCACCACTAAACTAATGGTACTTGCCAGTGTAAGAACGTCGCAACTCCAGCTACTGAGAGCTTCAGATTCCGCGCACGAAAATTTTTGAAAATATATCGATTTTTCACTGCCTGGGGTTTATTAGACCCCACTTGGTATGCGGAGGGTTAACAATGTGTTAAACAATATACTGTGTTTGAATGTTTGAAACACCTTGATCACGGATAATACTAGCAAAATTTTAACTTAAGGAACAGTGACGAGTTTAATCTTTTTATAAAAATCCTTACCCTTACCATCCAAAAAATATATTAACAACAATTTGTTCTAAATTACCTAAATTAAGCCTCTCTGTACGTATCTTAACCTCAGTGATCGGTGAGATCAGTGAGGAAGTGCTTAGAATGCTTTCAACGAAAAAATAAAAGTAAACAAATGAATTTTTCCCACATAAAGATATAATATGTTGAAATAAGGTGGGGCTGATTGCGATTAAAGCCAACAAAAAAATTGATAACTAAAAAATTTAAAAAAAGTAAAACGGCTGAACCAATTAACATTAAATATAGCTAAGAGCCATTTCAATTGCGTCAGCTTTCAACAAAAAAAATCGCATTGAAATCGGTCCATTCCTTTAGGAACTACAATGCCACAGACAGACACCCAGATACACGGACCTACAAATACACAGACCTACACAGATATACACGTCAAACTTAATAACACCCCTTCTTTTTTTGTCAGTGGTTAAAAAACAAACTTACAACAATAATCGAGTATTAAAAACGTTCACATGAAATAATGGTCACAAAAGCGGAACGACAAATCGAATGATACGATTCGAAGATCACAAATCAAACCCAACTAAGCAGAAATAATATTTGTAGCTTCTGTGTAGGTACAACCACTTGAGAAAATGAAAGATGGGTATTATCGAATACTCTCTTTGATATTTCCCGGTTTATGACCGTCTAGCTACTCAAGCGACCTTAAGGGGTTTCCCAAGAGGGTCAAAATCCCTAGACGGGCTTCTTCAATGAATTTTACTTATTTAACAAATTACTTAAATAAAGACGATTTAAAAAAAGTCCTTTTGATTTGTCTGCCAATTTTTCAAGTAAGTGTCGTCAAGCTGAAGTCTATAATTAACTCGTTCAAAGAGGATCAAATAGTCTCAAGATTATATTATGAAGTACCAAAATTGTCAGGATTGTCGCCTGTTTTGAAATTATGACCAAAAAACTGAAAAATTGTTACTTTTGGGTTGAAAGCAACTTATGTTCCGAGACGGGGTTTGGCCACCGAGCGTAGCGAGGGAGCTAATAGTTCGAGGGACTAAATAAGTCTTTCACCCGAGACAAACACTGTGCTTTTCATAACGAATACAGAGAAAGTAAAAATAAAAACATGAATAAGCTGAATTCATTGTTACTATGCGAAAGTTACAAAACTCTACCACTCGAAAAAACAAATGAAGATCAGAATGCCACTTTCCCGCCTGTTATGTTTTTTTTCTGTGGCTGGCCAGCTATTCAGCCATTATTTTTCATTTTCATCATTGAAAATAATGGTCAACATTTTGCCAAAATCTATGTTATTTTAAAGAAATAGCTAAAAGTAAATTATTATCAATTTTACATCGCGCTGTAATAGAGTGGCTGTATAGAAAGTTGGAACATGTTTTTTTAATACTTAGTTTGACAGCTGTCAGTTGAAAGCGATTCTCCCTAGGCTTGAAAAGTATTACTTTCAAGCCGCTTAGGCAACTTCAGACCTACTTTCTGAGTATGAGTAATGAAAAGAAACTTTTATTGCTTCCTGTCACTCCAATCCGTAAACTTCCTTATCCTTACTCCTTACTATCCTTACTAATATTATAAACGCGAAAGTTTGTAAGTATGGATGTATGGATGTATGGATGTTTGTTACTCTTTCACACTCAAACGGCTGGACCAATTTTGATACAATTTGGTATGGAGGTAGCTGACACTCTGGATTAACACATAGGCTACATAATTTTCCCAAATTCCCACGGGAACGAAGTCCCGGGCAGAAAGCTAGTAATATTATAAACGCGAAAGTATGTATGTTACTCTTTGTTACTCTTTCACGCTCAAAGGGCAGAACTAATTTTGACTAAATTTGGTATGAAGGTAGCTGATACCCTGGATTAACACATAGGCTACATAATTTTCACAAATTCTGACTGGAACGAAGTCCTGGGCGAAAAGCTAGTAAATTACAAAAATGAAATAAAAATATTCTTTAGTAAATCTCATTTCATATCTCATCTCATTTTCACAGGGCAAGCGATTAGAAATTCAAAAAGGAAAGTAGGTACAGATACTCGGAAAAGCAATGATATCCTATCAAAATGTCTTATAACTTCCGTCGATTCCGTTTATTACGAAAATAATATTAAACAGGCACTCGCTTTTCTTTGAAGTCTTATAAAGGTTATCGTTTATTTCTGAATTGGCTTTGATGCTTTTGTTGGCGAAGAAAACAAAAAGACAATAAACATGACGACAATCGTTAATCTGTTTCTCTACGGCAGTTAGTCTTATTTCATTCATAAAAGTAAAAGGTTTTTACATAGGCTTCTCAATGAAGATTATGGAGGATATGGAGGGGAGTAAAATTTCTGATTTCACTAGCGTCTCCTAGCGTGTGTAGATTTTTTGTCTATCTGTTTACGAAGAAATCGCCGTGTGGTGATCGGTTGAGAATAACACGACTCCATCTTTTTCCGTGGGTTACGACACCCACTAAGAAAACAAAAATGAGACCTGCCTCCTAGTAATCCATCTTAGGCAACGACACCTCAGTTTGTTTTCAATCTGAGGTGGCGTCTTATGGTCTCATGCGATGTGGTAGGCTCTGTAAAGGGACGTCTGGTTCGCGACCACCCTCCTACCGAAACTTGCTGTGTTCCGTTGGTGCGTGGGAGTACCAGTGCCTTAATTGGCATTTTCTGGGCTAACTCGCTTCATCGTCGACCTCATCTATGATCTTGGTCAAGATTGGGGTCAAGAGTTAACCCATCTCATAATAAAAATTAAAAAAAAAAGAATGGAAGGTATAGTGCGAACGGCCGCAACTATGGTTACCACACGCGTGCATTCTGTGCTGTTGTGATAAGAGCGGTTTTGCAATGAAAATGGAGTAACCTAATGCGCTGGCCTCTGTACAAATATGGAGTGACTTAAAAGAAACTTTAGTGGGTGATTTTTCCCGTGAAACTGAAAAAGTTTCCCCGAAATTTTCGTCTTCCCGTATATGGAGAGGCGAAAATATATTTTCATATTTCGATCTGCGTTTATGTTCCTTAGGGATAGTTGTTCAGTTTCGTAGGCTCATACCCTTAATTTTGAGCTGACTATTTAAATTCACCCAATCCTTACTATCCTTACTAATATTATAATTGCGAATGTAACTCTGTCTGTCTGTCTGTCTGTCCGTCTTTTACGCCTAAACTATGGAACCGTTTTTGATGAAATTTGGTACATACATAGATTAGAGCCTGTAAAAGAACATAAGCTACATTTTATCCCACAGTTGGGCACGATATAACCTGTAGTCCACGCGGGCGGAGCTGCGGGCGGAAAGCATGTATACCATATTTTATCAAGCTAAAGTCTTTATAAATAGGAATACTCTGGGTCAGCTTGTTACATCCTCGACCACATTTTTGCCTCTGAGCCGATTGTGGTCAGAAGCGAATCGTTAACAAAAAAAGAATATCGGGAAGAAATTAAAATTAAATCATCTAAAAAGTCGCAAGTCCGTTTTTAGTTCTTGCATAAGAAACCGAATACGATTTCGCAAGTTTACTGCACAAGCACGAAAACAAGCGATTGCTTTTCTCCCAAGTTTCCACGCCAATACAGAATTTATGCATCATTTGTTGGTAGAAAACTTACAGAGAAATGCATTGTTTTTATTTTTAAAAACAAATATCGAAAACGGCGCGAGTTTGAGACTAGGCAACTTTAACTTTTATTGAACAGCTCTTGGGATTTCGAGTTGGAATCGTATTGCCTTAATACAATTCTTCAAGTTTAAAAAAAAAATGTGTTATGTATTTTGTTTACCTTATTCCATCCTACTGTTGGACAAAGGCTTTTCCCGATTTGTCCAAATTTCTTGTAAGCTCTCATCAGTTCTTCTGATATTTTAATCAGGTCATCCTGCCACCACTTCCAAGACCTATCTAGACGACGTCAACAATGCAGCGTGGTATTGTTACCTACTCAATCCACTCAATTAAACAATTCTTTGAACAGGTTTCGGATTTTCACCGGAAACAGCACGTGTGTGTCTCTTAGATATAAACTTATCTGTCTCACCAATTTCACCACGTTACAATGTCGACCTCCCTCAAACTGAGTCTCTTTGATTAATGACGACAGAAAATCCTTAACAATTTCTCATGTAATAAACATTCTTCCTAATTGCTATTTGATGTCTCCTTAATATGTAAACATGGAAGGGATAATATTAATTACCATCACGCCCCGAGTGAGAAATGTAGAGAGGATGTTTCATTTCAATACAAGATTAAATTTATGTACATCAAATCTACCCAACATCAGACCCTCAGAAGATGTCTAATTTATTTTACAGACAGACACCTTCTCGGGTATAAAGAAAATAAGACAATAATGGGTAAAATGACAACAAAGCAGACAAAATGTAATTTTGCGAGACTCTCAAGAAAAGCTTCAAGCGTTTAATTTGTTTTGTGAAATTTTTAAATCATGACAAAGCATGATACGAAAGTCTAGACTAGACTCAAGACTACGACTATGACACTGCGGATTCCTTAACGGTTTAGCTAAAGTTGTTGATTTATTTTTACGCTGCGATGAAAAACTGTTTCACCTCTTTCAAAAAAATTTGAGATATTTTTAACTAGAGAGGCAGACTTGAAAGCCTCAAAAAATTATAGCAACCTTATCTTATGTGAATAATTTATTTTATTCACTTTGCCAACTCGCTGACGTTAAGAAAATTGAACGATTATTTTTATAAAACTAAGAAACCAATAATTACCACAAAAAGTTGTTCAGTTTTATGGGCTGATTGACATCCTTAAAATTTGCTTACTAATTTAAATTCAAATTTAAAATTAAAAAAGTTTGAACTTATCTCCATGTTTGAACTAACAGTATACACGAACTTGAATTCTCCCACAAATGTTTCATATCTGATTTGATTACTCAGAGAGCCTCCACTAAAAGTAAATCCTGACCCAATAAAACATCTTAAATCGGAAAACAGTAAACCAATTTTGGTATCCAAGTACGTACTAAAACATCGTTTCAAACGTTGTTCTACAAACAGCCTGGGCCCCGATTCTGTAACTTAAGTTGTTTGTCAATGGAATGGAGGCCATTTTATCTGTTAACGTGGCGAAAATGAGAACTATTTAATTTTCATATGGTAGGTACTAGCTGACAATCACCCTGACCAGCAGCGCCACCGCCAACCGAACGTAAAGTTGCAAACTACCTAGAAACTGAAAATTCAGTTTGCGGTGGCACCTCCAGTCAAAGCAGCCGTCATTAGATGTATGAAATTTGGATAGTTCTTAATTTCGCCACCTGAACGGATAAAATGGCGATCATTCCATCGACACACAACTTTAGTGTCAGAATCGGGGCCCTGTGTGTACGTAATATTCTAAAGTTGGCTAGTTTAACGGTTTGAACACACTGGGGGAAAAACAAACTTTACTCTGTTTGGAGTGCATACAGCTTCGGCCACATGCTCCGTTGTTCTTGTTTTGATAAAGTTTTTATAAACAATAATAAAACCAGTTAGTTTGGGTTGTGTGTGGCGCTAATAAAGTTTTGAATAAGTTAAAATATGTATTGCAAGCAAATTTGTTTTTATACGTGCTTCGAATAGGATAAAAGAACCAATTCAAACTAAAAGTGCTGTTTGGGTCGTAGTTTCTGCCAACCCAATTGGAACATAAGCGTGAGCGTCGTTTTATGTAAATATAATTAAAAATTTAAAACAACATTACGATGATATTAGTCAATAGGTATACAACTTTGAAACGGAGTTTCTTCTCATTAAGTTATTTGGGAACAGCTTACCCAAAAAATGCAATACAATACAATACTCTTTATTGCACACACAAAAAAAAACATAAAACATAACACAAACAAAAAAAAATTACAAAAAATTTTACCAAAATAACCTGATTAAAACTTTTAAAAGTCTTTGTATTTTGTTTTTCTGTTGTGAGACTAAAGTCTAACTTAAATATGTATTTACACTCAAGTATTCGTTGTTCAAGTCTTAAATTCAGAAGTGTTCGAAAAAGACTGTTTTCAAGAGGATTTCCTAGAAAGTTATTCTTGTTCGAAATGCGAAAATTTCCCCAGAATGTTTGCTCGTTTTAAATCAAGTGATAAATTTGTGTTAGTTCCGACATCCTCATTGGATTAACTTGGGATTGAATCTCGAGGTTATAGACTACGAAAGGAGCAGTAAATCGAGACCTGCGGGTAGGTAGTAAGTTTTGTTTTTACACTTTGAATGAGGTCATAAAACTAAGTTTTTTGAGCACACCTTCACGAGCAGCTTACTTGACCGATAAATTTCTTCAGAAATAATTCATATTTTTACTAAAATAAGAAATGAAGGTTTGTTGTTTTGGTAAAAACTTTAAATATAAAAACCATGACATTTAGTATAAGTATATAGAGTTCTGCTCTACCCTTCGCTCTACCTAACCAGTTAGAGATTAAAGGCATAAGTCGTATTCAATGAATATGACATAAGTTTGTTTTTATTGTAAACTGCTATGACTTAGACGTTTACAAATTAAGAATATATATTTTTTCCATACATTAATCATTTGGATTGCCACGACCTTTATTGCAAAAATTTAAAAAATCAAATATCATAAAATGCATGATTTATGAAACCGCTTAGCTAGCTAAAGAGCGTAAAAACCCAGAAGTGCCGTAGGTAGGCAGTTTTTTGAAATTCCCACAGGATGGAATCCTTGAAAAGTTTTAATATACAGCTAGCAGTTCGTTTTAACGTTTTAAGCAAGTTTATCCACGCTGTGAGTGCCAGACCCGTTTACAATGTAGCGTTATCGCACAAAAGCCGAAGTTACGAAGCACAAATTCTACTTTAACAGCTTATTTTGACAATTCCACTAACTCAGACGGGAATTAGTGTCTTCTGCGAGAACATGCTGTCGATAGTTTACTTTGGATTAAAGAGAAAGATGGACAAAAATGTTAGGATACAAATTGCAATTGGCGTTTCCCTTCTGAGAATTTTTTTAAACATGCATTTCTAAGCTAAGACGACTTTATGCATTACTAAGATTAGGAATGGTTAAATATGTTATTTTGTGACTTTCCAACTGTTTTAAAAATTAACTTATAAATGGTATTTTATTTTTTTAGAATTATTCTTTTAAAACATCAAAATAAGAAAGAAAATTAAGACCTTCTCGAAGAGCACAATTCATAAATAAGAAATAAGTACATACTTTTATTTTTAACCCCCGCCAAAAATAATTATAGTTTAACATGTGTATCTGTCTGTGGCAACTGGCACTCTAGGTCCGCATACTTAGACCTTTTTTTAAGTCTTCAATAAAAATAGAAAAGTCTAAAGAGAAACCTCTTTTTAATGTATTTTGGTCCCAAATGATACAAAACCATAACCGTATCTAACTGTCATCAAAACTTGGGTTCCCGAAACCCTTACTCCTGTTGCTAATGTTCACCCACATTAGTACTTCACAGAATTAACAAACATCTGAATCACCCTCAAGTTGACCATATGCAGACTGGCGTTATGATGTAAGGGTAAGTAACTGTGATCATTATGCTAAGGTCAGGGACCCAGAATATCGCGTAACCAATGGAGTCTGGTAATGCAGTTTATTAACTGAAATTATTCTCTCTTTTGCTGACACTACGCTACATACGTCCTGAATATGTGCATAAGGTTGACTTGAAAACCGCTAAATTGATTAAACTATAAACTGAACCTGAGAAATAAGTCTCTATAAAACATTAATTGTTAAGGAAAAGCCTAATTAATATTTAATATCCAATATTGGTGTGGTTTTTGTGTTGTTTATCTTTATATATATAATTTTTTTGTATGTGTGTTGACAGTGAACTCCTCTTAAACGGCTGTTCAAATGGATTCGAGGATGGTTTAGATTTACAAAAAAAAAGAAAATCCACCAGGAACGAAGTCGCGGGCGGACAGCTAGTATTGTATATAATCTTGTTTAATTTCAGACTAAACTCTATTCAGTGTCTTTATCTAGCAGTCGCTTATAATTTAATGTATGTGAAATTAGAACACTAAAAGCAGTTGTCATTTTCCAGCCCTTCAACTGTCCCTTTCTAGAAGAAAGGACAAACAATACACTTTAATTAATTAGTAAAGCGCAAAGCTGACACGCTGAGCAAACACTATGCTTAGTCAGATTCAAAGGCAGGATCAAAACAAATAATGGAGCGACTAAACAGAACAGTGATAGAACAGTAACAGAACAGGCAGGCTCTAGTAATTAGCCGGGGATGGACTATCGATAATCTCGGTCGTTATCGATCGGCAACACTAGCTGGGAATTCGGCGGTAAATCTCCCGACGTGGCTCGAAATATTCGCAGTCAGGCTCTGGCTTTTATGCTAAGGTTGCAAGTATTAGTGTTCATGTGTGCACGTACTTGTTTTACCTACTAGACCTGGCGTAAGTAAAATGTGGTCTGTACTGTATGTATATCCTAGTCTATCTGTTAGCGTAAAGCGAATCATGGTTTCCAGCCTAACTATACAGAAGATAAGATTCTTCTTAGACGTTTACGATATAATTATCGTTTCGTGGTTGTCGTAAATGTCTACTAAAACATCCAAAGCTACACTAAAAAGGAACAGCAGCGTGTTTCTGAGTTTCCAAACATAGCATTGCGTTCTATCTTGTGGTACTGCGTTGAGAGAGAGAGATCTTATAGCTTCGTAGTAAGATAATTTTCATCAAAATAAATTTAACTTTCATGTAAAGCGCAACCCGCTGTTCGAATTATTAAAGAAACTTTAAATTGAGAAATGTTACCGTGAGGCACGACGAATTTTTTTGTTCAAATCAGGTTTTTAACTCCACTTGAAGCATCAGTTATATGCTTATGTCAGCCTGATTTGTTCTCCAAAGTTCTTTATAACTTATGAACTGTGTAATAGTACATTGTTACTTTAGAGGTGAAAGCAACTTATTTAAGACCTGAGACGGGGTTTGGCGACCTAGCGTAGCGAAGGAGCTAATAGTTCGAGGGACTAAATAAGTCTTTCATCCGAGGTAAACACTGTGATTTTCATTACGAATACAAAGAAAGTAAAAATAAAAACATGAATAAATAAGCTGAACTCATTGCTGCTATGCGAAAGTTACAAAACTCTACAACTCGAAAATTCCCGCCTATTATGTTTTTTTTTCTGTGGCTAGCCAGCTATTCAGCCATTATTTTTCATTTTCATCATTGAAAAAAATGGTGAATATTTTGCCAAAATCTATGTTATTTTAAAGAAATAGCTAAAATTAAATTATCATTTTTTGCGCTGTAATAGAGTGGCTGTATAGGAAGTTAGAACATGTTTTTAATACTTAATTTGACAGCTGTCAGCTGACAGCTGTAGGCAACTTCAGACTTACTGTCCGAGTATGAGTAATGAAAACTAGGACCAAGTATCTCTCTCTAAGAAAAGAACATTTAATGTCAATAACGGCTACTGGTTAAATGTCACATAACCCACTGAGACATAAAATTATTCATTCGTTTTGGCTTTCGTGTGCCTGCATTAAGATTAAGACTTGATTGGAAGAAATCACCTAAAAAGATTTAGCTATGTGGCTCCGTCCTTTGCCTATTCCGATGGATATTAAAAAGTAAACTACTTTTACCACGCAGCTCATTCTGCGTAGGTATATAAAATTTATGTCTTTAATGAATTCATTCGTTTTTCTTATTTCAAATTAACAATAAAATTTACTAGATTCTTTAATTACTCGTTTTACTTCATTAAAACGGATCGGTATGCTTTGTAGATTGCGCTTTGTAAGGGCAATGAAAAACGAAATGAAAAAATTAAAAGAATGATCCTGACAAATTCGAATTGAATCGTCTGCAATGCAGAGGGGCTTCACAAAAGAAATTACGGTTTTTCAAACTGTTTCTTTAAACTAATTGAAGTGCTCTCCTTTGTATTAGGTAGAGCAAGAAACTAATCCTAGGTGAAAGAACTTTGTTTTACAAAGGCGAGAATTTTTATTCGCATTTAAACAGACAGAATTAAGGATTAGGATTTAGTATAATTACGTCTCTCTTTTTGGTATTAGAGCTTGAGTTTTTAGATAATTTTGCAATAAAACAAGGCAATAATTTGCCTCATTAATGTTATTTGTAAAATTATGTTGACTCATTACTTTCGTTACATTACTTTCGCAGCACAGCCAGTTATACTTGTTTATTCGTTGTCAATTTGCAGGTTTTCAATTCGACTGTATTTTTTTTGTATGTTTGTTACGCGATAACTCCGCCAACTGTCGGCCGATTTTCAAATTTCTTTTTTTGTTCAAAAAAAAAAAAACTATAAACCAGAACACCATCTAAATAAATAAATGATATTTTCGTTTGTGGTTATCAGCTTATAGGCATTATGTTGTAGTCCGCAAAAAATCTATCTACTTTGTGCGAACTTTTGTAACTCATACGTTATTAACGTGAAAAATTATTCTTTGTGGATTTAAATGTCCTTAAATTTTATCCCCCTGACAAAAAAGAGAGGTGTTGTAAGTTTGACGTATATATGTCTGTGGCATTGTAGCTCCTAAACGAATGGACCGATTTCGATGTGTTTTTTTTTTCTTTGAAATCTGTCGTAATATAGATGGTTCTTAGCTATATTTGATTTAAATTATAATTAAAAGTTATAAGCAATCGAATATCAGGAGTGATAAAAATTTTTAAATTTTAGGATTATATTATTTTATATGGTGGAAGCCCCTGTATTAAAAACTAGCATTCCACCCGGGACTTCATTCTCATGGGAATTCGGAAAATTATGTAGCCTATGCCTAAGCGGTGATAGCCCAGTTGGTAATGAGCCAGACTTGTAATCCGAAGGTCGCGAGTTCAAATCCTAGTGCGGGCCTGTACCACTAAATTCGTCTTTTCGGATTTATGAACGGATTTCTAATTATCACTTGCTCAACGGTGAAGGAAAACATCGTGATGAAACCTGCCCGTCCAAGAAAATTAATTTTCGAAAGACGAGCGGTCCACCAACCCGCATTGGGCCAGCGTGGTGGACTATGGCCCAAATCCCCTTCGTGTATCGAAGGGAGGTCCGTGCCCCTCGGTGGGGACGTGTATGGGCTAGTAAGATGTAGCCTATGTCCATCGGGGATAATGTAGCTTTCTAATGGTGGAAGAATTTTTCAAATCGGTCCAGTACTTTCGGAGCCTATTCAATGCAAACAAACAATCAAATCTTTCCTCTATAAAATATTAGTATATTATAGTATAGATTAACACAGTTCTGTTAAAAACACTTAAAAGCTCTTTTGTAACCTTAGACAACATTAAACAAAGACAAAAATCTAACTTAAAATAACATTTAGATAGACGACAGGCTTCATCAAATTAAGATTGAACACAAACACTAAACAAATTAAATCCACTCATTTCAACCACATTTCAGTAAACATGTTTAATTCGTAAAGTATTTGTACCCTTGCGTTCCTAATTTGCAGCATAGAATATATAAAGAGTTTCCAAGAATCACAGAGTCTAATTTTGTATGCTTAGAAAGATTTCCGTCAAAATTATATTTTAGCTTGTGTAAAAGACCCAAACGGTTTGCCTTACCTACAGTCGGCAACAATATACGGTAGATATAACTAGTATAAAATGATCTCTCGGTACTAATAGTTAGCAAACGCGTCGGATCTCAACTTATACTGTGTGACCACTAAGTTTGGTAGGTTGTACTATGTACACACCTCTATCAAAACATCCTCTGACCTACAAACTATGGCCCAGGGGTTGTGAATTATGTTTATTTAGGTGTTGAGGCATATTGCCTTCTGAATATATGCACTCACCCCATTTTTTAATACAGTATATCTTCTCTTGCGACGTATTTACATGACCTTTGTGGTTTTAGATATTTTTGTAAATAGTATGTTTATAATTACTGTGAAAATGAAATTATATTTATTTATTTATAAGTGCGAAAACGGCCGGAGTGATTTATTTACAGGCAAACTAACAGCATAACATGAATATTACAATTTAAAAGGAGGATAAGTTACATTTTCTGTATGCATGCCAATTACTGGTATGCTCATAATTAAATGTTACTTTTTAGGATTAGATTAAGAGTTCTTTTGCATTATCAGCTCTCGGATTTCCGTTGCCGTGTCAGTAGGAAAAAAAGGTCCAAACTAAACGTGTTCAGTTTCTAGGCAAATTAGCCTCATGAAGCTTTTGCAACCATTCTCCATATAAAAACAGATAAAACTCCAAAATGTACCCAGAGTAAACTATGCCTCGATTGGATCAATTTGCCCGACGCACGGCCGCTGCCACCGCTTGGTGGTTACGGGAAATAGGCCGAGTTGAGATCGACTCGTTTATCCGCTCAAGCCTATCTATGGATGTTTTGTCACCCTACTTGTACATACTATAGATATTATAGGGTGTCCACACCTGTACTATAGATATTATAGGGTGTCCACACCTGTACTATAGATATTATGGGGTGTCGGGAGT
The DNA here is from genome assembly GCA_949987775.1 of Aproaerema taeniolella. Classification (NCBI taxonomy): domain Eukaryota; kingdom Metazoa; phylum Arthropoda; class Insecta; order Lepidoptera; family Gelechiidae; genus Aproaerema; species Aproaerema taeniolella. Next base: position 2,057,809 of record OX465245.1, read on the forward strand.
AAACGCACACTTATTAATTGAAGCTACACCAGGGGTGGCCAACCAGTCGATCGCGAAAAAAAACTGATTTTTGTTTTTTCTCTAATAAAAAATACTACATGATTGTGTACTGAACTATGCTGTTTCATTTAAGATTTCAAGAAGTATATAATTGGTAGATCGCATAGGGTTTCGGTAGTAAACAGGAGATCTCGGGTATAATTAAGTTGGCCACCCCTGGTGTAGACAGTAGAAAATTGATTAAAGTAATTCAAACAACTTTGTTCTATAAAGGTTCTATAGAATCGCCAAAGAAATGCTTTTCTACTCTTAGGAAAGAAGATATGTAAAAAATGTTAGACTATGTCAGACAATCAATGCTTGCTTTTTTATACTAAGTGTTGTTTTGATTGATGAGTGACGACATTATTTGGCAAGTAGTCAACCAATAGTATGCAATGATGATGCCTATAATATTCCCATTACCTACGATAAAATTCAATCACATTCAGTTTTCTGTAAACGTTGTTAATATCACTTCAAATGTTATTTCAAAACTCCTGACTCATATTACCACGTAATAGAGTTCAGAATCAAATAATATGAGCTGAAATTGGGTAACTTGCTATTTATTAAGGTCATAAAAAAACCTAATACAGGTCTCTACCTAAAATAAAACGAGAAAAATTTTTCATACTGTATTTTACCTCATTTCATACCCTTTTCCCTGGGACGATATCACGATACAGCGAATTTTATTCATTCCATTTTGTACAAGATTGATGTGTTTCGATTGGCGAACCACTTTATACAGGGTGCTTAATGCTTATACAGCCGGATTATTTTGGTTGATACTGGTCGGTGACTAGACACTTCCTTCTTTCAAAGGCTTTTACAAGCAGGTATGGATGCGTAAAACCTTTTTTATAGCGGCAACGTACTAAAGGAAAGTTTTGTTTACTTATCCCTTTTATGTTTGGGAAGGGAATTTTACCCCGTTTTTTATTCAAAAACTGCTGCGGACTTGGACGTCTTGCCTAATGGAAAATAGGAAAATTGGAGCGCGAACGAGTTCCGGTCCAGGCGCTCAGCTCTTAAGGCTGGGTGTAGAATTTGGAGTTTGGGACAGAATAATAATATTATTTCTGTGAAAAGAGTTTCAATTTTTGTTTTAATGTTTGTCCATTAAATATTGACAGATAGATAAAAAAAATATTAATGTTCATTTTCTCTGATAATGTCAGTTTTTTCTGATTCATTCAAAATCGGACCCTAGAACTGACTTTATTTAAAGAAATTGTAATAAACATAAACTTTAAAAAAAATAGAACCAACTTCAAAAAAGCGAAAAATAAATACAATATCATTTCACTGCTATGTAGTACCTACCTACTGAGCTGTTTGAAGTCGGTGCGAAGGTGGCCTATCGAACTTAATTTTCTTGGCACCGACTTCAAACAGCTCAGTAGGTAGGTATTACATAGCAGTGAAATGATATTTTTCGCTTTTTTGAAGTTGGTTCTATGTTAGCTTTGAAAAGTTTAAGCGAATTTTTGATTTTTATTTTACATACATACAGTTTAAACTAAGAACCCCCCCTTTTTTGAAGTCGGTTAAAATACTAAAACCTTCTCCTAAATGTAACAAATACTTTTCTGAAAACCGAATCAAAATCTGTTCAGCCAAACGCGAGATAATCGCGGACAAACATACATACATACATACAAACATACATATAAACATACATACATACATATAGGTCAAACTGAGATCCTCCTTTTTTTTTGAAGTCGGTTAATAAAAAACGAGCTCTTACTACATGTTATTGAATGTATCCCCCCACCAGGAAAAGAACCAGTGTCATTAATAGGAGCAGCGTATTTATTACCACTGGGAGGTATTTATCGGATGTTAGAGCTGGCAAACACAAGATACTTATTTATTTTTTACCAATTACCTACCTCCATTTCCCGTGGGAATTTTGGGAAATCCTTTTTAGGTGCTTGCTTCCGGCTCCGTTATAGGCGTTCTAGCGGTTTTGGTATACAAGGTGTTTCTAAAAAACCCAAAAAATATATAATTCAAAATTAATTAAAATTTAGCGCAGCTCTATTACAAATATGAAAAGTATGTCATATTAATTATATGAAACTTTCATTTTGAAAGATGTCAAACCGTGCAACTGGTTACTAGAGTTGCGACTGTTTCACTTTTAAAATTAAATTTTGGAATTATTTTTTTTGGGTTTTTTTGAAACATCTTGTATACGTTGGTCCATCAGGCAGACAATTTAAGCTTTCATTTATACAGATTTCATGAAGTGTCAAAAACAGGATTCTCAGCAGTAAATTAAAAAAAACAATGTCCAAAAACAACCATAATAATGACAGTAGCGTCAAAAAGTCTCTCCAAATGTAGGGCACCGCTTAATTCTCATTGTGTGTCTGTTTGCAATAAAAACGCATTGTTTCTAGGTGGGGACGTTAAGGAGGTCGTCGCCCGGAATAGGCCGCCCAATGGCTGTTTGCCAAAACTATAGGGCTGAGTAGCAAACTGGAACGACTGGAGTTTTAAAATATCTAGTAACTAGCTTTCCACCCGGGACTTTGTTCCCGTGGGAATTTGGGAAAATTATGTAGCTATACCAAATTTTATCAAAATTGGTCAAGCGGTTGAAGCGTGAAAGATTAACAAACATCAAACAAACTTTTGCCTTTATAATATTAGTAACGATAGGGTGGATGACTGATATTGAATACTATATCTTATATATATAAAGGAAAGTCGTGTTTGTTACAACACTTATAACTCGAGAACGGCTGGACCGATTGAAATGGTTTTTGATTTGTTGTATTTCTCTCCGTCCCGAATAGCAGAATAACTATTAAAAACATTGGAAAATTGACGGGGAAATTCCCACGGGAACGAAGTCCCGGGCGAAAAGCTAGTCTACTATATAAAAATAAGTCGGGTTTTCCTTCCTGACGCTATAACTCCTGAACGCACAAACCGATTTCCACGGTTTTGCATTCGTTGGAAAGGTCTCGGGCTCCGTGAGGTTTATAGGATACTTTTTATTAAAAAAAAAATTAGGACGCGGGCGGAGCCGCGGGCGGAAAGCTAGTTTACTTAAATGTATTTAATAAGATAAAATTTTAATAAACCTAATATGATTACAGAATCCGAAATGTTTGAAACTGGTAAAAAAAATTTAAGCCAATCATTTTCATTTATCTCTTTCTAACAAAACGAAATCTTATATGGAATGTCGGTCGGTACTCAACTGTGATGTGATGTCACTGTTTTGTACGCTCATATCTTTCTTATTTTTAAAGAAATTAAAAAACTACTTATACCAGGCTATTTATGAGGTGATAAACGTAAAAACATGCAATTGAATTGAGAACCTCCTCCTTTTTTTGAAATCGTTTAATAATACGTATTCACGTCTGGGCTGGGCCCAAAATATTTCTGTATAAATTCTAATTCTGTTAGTTATTTCGTATTGAGTGTGTTATTGTTTACAATTTTATATACATAACTATTAAGTCTAACAACTGCATGATTATTTGAAGTATGCAGAAAGATTTTTCTATTTTTAGCACTTTGATATAAAAATAATCCATTCTACTCAAGTTCGTTTTCCTCAAACAATAATTTTTTGTTCTCAAGAGTATTAGGTAAAGTAAGTTGGACTTTTGGAATGAGATTTTTCCTTTCAAACGCGGAAGAGAACGGTACGTGTCATACTCAGCTGAAACCTTAGCTTCGTTTCCTGGAAAAGTTTTTTTTGAGAAAGTTACTCAAAACCATTGACTGAGCATGTACTTTCAGTATTCGAAAGCATTTCCCTTACACCCTGTATTACTATCTTTATCAACTAAGTATCAAAAACGATCAGTAGTTGGTTTAGTGATTAGTAGACGCTGCCTCTTAATAGACGGTTTCTCAAGTCGATTCCCTGTTTAGGCAAATATTTGTGTAAAAAGCAGGTGCAGTGAACACCTGGGAGACCTTAGTGTGGGCCCCTGAGTGTATGGAGTTAATTAATTGTGGAATTACGATAATCATGGCAGCCCTACCTGGAACTAGAGTGGTACCACGCATTAGCTGTAGTATTGCGCAACATAACTCTACATAATATATGCGCAATGGCATGCGGAAGGATACTTACTACGATGTGTTTCACACTAGATTTACTATGAGATGGCTCTCTCCTCGTCTAAAACTAAATCCTAGCTTTCTTTGTAATGATAGAGTGAAACGTTTTTTTTTTATTACTGCCTGTAAAGGGTTTACACGCATCGGAGCGAAAAAATCGACGTTAATTTTCGTTCAGATTTATATTTATATCATGTATCATGTTTAGGGCTTGAAAAAAACAGATTTTTGTATTAGGTAATATTACCTTGAAATTCGGGACAGAATGTTTATAAATTTTAGATAGATTATCAAAATTGTTTTTTTAAATAAAGTACTAATCTATTCTTTGAAACTAAAAAAAGCCAAAATTACAAAAAAATATAATTCCATATTGAAAAAGTTGAGTTGGTTGAATAATAAGCCTTCCATTATATTTTCGATCCTCACTTAAAGTATGAAAAACTCAGCATGTAAACTAAATTTGAAATTAATTGGAAACTTGGAAAATTATTCAGGTTTCATTTTGCTATGCATATTGCATATACAATACAGCACTTCTAATATTAAGTGATAATTGTGTTGTGTGATTGTGTATTATATAGGATGTAGATAAACCTTACAAATAAATAAATGAACAGCTTTTAAACCAACCAGTACTAAATAGATAAGCATTGAAAATATTCCTAAAAACGCGATGTAACAATGTACTGACAAAATGTAAGAAATAAGAAACAAAGTAATCATCTCTACATTTCGTTACTTACAAACAACTGTTTTGAAAGAAGATGCTAATTGACATGTTTAAATAAGCTCTGAAGGTTCTTAAAATAGCCAGACTAACATCACTTCAAAGGAAGTCAATCCAATTTGACGGTCTTATGTTGATCTATTGACGATGATTTGTCTGGCTGTTTCCAAATAACAATTTTATTCATTACTAGCTCTCCGACTGGAATTTCGTTCCCGTGTGAGAAAACTAATGTAGTCTCTATTTCTAATGTTTAAACTATATTACTGTAAAGTTTTATCAAAACCCATAATTCCTCCATAAACTTTCACTTTCACATTCACATTTATGCGTGGACTACAGGTTATATCGTACCCAACTGTGGGATAAAATGTAGCCTATGTCCTTTCCCAAATTTGAATCTATCTTTGTACCTTTCATCAAAATCGGTTCAGTAGTTTAGCTGTGAAAGCGTAACAGACACAGACACACCGAGTTCCTTTCGCAGTTGTAATTAGGGATTACACTGAGTTGCAGAAGCGTCAATTAGAGTGACTTGCACCAAAGTGCTAAACGACTAAGACTAATTTTGATTAATTTGACAGATTTTGTTGCTTTGACAACCGAGTTAAATATGTTTAAGCTTTTAAATATATTTAAGGTTTTGGTGCAAGTCGCCCTTAAAGTTAATACTACCTTAATGTCATGCAGTTACTTTCCGTCTTGTTGACATAAACAAGGATGGCATTTACATTTAAAAAAGCTTTTAATTTACTGTTTCTGCAACTGAGCTTAAAAATAATTAGTATAGGATTTAATTGTTTTATAGAGAAAAACAATAGTACAAAATCATACACCATAAAAAATATTTTGAGTCTCGTATCATGCACGTAAGCACAACTTACACTGAAGCATAAACAAAAATCGATGAGAAAACATTATGAACGTTTCAGTGTTTCACAAAAACGTTATTAATCCACCTGGGCCCCAATTTTGTAACTTCAGTTTTGTGTCGATGGAATGGAGGCCATTTTATCTGCTCAGGTGGCAAAATTGAGAACTATTTAATTTTCATATACTTGCTGACAGCCAGCCCGACCATCAGCACCACCGCCACCAGTCAAAGTAGCCGTCATTAGATGTATTAAATTTTGATAGTTCGCAATTTCACCACCTGAACGGATAAAATGGCCTCCATTCCATCGACATACAACTGAAGTTACAGAATCGAGGCCCTGAAACAGTGTTTGTAGCAAACTGTAAAATTTACTCTAACGTTTTTGCTTACTGAACATAGAAAGTTTCCATAATCCAGTCTCCTTCACATACTTGTTTATATCCATTGTTATATACATCTAAATTTGAAACATTAAGCTTTAATTTTAAACAAGCAAACAGATTACCAACTCAGTACTACCAACTTAAAGTACTAAGCAAACATTCAAAAGTTACTGGCAATTTTCACCCAATACCCCAATGGTATCTAATCCTCTTTGCGTATCCAAGTATGCTACACCATAACTACTCATGAGCAATATATGAAGGTCACAGTAACTATACAATACACGGCCAGTTTGGTCTTTAGCTGCCTCTTGATCGAAGGACCCTAGGTTCGATTCCCAGTGATTCAGCTTAACAATCGAATATCGGGAGTGATACAAAATTTTTGAATTATTTCATACACAAACTATATTTTTTCCTTGCAATGATTTTAATTTCGAAGTTTCTACTTATGACTTCAACAACAACTTTCCTATGTTTACGCATTACTTTCTCCATAGTTTCATTTTAGACTGCGTGCCAAGGTACCTAAATTATGTGTCACTGGGGACCGCAGGGGTCGCTAGTTTATTTGATTACAACACCTGGGCAATGTTTATCTACATGAATGCTGATTCTGTGGACCTGCCGCCCTTAGACTGGTTTTATCTATTTATAATGTAATATGTACGTACACCTGTGTAATATTTCTACACACCATCATGTGGTTTGGTGCTGAGAAGTCTTAGCATGTAACATAAAAATATTTATTTCAACATTCAAATTACATAAGTCCATGCGAAAATTTAGTCTGTCTCGGTAGGTAAACTTTTAGTCTGGAAAAATTGAATAACTCGCTTTTTTAAACCATGTTTTGTACTTTTGTTACAAATATAGTTTAAAAGAAGTTGGAATAGGTTTATAAAAAAATGATTAACAACAAGTAACTTAGTAAAATGTTACCTCTTTTAATCATAATGATGTCTTGAGTTTTAACTCCCTAGCGCATCTAGAGAAAAGTTGGCAGAACTACATAATTTGTCAATATTTTCGAAACGCCAAAATGGCTTCATCCTAGTGGAAACTACACACAAACAACCAAACAACAATCTCTTCTATAAAGTCCGAAATACCCACTGATACTTGAAATGACTGTAGATAGACACGATACCGCGTTTCATGGGTCCCATGGGCTTGATAGTGGAATACCTCTGCAATGTTATACCCCGCCTGATCTATGGGGAATGGCCTAGGTTATGTGTTTCACACTATCGTGATCAAAAGGGTAGTTCATGTGTGTTATATATGCAAAAGCGGTTTTCATAGAAGCTTAGTGCGAATTTAGTGACATAATTTTGCATGTGCAATGGATTTAAACACCGACTGTATTTTGTCTAAAGTAAGTAAGGCTTTGACACTTACATAACAAGCTTTTTGTAAACAATATATATGCTTTCTTTCTTCTTTACCTAACTATATGAGGAAAACTTGACTAAACCTTTCGGTGTCACAATTTCTAACGCCCAAATGGCTATTGCCTTGTTGACTTGACGATACATTTTTAGAATAGTAAAAAAACACATATATTTAGTCACCCATCAAGGGACATACTTAAAATCATTAATTGATTCTAGGTAGTCAGTGTCACTTCGATATTTCCTACAACCAGTGCTAGTAAATACAAGCGTCTGGTGAAGTTAGATTGTTAAATGATTTTTTTTATATTTTCAAAAATACTCAAACGTTTTTTCAAAATAATTTACTCTAACTTACTAAAACCAGTAGACACGTTCTTAGCATTATTACCACTGCTATTTATGATAAAAGATTCCTATTCTAGCTCAAATTGTGTACAATAAAAAAAATAATGTCCACGAAACATCCAGTAACAATGAGGCAGGCCTCACAAAGCAAAGAAAAACATTACCAAATGTAAGAGAAAATAAGGAGAAATAACTAAAACATTTTTCCATTGTATTCTCAACAACACTTAGCTACCAAATGGACAAACCGATTCGACAATTTTGTGTTCTGTTTTTATAACAAAACTGAAATGAATTAAAAAGTGACTGCTATAGATTTAATTTATGTCTAGAATTAAAGTAAAATGGCGTTTTTTTTTTAATTGAGTGACATTACTTGTGACTGCCAGTCTTTAGTCAGATGTGATAAATACGACTTTATAAGAAGTGGACTTTTTCACAGAAATACCCTATGAATTTACTTTGAAAAATACCAAATCTTACAAATTCTACTTCAAAAGAATGAGTCGTTGACCAATGTTCAGTGGAGTAGATACAATTTAAAAGGTGCGTTTCACGACTCCCAAAAAATCTGATCAAAGGCAAAAAGTGGTCAATGTGAGATCAGGCGTGACAAAGTTTTGGACCTTGTATTTTATGGTTCACGTGAACATCTTTGACGTTCGGCATGTAGGACCATTACCCCACATTCCAAATCTACAAGGCCCTATTCGAAACGTCAAATAAAGTTATTGCGATACCTGAAGGACCGAGAAACATTTCTTTTGAGAATAAGAAAATAAGTTATTTCAATAAAAGAAATCTATTCTCAGAACTAGTTTAAAAAAATGAGAAAGTAAAATAGTTTTCCCTTATATTTATATTAAAACACAAAGGTGATAATTCTGACAGCATCAAAGACTACCCTAATATTTCATAAGATGTTGAGTATTTCATAAGATGTTGAGTTTTAGATTCACCTTTGGGTTGTTGAAAAAAGTGTTACAGTCTTCAATCAAATCTTACAATACGTTAATACCATTACGTAAATACATATACAACAAAGAACGAATTTATTATTAGGAGCGTTTCATATACAGGCTTATCATGGCAGGACGCAATGATTCATCAACAACATTTTATAGTGTGCTGGATAGCCTCGTACTATTCATATTTCTTTAGCAGTGGCTAATCCATAATTGTATTAAAATGTGTTTTAAGTAAATTAAATACAGTTTACCTACAAAAGTTGTCGCTTGTATTGCTTGATTAAGTTGAAACGCTAAGTCCAGAAATCATATTACATTCATTATTTAGAGACTTGTTATACATACATATAAGGCTAGTAAACCTGATGTACCGATAATGATCTAATTAAAAAATACGATAAAGATGCAATGGTCGGTGCGAAATTCCTAACATTGCCATACTATATTGTTTTAGCTGCCTTTTTTTCCTTCTGCTTTTCTTCGCATGATGTATGCTGTTCTATTTCATTCTTGACCACAACCTAGCCCATGGGCATTCTTTTGTTTCGTGGTTATTTTATACCACGTGGTTATTTAATTTGTTCATTTGTTTTTAAATTAAGATAATGGTTAACTCTTGACCAAGGCTTTAGGTGAAGTTGTCATTGGAGCAAGTTAACCCAGAAAATGCCTGTTACTACGCATCGACCGTTACTCAGCATGCTGTTTAGTATCAGACTTCGGTAGACGGCTGGTAGCTTTTACCTTTTTAGAGAAAGATACTATACTGCTTGTCCGATATGTTGCGATAGTATCCAGAATGATGCCTCCGGGCTTCGGCTGCGGTCAGATTAATTGCCAAATTGGATCACGTATATGGCACGAACATATCCAGAAAGAAAATTAGACTCCATAAACTAAGCTTTGTCCCTGATCTCACAACAGACGTTGTTAATTATAATTCACCCTTTTATTTCGGTGTTCTGTGCGTCTCTCATTGAATTTCGGACGCAAATGAAACTGGAAATATGAAACAGCCGAAGGGAAACATGGCTTGTTATTTTTGCCTATTATAACACTCAGAAGAATTTTCCTACAGTCAATAGAGTTAATAAAAGCCCTTTAGACGAATATTAATAATGTACTCTTCTTGGAAATTTGACCACAAAATTGATCCACAAAACAATACCTACTGCTTATTGTAATATGACGTCTTCATAGATAAATAAAAAATGTAAACATTTGATTCTCTTTGTAATAATGCTTTACTAATTAAGTTAGGTATATAAAAAAGGTCTAATAATAATGAAGCGGTGATAGCCCAGTTGGTAATGAGCCAGACTTGTAATCCGAAGGTCGTGGGTTCATATCCTGGTGCAGGCCTGTACCACTAAATCCGAAAAAAATCGTCTTTTCGGATGTATGTACTTTCTAATTATCACTCGCTCAACGGTGAAGGAAAATATCGTGATGAAAGAAAATTTTCGAAAGACGAGCGAGAAAAATTCCACTAACCCGCATTGGGCCAGCGTGGTGGACTATGGCCTAAATCCCCTTCGTGTTTCGAAGGGAGGCCCGTGCCCCTCGGTGGGGACGTATATGGGCTGGTAAAAAATGAAATATTTCTTCAAAAAATAAGGTATATGTATTGTTTGAAAATAATATTGGAAACAATGTGACTAAATTGCAATAAGTAAACACTCAAACTTTATGGTATTAAATTTACGAGATTCCCAAAATACGGGCTTAACCCACGCCCAAAAATTGCAAAAATAACTCTCACTGCGTCATTATAAGAAGTGTGTGCCCTTTTAGAACTAATGGTATTACAACTCCAATAGCCTTGGCCTAACAATATGACTCATTCTTGATTTATAGGTGTGTTAAAAGCACATTAAACTTGGACACCAGCGAGTTTCGAAACACAATTAATTGCTGTTTCAGACGGCGAGTCTGTTTCATGGTAATTTTGTGCCAAACGTATCGGCCCACTGGTTTGTAGCAAATGGGAAAAGGTTAAAACGATAATTCTAGAGGGTTTTAATTTTTGCGAGCCTCGGATATGTTAAATATAAAAACAAAAATTTGACGATGTAACTCTATAGGAAATATTTTATTTGATTCAATTTAAAAAAAAAATTAGCTGTCAGCGGCCCGAGCAGATGAACGTGAAACTTCAAAAATTACGGTGATCGAGCGTGATGTTATTTTAATTAAATATGTCGTAGGATTAAATTGTTGATCAATTTTTCAAGACCAAAATAGCGTTTAGGCAGAGCATTGGTGGTTTTAAAACCACTTTATAGCACTATCTACCTACATAAATTAAGAGGGTTATGTTTATAAGCTCTGTCAGGGTTTCTCAAACTTTTGTCTCCTTGAACCCCTGTTAAAGTTTCCGGATGACAACGAACCCCTTGACTAACCAATTAAACCCCCTCCCCCCTATAGAAAACAATTAAGTTGACTGTTGAAGAAAATAAGGTTTTTATTTCAATCAAAGGTAACAAGCACAGTGTCAAAAGAAATATCTTTTTAATATTAATGTGATGAGTGGGTCTGTTTCTTGTCGCAAATTGAGGCAATTTTGGACAATTTTAATCTTAAACCCTTATTAACCTTAATTGCCGCGGAATCACTACCGACGAAGTACTCCACTTTGAGAAACCCTGAGTTATGTTATTGATGTCTTAAATTGTTCTCGATTTCTTTCAAAACAAATTCTAGATTTTCATTTATTTGTATAACAAACGTCTGGTTGCGTATATTAGTTTGTTTCTAGTGTAAACACCATCGAGTTGAAGGATCGATAAAATAAACAACGCAACACAGACGACAACTTAGACAACTCGAGAATTGATTGCTTATTTAATTGAAGCGTACTGTTTATATTACTAGTTTAAACGAGTTATCATCTCAGACTTAAGCCCGTACTAGAAAAGGAGACACGAGTCTTGACACATACTTAAGTGTTGATTATCTCTTTCTCTCACCATCAAAATGACATAGGACTATACTACTATAGGAAAAAGTCGCATTCTGTAATATGGACCTTAAAAGTAGGAAGCCTTGGAGAAATAGCGGTGATTAGTGTGAGGATCGTGTGGCTTTATATTTATTTTACGCTCAATGCCCCAAGGAAAAGGGAAGTTGATTTTAATTTGAACCTTATCACCAGTAAATAAGAGACATGAGTAGATACTTAATTGAGGGAACTACCTCTACGTGCGCTCTTGCTAGGGAAGTCATTCTATCGGGCTCGAGTTGTTTCTCTTTCTCGATCTCTTCTTATCTTTTATTTTTAAAGTGTATGTGTACACTATTCCTTTATTCAAGAAAATTTATTATCTTTACTTTTGTGCAGAGTGGCTTATTGGCGTTTGATTCTTCAGAACCTCTTGTTCACTTAACTTGCAGTGTTCCGTCGGTGCGTAGGAGTACCAGTGCCTTATAGGTATTTTGTGAGTTAACTCGCTCCATCGTCGACCTCATCTATGACGTTGGTCAAGATTGAGGTCAAGAATTAACCCATCTTATAATTAAAAAAAGTTATAACAGTGTACGTAAAGCTACATACATGTATTGTAGACATACTGCTAACTAAATCGACACTTACATATCCTATCCTAAATTAATCTATGGTGACTAAAAGTGACAATAAAGACGCTAACTCAATTCCATTCATGGTTTATGAACCTTTTAAAGATATAGACAACGAACCAAAAGAATACACAAATGCCTGAAACAGCAGTGGTCAAAGTCCGATAGGTCAACGTCACAGGCTATCGGCTAACTTATTCATTCAAGACATGGAAAGAATTGGCACCGAACCAAAAACGGGTGATTGGGAGTCTGCTCATGCTAGACTTTAGTAAATGGCACATAATTAGTTTTACGAGACAAATTAGTTGAGAACAAAAGTTGAACGGAACATTCATTACAAGAAAAGAAACATGGGAAGGGAAGTTTTGAAATGGAAAAGTATTTAACCACTGAAAAAATAAAAATATGCTTTTTTTTAAATCTGATTTAACAAAAGAAAACGAGGCTTTAGATCACATGTCTATGTCAGCCTCATTGGAAGCCTCTTAAAAATAATACTTGTACCAGATAATTGACTAGATTCCATACAGAATTCTAAGTTTAAGAACAAAGGCAGCTACGTAGAAACATGAATATCATAACTCTTTTCCGAGAAAATTTCACTGGCGAAGCACTATAAAATTGTTGCAAAATAAATAAAACTCTCATATCACTTATTGTTTCTACTGATATTGATGTTATCAGACATCGCTGTTACTAGTATTTATTATCAAAGCTATTGCTTCGGAAGGAAAATATCAAAGCAACAACAAGTAATAAAAAAGCTACATCATGAAATTGTATGAAGCAATATTACATCTACACTCCCCGTCGTTCAGAACCTATAAACTTTCTGATCAAATAATAAGTTTCATCCTACATCCACCTCATCAAGAAGTTAGGAAAACTATCCCAACCTAAGATGAGAGATCAAAACAAATCTATCTGATCCACAAAAGAAAAGTGACTTCGCGATAAAACGTTTCCCTCCTTCAATCTGAAAAGACACGGAAGCCTACGGAATACATCCGATTCGCCTCAAAAGAAATTTTTCCATATAAAAACAAGAATGGAACAAAGGGAGCGCTTAATTGTGGAATCGTGTGAGCCAGCAAAAGGAATAGTACACAGGTTGTACAAACAGAAGACAGTAAAAAGATACAATAGATTAGCTAGGTAGCCCACCTATTTCAGGGCGGCTATTCTGTTAACCAGCGGTGTTACAATGGAAAGACGATGACGACCATTTTATACGTTTAGGTGGCAAACTTGAGATCTAACGAAAATTCATATATTTGATGACAGCCGCCTTGAGTGACTATCAGCGCCATCGCCAACTAAAATGTGAATTTACTAGATAGTCCTGTAAACAAATGTATGAAATTCCGTTAGCTATCACTATCAGAACTCAGATTTCAAGTTTCTTAATACAAGGTGATAGCTAAAAAAAATGAAATATCTTAGCTATAAACTCATTTACTGTACATCCATGTATGGCAATGTGAACCGGCAAAAGGGATTCTATTATCTTCTCTGATTGGCTAAACGGGGAATTGAATGCCGCTCATCGAAACACAAACAAAGTGGGATGTGGGCTGAATATGCGGTGGATAAGTTTCTCATTCCTATACTCATATATTTAGGGATCCCGATATATTTTACATAAATATTTTCCTTTACGGCTTGCTGGAAGAGCAAACGAAAACGAAAATGTCTGTCGGTGAATGTTTTTCATCCTTTCTACCTTTTATTTATCTGTTTTCACTAAAGAAATTTGTATTTTATCCAGTATTCCGCGCGGGACTTCATTCCCGTGGGAATTCGAGAATTATTTTTGTGGCTGATAACTCAGCTTTTTATTGGTGAAAGAATTTTTAAGGTTGGTCCAGTAGTTTTAAGACCAGTCAGTCATTACAAACCTACAAAGCCTTTTACTTTATAATATTATTTATTAATGTAGGTATATTGAAGATATAGATCATATGTCAAGATACCTTTGCCGAAGTTTATTTTCTTAACGTCGTGTAGGTGTCTTATACAACAGTTGTAAAACAAGATTCGAAAAGAAACCACTTAGAACAAAGGCTATCTCAGATATAAAACACTTAATGGTAGCAAACACTGAAAAAAGTTACTCAAGGGTTTCTTGTGTTCTTTAGAATACAACTGCATTTAGGTACGTCATATAGCTAGTGTGGAAAATATTATGACGTAAAAGCATTTTCCCTCCAACAAAATAATATAACCAGGGATTTAGGTATCTCTCTTGCAACCTCTCTTGTGGTAAATCAGTCCATGAAACTGAACAACTTTCCCCAAGGAACATAGGTCAAAATACAAAAAAAAATGTTTTAACCTCCCATACAAAATGTGCTATAAACTGATGAAGTTTGTATGGGAACCCAAATTTTTTTTTAGTATTTTGACCTATGTTCCTTAGGGAAAGTTGTTCAATTTTATGGGCTGATTTACCACCAAAGAGGTTGCAAGAGAGATACCTAAAGCCCTGTTTAAGGCGTTATTTCATTTCATTAATGTAGAATACACAAATAAGTATATCTGTTTGCAGATAAGTATTTTGTATTTGTAACTTAAAGTCTGATGTCCCATCGTGAGGTACGTTATATATAATGTATAAAATATTCTACACGTGTAGCAGTGCACGAGCACTTGGCGTGGGTTGCAGTCGTGACTAGGAATTGGAGTGACTGCTACGGATATAACTTGAAATGAATAGGTTATTACTAAGTCTTAAATAATAATAAATCTTTGGGATCGGATGCATCAGCGAACGCAACAAAACTCTGGGAAGAAAAGAATGTGGGTGATATCCTAAATTAAGTTACCAGTCGTTCTAGTTTGGACTTTATCTGCAGCAGTTAAGGAATTTAGGGAAGTACATAATTTGCAAGCTAGGCCATCGTAGCCGTCCTACTGTAGGACAAAGTTCTGCCCTAATTTACCCCTGGCATCACGGTGCTGCGCGTTGCTCACTCTCTCTTTTTTCAAACATTTCTAACTCATTCCGCCAGCTCTTTCTTGAACGTCCCGGTCCTTGACGCCAATTCGGTGTCCATTTAGTGGCGACCTTTACCCACCTATCGCAATGTATCCGGCACACATGACCTGCCCACTCCCATTTTAGTTTTGCAGCCTTCAATCCGATATCTCCAACACCAGTTCTTGCACGTAGTTCGGTATTAGGGACTCCGTCAACTCGCTTGACTCCTATGCTACGTTCTTAAATCAATAATTTTATTTTGTGTGCTAACTACAATACGGCTGTTAATGTTGGTATGAGTACAATAATTTGGTCTTAGTTTCATTTTTTACTTTTCTTATATTTTATATTGCTTTTTCTATTTTATTATATTTTTATAGTGTCCGAGTCTCTTTTAATTTCACCACATCAGTCATAAAAGCAAACGTGATCCTAATTTCACCAATTAACCTTTGAGTTGGAATTCCTTAAATGAGCTAATCTTTTATAGACTACATAAATCTCTTCTACCAATTTACTTCCTGACCTCTTCCAAAATTTTGACGTGACTTTGGAAACTGAAACTGCGTTAGCAAATGCTGCGTAAAGGTTTCCTCGTTTTATTACCAAAGGAAGTGCTGGTCACTCAAAGGTTTTATAGTTAAAACCTAATTAAAAAGGGAATATTCGAAGTTCGTCAAGTGGTTTTGGAAAACTGTTTCCAGAAGTTTAATTTTCATTGGAATTCAATTTGGAAGCCTATACAACTTCAGAAGTTGTCATGATTGGAAACGTAGATATTTTATTAACGTCGATGTGGAAAGTTTAAGACAAGGAAACATCTATGAGAAACATTCTCGATACCTAATAACAACTGAAATGGAAACAATAAAAGTGAGCGAGGTTACACTCTCCCTCTATCCTGAAAATATTATACAGTTCAATACATATCGATGTGTTATCATGAATGAAAAAGCTTTTACGGCCTGTCCATCATTTCTGACGTCGGGAAAATTAAAAATAAAGCTGTTATAACAAAGCAATCACTAGCCATAAGAGAAGCGAGGTCTGTTTTATTTATGGTGGCCATAAAAACGGATTTATTGTCAGAAACAGACGCGTAATGTCCGCGGACAGCAGCGTAAACATTTACGCTCGGTCGTTCGTACTTGCATTATCTCTGAAGTTGCTCCATTGGACAATATTGTACGCTATTCAATGTAACATGTGGCCAATTCTCCAGTGCGATTATAGATCAACGACAGTATTTTGCCCGATAGCTCAGTTGGTAACTACCTTGCCTACTGATCAGAAGATTGCGGGTTCGCTTCCTGACCAACACAATTATTTGGAAAATCTTATTGTTTATTATTTTGAAGTATTTGTGCGGAGTTTGGGTGATAAAGAAATTAATAGGTAAATAAGTATGTCAGTTACCTAGCATCATAGTATAAGCTTTGCTTAGTTTGGGGTAAGATGGCGTTGCGGATGGTGACTCCAATATTTTCTTATTTTCGACGTCTTATAGACTACCATTTTTTTAAACCAAATTTGGATAAAAATATTTTTTAAATGAAAGGCAGGTTAGGTATAAAGTTGGCTCTGTGGTCCCTATAATATCCTTTTCATTTTAAGCTTTACTGTGATCTAAAACATTGCAGATTTCTATTTAACCTCTGAACATGAGGCCCTATAACAGGAAAATTTGTTAATCTTTACAATACAGTTAGTTACAATAGCTAAACATTTTGTAAAAAAAGAGGATCTTTAAAACCCCTACAAAGTCGTTAAAGTCCGATAGTCTTCAAATAACTTCGAACTCTATTATTTTATGACCCGATATGCGAACTGCATAACCGCGCATAAAACTTGTACAATATGATTTGATACTTCGTTCGTATAAGTTGTTGTAGAAGTTTTGATCGTTTTCTGACGGAAACTTGCGATGACTGCGGATGTTGGGGTCTTTTGTCTCCAAAGTAACGATGTGAAAGGTACCACAATATCCTGAAAGTTGTATACAGTAAATATTTCTCGAAGTTTATGAAATCTTGATAAAGTTGATAGACAAATATTGAAGATTTGCAAATAAGATTTTGTAATAAACAACAATACTTTTCACGACATTTCAAACTAAAGTTTAGACAGTCTACTTGAAAATACCAAATGTTATTTACTCGTATTGTTGTGTATTACAAAATCTTATTTGCAAATTGGATTCAATTTTTCATAAAACATAATCACAACATAGTATTGATTCAGATCAGGACGTGGACATCAGACTTCGAAAAACAAGATTAAGATAAATAAATACACTCTTTATTCAGGACACAGTGCACAAACAAATAAACTCGGCTTTAACATAAAAGCTAGACGCCTCAAGCCTCGCCAAAATCAAGATATTAAAAAAATAAGACAATCTGTTCGTGTGCGCACTATGGAAATGTAATGTTGAGACGCTGCTGAGATGCTGATTATTCTGCCAGTACCAGATTAACATACAAAATTGACCGAATCTCAAATCTATCCGGAAAACCAAACAATTTTTTTAAAGGGAATGTGGGTAAAATTCAAGAACTAAGTAAAATTTAACTACCAAACTAAAATTGTGAACCTTAGTACGATTCTTTAATACTAAGTACTTACTTTGAACTTCAGTAAAAATATGTGACATGTTACAAATAACTGAACTAGTGTTTCAAAATCTGAAACTTTTCACACATTCTACTGTAATGTTCTGTTTAGAACCCCATAATCTTAAAATTTGCTTCTGAAAAGTAGTTTTCGTTATTATGCTGTCAAATTACAAATTTAATGAAGTTCGGAAGTCGGTGTCAGGTTTATGGTAGAGCTTGGTATTCCTTAATGGTATCCAGTCCTACTAGAATGGAAGAGAAAACGAGACAGCGTTGTACGAAGAAAGAAAACGCTCTGTAAGACTTTTTTAATAGGCAACTATTATTTTTAACCCCCGACAAAAAAGAGGAGTGTCATAAGTTTGACGAGTGTATCTACGTGTAGAGTGTGTGTGTAGAGTGACGAGTGTAGAGTGTGTATGTCTGTGGCATCGTAACTCCTAAACGAATGGACAGATTTGGAAGCGGTGTTTTTTTATTTTTAAAGCTGACGTAATCGAGATGGTTCTTAGCTTTATTGATCAAATTGGTTCAGCTTTTTAACAGTTATAACCCATTAGAGACGTGGTTGATACATTTTTAAAATTTTAGAGTTATGAAAGTATGAGTGAGAGTTATGAGTGATATCCCACGGATTCGCACTGAGCGCTTTTCATCATCTTTCGTAATGCGCACTGCTAGGGAATGGAATTCCCTGTCTGCGTCTGTATTTCCGAGTTCATATAACCCGAATCTCTTTAAAGTTCGAGTGAATAGGCTCCTTCTGGGTGAGCTTGCTACATCCTCGACCGCATTTTTGCCCTTGGGCTAGATTGTGGTCAAGAGCGAACCCTTCATTAATAATAATAAAAAAAAAGTATCATTTGGGGCATAATGTCTACCATCCCTGTACGTGGAGTGGCAGGCTAAATTGCTATAGATTCTATGCCTTTTAATATTTTACATAATTTCAGCAGGTGCATAATACTACACTTCTTTTAATTTAACTGAGAACGTCTTTTGAGGCAATAGATATTCAATTATTCTCATTTTTTTCACGAGAGGAATATGAGAGGAATGGTAGTAATTGTCTTTTTAATTTTTCTGCTTCTAGGTTTTTATTTCTAAATTGAGGAAGTGTTTTTGTTTGGTTAGGATTTCCTTGTTTGCATTTCATTAAGTAGCAATATATTTGATCAAATAATATTTTTCAATACGGTTTGGAAAGGCGTACTTTCAGAGACCAAAACATGACTTTAAAATTAAATTTCCAACCCTGTGGTCTTTTTTATTTTTTATTTCGGAAGCCAATCAATTCTTCTTGAGCAGGGATGTCTCTATACTAAACATATATTCATTGCGATTTAATGCATGGAAAAAGTAAAAATTAATACTTAAATACAAACATTTTATTTACAAGATGTATCTAATCTATCATTACTTGTATTATGTTTACAACTTTTTACTATAAAACTCTTAAAAGCGACATGAATGTTTGAATTTACCCTAATGCTTAACTTAATCTACGTCTCTAACTTGAAGTAATAAGGGTATCCATATAGTATAAATTAAAGGGTTCTGTACTGTTATTTATAAAAACGAGCAAAAAAATCACATTTGTTGTATGGAAGCCCCCTTAAATACTTATTTTATTCTGTTTTTCAGTATTTGTTGTATAGCAGTAATAGAAATACACCATCTTTGAAAATTTCAAGTGTCTAACTATCAGATACAGCCTGGTGACCATTTTTTATATAAACGAGCAATAAAACTCGTTTTTTGTATGGGAGCCCCCTTAAATATTTATTGTATTCTGTTTTTTAGTTTTTTTATGTTATAGCGGCAACAGAAATACACCATCTTTGAAAATTTCATTTGTCTAACCATCACGCTTTATGAGATACAGCCTGGTGACAGACGGACGGGCGGACAGCGGAGTCTTAATAATTGGGTCCCGTTTGTACCCTTTGGATACGGAACCCTAAAAAATACAATTAAATAAGCCATAGGTATATTTTTTAGAAACTGTATTGAAAAACGTTGTATGACACACGGGTGAATACGTTACTGCAAACTCGTGACCGTGGTAAACACAAACGTCACTAGTTTGCAAAAACTTCTTTCCCACCCTTGTACCAAACTATTGTTTAATGAAGAGTGGCTAGTCTCACTTTGAGCACATCATCTTTTTTGATGGCGTTTGTTAAAATATCAACAAAGAAAACTTTATTTTATTTATAAGTACTTAAAGAATTTTATTTGAATTCAGTTTTGTCCTCCTAACAACCTTCAGCAAAGATCTAAGTCTGATAAGTCTGCAGTTAAAAAAAATATTTTTTTATTTTTTTCTGCATGTTACTGGCTAATAATTTTAAAAACATACAATTGAAATGCCTACCTAGCTACATAATAAAGTACCAGTGACCAGCACATCGGGTTACCTTATTTTCATTGCATAATTGTTCTCTCAAAATAGCACAGAGCGCACGCTTGTGGTAAGCTGATGAGCGGCCCTCCGAACTATTACACTTAACAAACGTTTGAATCTTTTAGCAATTTCTGTCAGGATACTATGTTTGAAATTTAGTTTTATAGTTGTCACGTATGTAGTTATCAAGTGTCAAGTCTTTGGTCTTAAATTTTGTGAAATTGGGCAAAAAAAGGAAAAAAAAAGAACTAAGAAAGAACGAATATCTTATAATGTACAAGTATTATTCCTTCAAACATAACTTTCTTAAATTAAATCAAAACGAAATCTAGATGAGGCTATAACTCTACTGCACCCTCTTTCATAAAGCCAAACTTCGAAAGGGAGAGAGGCGTAATATTTATCCTCCTGTGTAATATACTTTGCAGAGGCAATCCCCAGTGATTTCAATAAATAGACCGTTTCATTTCACTCTCCCAATTGGAAACCGGGAATCCATGGGAATCGCGAAAAAACTGCACGAAATCTTTAGTGTGGATGTGTCAAAGCACTGTGTTCGGAACTCCAAGTAAAAAGCTTGTAAGCAACCCTAAAAATATGGTTCTATGTTTTTGAAATCGTAAACATTTTTCTTTCATTAGCAAAACCATTTTTTTTGCGGCTAAAAATACTTTAGAATAATGTAAACAAGAAAAACCAATTTTATAATAACCAACCGCTCTGATTGAATGATTTGGTATTTTAAGTATTACTGGCGAACACAATTTAAATGAATTGACTCGCTTTTATATAGAATTGAGTCAAAAATTGGTCCATAGATGCGTTCAAACTTATTGGATGGACTATTTTTACTCATTTTTTTTTCATTTATTATTTAAGTTTACTTTTATTTTTAATAGTTTTGTAGACTCTAATGCTAATAATGTATGCCTTTTTGGAAATGAATAAATAATTTATTTATTTATTTATTTTCAATTACGTAAGTTTTACATTATGTTATAATTTTATTAGCTAGCTGCATCACAAGCAAGATAGTTGAAATTTAAAGCGAAATTCGGATGTTTTCCGTTTTGGTGTCTATATCCATCTCTGATCGGTGTCCTGTCACGGACCCCAATATCTTTTTCTATAGATTCGTTTTCCGCTCAATTTTACTGAGGACCTGCCGATAAATACGACTTATCACACGTGGGATTAGCAGCTGAATGGAGGTGAAAAAAAAATGATTGTGAACTTGAATTTACATATTATAATTCGATAAAGAAACTTTCCACCCACGGCTCTTACCGCGTAGAAAACATATTTTGTAATAGAGAGTAAAGAGTATTCGTTAATAAGAAAATTCGTTTTCGCTTGGCTCGCGGTCCACCAACCCGCATTTGGCCAGCGTGGTTTACCATGGCCTAAATCTCCTAGGAGGCCCGTGCCCCTCGGTGGGGACGTATATGCCATATGCTGATTAAAAAAAGTGTGTGCTGTAGCAGCGCTAATCAGCCAAGGTTTAATGTAAAATTGCTGATTTTCAGATACTGTCTGGAACTAGCACAGAAACGGAAACAGCTAACTATCCTAACCATTCACTACAAATACGCGTACTTAACCGGAAGGAGTTCTCGAGCCATGGTTTTTAAATAATAACTAAAATGCATGCATTATACAGGGTTACTTTTTAATCAGTACACAAATTTTTCTTACGGTGTCAGTAACGTTGATAAAACGTAAATAAGACGGAAAAAATATTTTTTTCCAAAATTTTCAGGTTTTGATATCCCCTTATTAACGTCTTAGAGAATGAATTTTGTAAAACGCAGAAACACGGGTGTCACAAATTGTGTTCAAGAGTACTATTACCAAGTTTCAAGTCAATTGGACGAAGTTATTTTTTTTCCATACCAAAAAAATTGATTTATTTTCATGCTTCAGACCATCTAGCTTGAAATTTTATATGAAACGATATGAAACAAAAAAATAAGGGTCTGTTAAATTTTCATAAAGTTTACGTACAAAAAAAAAATGTATATTAAGACAATTAAATACAAAAAAAATAGTTTGAAAAGGAAATATAAAGTAAGGTAAGAGATTAAACATTAAATTTCATAAATATGAAATTATATTATGATGAGGAAGTTGATTCAAAACCTTAGACAATTTTAAAGTACCATACAGGAGTAGCAACGAAAAAACCTTTTCTTCGAACTATACCGAGGAAAAGGCCTTTTCCCAAAGGGACAAAAAAGGCCAACATAAAAACTGCGGCTCCAAGTAAAATAATAACCCAGCCGAAGTTAGTCATTTCACTGGCTAATGTGCGGTCCGCAAAATAGCACATTAGTGGAATAAAGTAGCGCCATTTCAAATGGATTAGGCAATGCTACTGAGTTCTAAGTAAGTTTAAGTAAATAAGTAACGTGGTCAAAAATAATGTTATGTAATAACGACCTGCCTCCTAGTAATCCATCCCAGGCAACGACACTTCATTTTTTTCTGAATCTGAGGTGTCGTCCTATGGTCTCATGCGGTGTGGTAGGCTCTGTAAAGGGCCGTCTGGTTCGCGACCACCCTCCTACCGAAGTCTGACGCCAAACAGCTTGCTGTGTTCCGTCGGTGCGTGGGAGTACCAGTGCCTTTATAGGCATTTTCTGGGTTAACTCGCTCCATCGTCGACCTCATCTTTGACCTTATGGTCAAGATTGAGGTCAAGAGTTAACCCATATTATAATAAATAAAAAAACCTGGGCGGCTTGGAAGTACCAAAAACTACTCCAAACTCTTAGATATCTAGTCCAAAACTGAATTTCTCATATGATATTGATTCTCAGTTTGACCATGGGTCTGTCCTGCAGATCATTAAGATACCGGTCTTTTTAGGTATGATGTAGTGTAGGAGAAATTATTCGAACGCTTCGATAAATTCTTTTTTGAAAAAGGCGTTGACATGCAATCTTAAACCCTAATATAATCCTTAAATTCCTTGAGTGTAGTCCAGTCAAAAGTCTTCAAGTCCATTCACTTGATAGATCTCATCTTTACAAATCGAAGCAAACCTGTCCTTTTCAGCTTTTAAATCTAGGTTCTGATATATTTTGAACTACCCTGCTAATAACAGCTTAAACCTTAAGTACTCAGAAAATAATGCGAGTCATTTTTTGTTTCAGAATTTAACTACACCGTCAATCTTAGCAAGAATTTAATTTTCCGAGACCATTTTGTCACCGTCCAAGTAGGTTGGTAAATTATTTGTAATAACAGAATGCTTAATTAGTTCTAGAACTTTCGACCTTTTGACCTTTACTAACTTTAGTTAGGTAGTTCAGATAGTAGGTAACATTTCGTCTGTGTTAAAGGTAGACTAAGTTGCGGAGACGAAAAACTTAGATTAAGTCGAGTTTTCCACAGTGAATTTAACTTTAAAGACTTATCTCTATGCTTTGGGATTCTATTTAGAGTTCTCGTTTTTGTGTTGTTAAAGCTAAATGCTACATATTTATTGCGGGCAGGGAGAAATTAAATAGTTTTTCGTGGTCTTATTGAAAGCAGTTTTTGCCTTGTGTTTCGAAATTTTTTATTTTAAACAAAGCGTGTGCTTAGTTTTTTTTATTGTATTTAATCTGATCCTAGGTTTGATACTCATTTTATCTTATCCATGTTCCTACTAATATTATAATTGTGAAACTTCGTGAGGATGGATGGATGGATGTTTGTTCAGCCAAAAACTACTGGACAGATTCACATGAAACTTTGCAGTTATGGAACTTGGACATTAAAATAAAAGGCAGGCTATAGGTATAGCTTTTCCCATATTCCCACGAAAAAGCTAGTTATTTATTATATTCATTTATTTTATGTTGGTAAAGTATTGGACGCCATGGCCAAAACCTGAGTGAAATGGTTTAAGCTGAGTTGTCACAAAATGGATGACAATGCTAGAAAAGTTAGATAATTAATCAAAACTTACCTACTTGTGTACTTATAGTATTTTGTGATGAAAAATTAAAAATAAACAAGTAGTAGGGAAACTGAAGTAGGGAAACTGAATAAGCCACATATAAATTCAAAATTTAAGTTTAAAAAAAAACAATAACTTTCCTGAATTTTCCTCAAATTCAAACTTAAATATTATATAAGGAATCTTCTGCCAAATAATTTTGAAATAGTAGGAAACTTTGGGTACAATTTTCCATTTCTTTTTTTCTGTTTAAATATAATTACTGAATGTTCTAAATTAAGTATTATTCTGATCATCTGATTATCTGTATTAGTATATAATACAGATTTTTGCGGTGTGTTTGGCTCTGTAAAGGGCAGTCAGGTCCGCGACCACCCTCCTACCGAAGTCCAACGCTCACTGTGTTCCAGTGCGTGGGAGTAACAGTACCTTAATAAGAATTTTCTGGGTTAAATAGCTCTATCGTCGACCTCATCTATGACTTTGGTCAAGATTGAGGTTAAGGGTGCCCATCTTTTTTTTATCAGCCCCCATATACGTCCCCACCGAGGGGCATGGGCCTCCCTTCGAAATCTTATGATTGAAAAACGCTAAACAAATAATGGTAAAAAACTTTGGAAAATCCACTACTGCTTTGCCTTTTGGGTTACGCCATGATCCAACTTTAACATAAAAGCGACTTTTCTTGCAAAGGAACGGTTATTAAGGGTCGTTTACATAGGAATTTAGGAGGCGGCTGTCGCATACGCTAGATTTATGTAAAATACCCACAAGAAAAGTGGCCCATTTGTCAATGGGTCCGCTTTCACTTTTTTATATGGTTTTCCTTTTTGTATATTTAATGTTAATAGAGATTTGCAGTTTTGATCGTTTCTACCTATTTCGATGTCTAGGAAATAGTTAGAATGTTGTAAAACTATATTACAGATAATATAATATGTAATTATAATAATACAAGGTGTTTCAAAATACCCCAAAAAAAAATCAAAATTAATTAAAATTAGGCTTATTGCACAGCTCTATTACAAAATGACAAGTATGTCATATTCATTATATGAAACTTTCATTTTGTAAATGTCAAACCGTGCAACTGATTACTAGAGTTGCGACTATTTAAATTTTTAAATTAAATTTTGGAATTTCTTTTTTTTTGGGTTTTTTTGAAACACCTTGTATAACGCTTACTTATAAAACGCTTTTACTTATAATTTTAAAAAGTGAGGTATTATAGAATAATAATAATTTTCCACGTCAAAAACGTAAGAGTCACAGACTTCAATCCCAAAAAGACAATTTTTCGAGAGTTTCCCTCAATTTCTTTAGGATTCCACCATCAGAGCCTGGTTTCCTTACCATGGGACCACCCTTGGGATACTCCCTTTCCAACAAAAAAAGAATAATCAAAATCGGTTCATAAACAACGAAGTTATCCGCGGACATACATAAAAAAATATACGGTCGAATTGAGAAACCTCCTCCTTTTTTGAAGTCGGTTAAAAATAAATATTATTCAACAATTTACTCATCACTACTAACCCCAATCTAAAGAAGGCTTGTTCTCTGGGTGTGAGATAACTGATGTACTTACTACAGATACATATATTTTTTTAAATTATTTTATTCATATAATACAAAAACACCCATCGACACTCCTCACAAAAAGTTGAAAATACAATTATTAAATATTTTTGTTGATCGGGAATCGAGCCCGCAACCTTCAGATTAGTAAGCAAGGTCATTTAATAAATAATAAACGCTACACACTCAAAGGCCCACACTAAGGTTTCCCTTGTGCCGTGGGTCCCTCGGAACACACATAAAGGCAAACACAAACACCCATGACCCGAGCAAAAACATCTGCTTTTTACACAAATGTTTGCTCCGACTGGGGATCGAACCCAGGACCCACCGATCAAGAGGCAGCGTCACTACCACTCGACCAAACCGGCCGTCATTCCCGATTAAGCTATAGTTTCGTCGAAGTTTTAAAGGTTTTCTAGTTTTACTACAGAACCCTAAACAATTAAAAAGTTATGTATTGTAGGAAGTACACACACTCAAGTTTTGACATAACCTTTGTAAATATTTTTCGTACAAATATTTGCTTGCCAAAATACGCTCCTGCGATCGCGTAGAGGTACGTACATACTGCTGTAACATTTACGTGAAAAACTTTTTATTATAACATTTTTCTTGGAAACTTGCAGAAGTTTCCACGTTTTCCGTATCAACTTAAAGCATATTCCTATTATGACTAAGGAATAGTTCCATTTATGGATTCAACTCCTCAGAGAAGGCAAATGTTGTTGCTTGTTTTTATCTAACTTGTATTCAAAACAAGAGATACATTAGATTAGACCTAAGAAATATGTGCTCTGAGAGTTATCGAGTTTAAAAATAACATAAATTGGTCTTGGAACGAAAAAGTACCAATGCATCTAGTCCTATTTTTTTGCCCATGCATTCAGACCCAGGCATTCGTCACCTCTGTCAGAGTAGACAAAGCCTCTGTTCAAAAACCTATCGTTTGTTTTATTATCGTTTAGCGTTTATCTGTAAGGTCATTAATCAATGAAGGAATACTTTATTGCACAAGAAAAAAGATGTTATTTTTTTATACACACTAGCATTCCGCTCGGGACTTCGATCCCGTGGGAATTCGAGAAAATGATGTAGCCTATGTTCATCGGAGATAATGTAGCTTTCTAATGGTGAAAGAATTTTTCAAATCTGTCCAGTAGTTTCGGAGCCTATTCAATGCAAACAAACAAACAATCAAATCTTTCCTCTTTATAATGTTAGTATAGATAATGCAAAAGGCAGCCTTATCGCTGGAAGCGATGTCTTTCAGACAACTCTTTACTGAGAGGAACGATAGACGAGACACTGAAGCATGTAATTTCTCCCAGCAACAATCCCCACCACTTACTAGATAAATTCCATGAGTTTTTTAGGAACATTCCGAAAGAATAACAAATAAAGAAATTAGGCAGGATGTCCTAACAGTTATTATAAGGTTGACATATACATACATTATGTTATATATAAATAAATAAATCTATTTATCATAGTTATAAGTAGTAAACTACTATGGAAATATTATTAACAAGTATTAACAAGAAATTTAATCTGGACAAGGGCACGGACATAGTCTGTGGATACTAATCTTCTTGTCGTGTAGGTATAGTCAAGTGTGTAGCGAACTTGGCTAAACCTGGTGTCAGAGTTTTCAAACTGCACAATGGCATCTGACTTGGTTTTAACGACTGTAGTCAATCGATAACACACAAAAAAAATACAGTTATTATAGTCGTTACAGGTACTGTGTAATATTTAATACGGATCTCATCCTTACTTCTGGATTAGTGTTGTAAGGAACTCGAGTCTTGGAGTCTTATTTAATGAAACTCGAGCTATTTTTGAAGACTCGAGTCTTATAAATGAGACTTAGATCTCAAGTCCTTCAGAATTTGGAGTCTTTTGTAAAAATACTTGAGTCCTGCCAAAAAGAACTCAAAGACTGAGTCTTGTTAAAGAACTCGTGATTGAGTCCTATAAATCCATAGCTGTAGTTTGAAGTAAATAAAATAGCGATTAACAAATTATTGATTTATTATGTACTTAACTATTATACATATACATATATTATTCTAGTATATTGAGCCACGAAGACAGGCACATTGAATCCCTTATAGTTTTATTACCCAATCGGTTTGAAATGAAGTTATAGTATTATATATGGATTATTATATAAAATCACCCATTGTTACCTATTATAATACACTAAATGACTCAGTACAGACTCAGACGACTCAGTTTAGCTTAAAGAACTTAAAAGACTCGAAGAGGACTCAGAAGACTCAAAGGACTCGGACACATGTGACTAACGAGTCCTAGTCAAAATCAACTCGTCTCGAAATTAAGACTAAAAGACTTGAGTTTGTTACAACACTATTCTGGATTGACTTTTTGTTTGGCAATTTACATGCAAAGTTGTTCTTTGTTTTGTTCTAATTTGTTTCTGTTTGTGCCGGAATTACCGCTCTTGTTTTCAAAGTACATTTCATTATTGTTCGAGTACCTAAATTATCTAATTACATACTTGCATACGTTTAATTAGCATTCGTTTTATATTTATAATGTTTTCGCAACGGCCATTCACGCTTAATACCTACGTATTGTATTTAAGCTGCTCATACTCATGTATTGTATTTAAACTGCTTTTATTTTTAAGTTTAATTTTATAGATTTATTTAAAAAATCTTTGATTATGTTTCATAATCATAATACACCTAGCACTCGATAATTCTTACAGTTTTATTTAATTGGGACTCGTCTGGTGAAAAACAGCCTGTGGTATTAGTCCAGGATCTAGGTATATCATAAATAAAAAACTCTGTTATCAATAAGAAACACGGTCTTCATCATTTTCCTTAATTTCCAGGGGAAAAAAAAACTGGCTGTAAAGTTAGTTTAACAAAAAACACACAAATATACTTTTGAATTGATAAACTTAACAGTGATGTAAAATAACTAGAAAACTAAAAAAAATTGTGTCTCCTCCGACATTAATCACTTATAACTCTTAAACGGCTGAACTAATGTTGATCAAAAATTGCTAAAAATCTACATCAGCTTTAAAAAAAACAAACCGCATCGAAAGGGTCCATTCGTTTAGGACCTACGATGACCGAGACACAGATACACACGTCCAACTTTTAGCAACCCCCTTTTTTGTCGAGGATTAAAAGTATTGTAGGTCACCGAAGTGTAGGTGAAGATAACCAAAGGTTACTTGCTCATTTGAGGCGGGCTCTCTTTGCCTATGAAATGAGGGCAGATAAGACCCACTACCACTTTTCCTTTGATGTAAAAGCTAGAAATAGATATACCTACAAATTATGCACGTACAAACTACTTGAAAATAACTTTGAGAGAGAAATTCTGACTTTGTACGTCATGTCATGTCTTGCCAGGTGAAAATATTTTAACGAAAGTTCTGTATGAAATCTTTATTAAAGTCAAGCAATCTCAGTTTTGTGTGAGTTAGAATATGCACTACAAACTAAGAAATACAAATTTACTTTTCATTAAGTCGTCGGTTTTCTTTATTGAACAAATATTTAAACTGGTCAAAAAAGTTTTTGATGTTATAACATAATTATTTATTTATGTGTATCAACATGTATATTATATCTTGTCTATTAAGTATGTATTATACGTTTCATAGTACAATTTTAATTTTAAATTTATCTATCATTTACCTATGTAATGTAGTTAACTTCTTTTGTTAGATTTAGTTAAAAAAAAGTGTTTCTGCACTAGACTAAAGAATATATTTGTACCCTAGTGTCAAATGGAAGTAATTAGCGTTTTGGCATACGTTTTATCTTATCTAAGCGCTAGCTGATCTATGATGCAAAATTTACTTATGTTACTTGGTTAAATAAAGAATTTTATTGTTATCTTAGTTCATCCGTAACAAAATGGAAACATAATGGACTAAAAAATTTAAAAAGTGCATGAAAATGGTAGGTATAACTTTGGAGATACTCGTTAAGGGTTACAATTATTGTAAATAGCTCTTTTGACGACCCCGACAGTAGTTCCTTTTACTAAACACAATTACATATTAAGTTTTTGTTTTCTTTCTTCTCTTAGTTTACAATTCATAGTTTTTTGACTTCCACAACAGAAAAAAATGCAAATTAGATGTTTTGACTATCAGAAAAGGAAAACTTACGTAACGCCTCTTTCAAGCTAAAAGTATTCGAAAAATGTGAATAAATCGGCCCAATCTCAGCTACATTCAACTCTTTCCCCCTCTAAATCATGCAAAACACTTTCCGAACCGGGGTTTTTCCGGATATTTCCAGTTTAATCCGCTCTTGGCCTATTTGTTATAGGCGATTCGTTTTAAGCGCTTTTCCCAATGGTCTATTAGCACTCGTTCCGTCGTACAAATATTTGGTTGAGACCTTTTATGACCCTCCCAGGGGGTGAAATGTATCCCTTTATAATGGGATTGAAAGGTAAAAAGAGGTCAGTGGTACAGATTCCTAATTGTTTTATTTACTCCTTCGATTTGGGAGTATAGGGATTTGTCTAAGGAAGTTAATTTTTTTTACGAGCATTACAATAAAGTTAGATTTTTTTTTATATTCACACCGTTGACAGATGGCATAATAAAATGTTACGATGAGACAAAAAGTTCACCTAAGGGTTAGCTGAGAAAACTCATTACTTGAGTTAAGCTCGCCGTAATACTTCTTATTTTGGTGCCATTTTGTGGGATATAACTCAAGTACTTAGAAAAAAAAGGAAATATATTAATATACGTAAAATTTATTATTATTATTATATTTGCCCGAGGTTTATGGGTCATCAGAAAAACATAATAATAATAATTTATTTTTACGTAAAACTTAAGTTTAAATACAGTAAAGTGTAAAATAAACAGTATAAGTACTGGGTATTTAAAAATTATACAAATTATGCTAATACTATTACAAAAAGGTATATGAAGGTATATAAAAGTTATAGGGGATTATTGAATGTGCCATCTCAGATTTTTGTCTATAAATTTCTATTAAGATTACGATATCAAAAAATTGCAAGAACCGTATTGGACATATTGGTATATTTAAAATGCAAACAATAAGTATTGGTCTTTCATCGAAGTAGTACTCTAGAGGTACCTCTCCAAGATTTGTGTACAACAAGCAATAATCATTAAAAGAGATATCTAACTAAAACTATCCAACTAAATATGAAGTTAAGACTGAAACGTCCCTTCATTGGGTTATCACAACTACCATTAAACTTTGGCAAGTTAATTTAACTAAGACAAACACGGTAACCCCATGTGTGGCTACGGTAAATACCACGTAAATACGCATAACTACATCTACAATTCGTGAAATTTTGACTTTGATAATATCAAAGTGGAATAGAGTTAAATGATTGAATTGAATTGAATTGAATAGAACAAACAAAATTTTTTTTTCTTAAAAAAAGAAAGAAAAAGTGACTTGACAGACTGTATGTGTAAGGCGACGGCCTTATTACTAAAGCTAGATCCCTTCCAAGCAACCGCAAACATTTATGTATTAAAAAGTACTTACAGCATTTTATGAAAAAAACCAAAACCAAATTTTTCAAATTACAAATTATGTACATGATACTAACTTTTCTATGAAACCACAATTCATTTTAGAAAATTAACGTAAAAAAAGTATACCAAAGAAAGTGGCATTCTTTTCGTGAAAAAACGTTCCACACCAAAACCATTAATTTCCCAGAAACAAATGCGCCTTAATTAAAAGAACTTCAGATCACAGATAACAATAACCAGACCCTGTTTAATGAAGAGGAAAATGTCCAGAAAGAATTTAAAAAAAAACTCACCATTTAAGGAACCAAAGATTCCTAAACAAAAACCAAGGGGCATTCCATTGTCCAAGCACAAACAGTTTGACACATCACGCACATTTTTTATTTACCACACTAGTCTAGTAAATTGAATTTTCGAAGATTTTTTTAATGGTCGAAGTTCGAAGTAGGAACGGTGTTCGGTTGGGATGCGAGCGCTCCCGTTCGCTCTCGTCCGGCTAGTGCCGTAGCGTCTCTTCGCTCCCCGCCCGCGCACCATCATTTTACCAATTTCTCCATAAAAATATTTATTTCGCCACCGTATTGCGCAATGCATAAATTTCGGACATGCAAGTAAATGTGTGCTGAATGGTAAATACGGTTTTTCTTCACGCGCATTAAAAAGTTTATGAAGTTCAGTAAATGTGCGCGGCTGAACCAATCTGTTTCATGAAAGCTCTACCAACGAGCTTCGTGCGCGGTATCACACTACATAAACTCATGTACGTGTCTGCATTTTATAAAGACTCAAGTTTCGTCGGTTTAATTTTACTTCAACTTGTTTCATATTATTATTATATAAACGAAATACGTGCTTTGACATTACTTTTCATTTTCTGCAAATGCGAACAAAATATAAAAAAAAAAATTTTTGACACAGACATTTATTATTGGTAATTTTTAATTACAAGTCAAAACACACGTTAATTTACAATTAATACAAATAATTTCACAAAAGTAGGTAATGTCAACAAATTATAATAATAATAATAATATAATAGTTTATTTCGGGTAACTGTGACCCATACGTTCTCATTACAAATTCAAATACATAATTAAATTAAACAATTGAAATTAAAAACTATACAAAAATTACAAAAGATTACAAATACAAATACATCATTAAATTAAAAAATTGAAATTAAAAACTATACAAAACTATACAAAAATAATAAAATTGTCATTCACATAAAATTATACAATTAATAAGCAAAATTATAAAGGACTGAATAATTTAAAATAAATGCCAATAAAATAAAATAAAATAAAATCAACAAATGACAATTTAAAAATTTAATTACGGCATCAATTTTGGCCCAGTGCCGTGAAGCTGTAGCCAAATTATAAAATACATTTTTAAAATAACAGTTAAATTAAAATATAATTAAATAAAATGGTATTTTTCAATTTAGCAAATTCTGAGAAGCTGTTGAACGCTTGCTCTGACAAAAACGTCCTTTTTGCGTTTGAAACCGCTTTGACTGGAAGTGTTTAGAATGTGCACTGGTATTTTATTGTACACACGTGGCCCCATAGCGTGTATTTTTCGAGTAGCTTTTTCGAGAGAGTGAGGTCTCGCGTATAGTGCTACTTATACATTTTTAATAGCCTGCCTCTATTGGTTGAGTTTAAATTTTTGTATTTATTTTTTGTATCAGCTCTTATACATCCGCCGATTGGACCTTTTTATAATTCGACTAGCTTCCCGCGCGGTGTAACGGTACCAACCCACCCCAATGATTTTATTTCATTTTCAGAGTAGTCGATTACCTTTCTTAGCTGTGATCATCTATAAAATTGCATCAGTAAACTAGCTTAATTATTTTTCTTTGTCATTTCTGTTGACAAACTTATTTGACTTCATATATTTGTCACCATTAGAGAGAGTACTTAGGTCAAGACTTTTATTTTATCTCTAGATGTTTATTCTTCGTAATAAAGACAGGAAGGCAAATACATGACTCAATCCTGAGTTTATTAAAAGGTTTTGTCCATAAACAAGCGGAATACAAGATGCAGACGCCGCATTTCATACCAGGACGAACCGACAATTGCCAGCCTTACATACCCTGCTTGTAGATAGACAGAGATAATGAGTTACTAATAATAAAAACAGGAAGGCAAATACATGACTCAATCCCGAATTTATTAAAAGTTTTTACCCGTAACCAAGTGGGATACAAGATGCAGACGCCGTATTTCATACCAGGACGAACCGACCATTGCCAGCCTTACATACCCAACTTGTAGTAACAGATATAGCAATACTATTTATTTGTGGGGCCCCATTTATATATTTGCGCTTTTATTATGTGTTTGTAATTGTGTATTGCTGTAGTCTATGACTCAAAGTCCCAATCTTTATATGGTATACTTGATATCATGTTTATAGCTTAGATTATACAGTGCAATGTTTATTGATGCAATAAATCAAAAGAGCTCGACTTCAATAATGGAATTGAAGTCGTTGTGTCTTGAACTCAATTAATTTGTATAGAATTCGCATGAAAAATCAGATATTTTATGTTGGAATTAAATGACTATATATTAATGTTATATTTTAGAAGAATAAAAGGATTTCAAGAATGTGATCAAGGAATCTAGCTTTACTTTGTCAATAAAATAACTACATCGATTAATAATTGAAAATGCTAAGATTTAGTAAATGGAGAACTAGCTTTATAAGAATGATATTGAGATATTATAAATGAGGCTTGAGTTTTCTTAATAATGAGAGTTATGGAATTAAACCAACCAAGACCTTTTAGGAGATTTATTGGGGTAATGCATAGGAAATCAGTACACATATAAGCAAAGCTTAGGTGTTTTATAAATATTCAGAAATTGTTATGCGATCAACAATAGAAATAATTCAATAAATATGGAAAATAGCTCTTCCACCGCTACTTACTATAGCATAGAAGCCACAACATTAGCGGTTTCCATTCTTTAGTAAACCCTTAGCCTCGGGGCAAGCCCTTGTTTCATACGGAGACAAGTCCCCCTACCAGAGCTAGAAGACACCGATAGATTCTACTTTACTGAGCCTTGATTAGGCATTATAGATTTAACTGACTTTAACAGTCGCATAACAAACCCTTGCAGAATACAGGAAGTATAGAGCGTCTTAGGACTAATACAGTTTTACTTAGCTTTTATTGCGCCGGCCGGACACAAACACTACAACCACAACAATTACAAGATTATCTTAGGTAAATCTAGACTAATACTCGGTTACATTTTAGTTATCTAAAATAGAGAAAATGGCTGAAGGCCCACACGCGTGATGTCAGTTTCACGGTTAAAACTTGAGTGTCCACCTCTTCCTTCTCTTCATCTTCAACTCCTGCGCAGCCTGGAGCCGCCCACATCGTCCTCATTGGTAAAACGATTCTTCCCGCTTCAAAGTAGGTCAACGTTTCATGTCGTCATTGGTGGAGTCTTTAGGGGTAGCCTGCGACATCGTCTCTCTCTTTCTCGCAAGCGTCTTTAATCCACGCTCTCACTCGCTCCAGGGGTTGAACACTTGTGTGTCCGCTGGCTATTATGTTCCTGGAACTAGAAAACATTTGGCGAGCATCAATACCTCTTAAAATAATAAAGATAAGAAAGAATATTGTTTCTAAGTATAGAGAATAAAAACTCTCATAAATTTATAAAATTTATGGGTCACTAATGTTCGTTTCCTGGGGTGTTAAGTATTTCAAAGATTAACGCATTGCTTCTCAGCTTACACTTTTAAAATTGGTTGTAAAGGATAGTAAAAAATGTGTTCCTTTGAATTTGGCTGGTGCGGCTTTCTAATTTATAACATTCAATTTGATGTCTAGGTTGTACCGTCACAGCGGGACTTCGTTCCCGTGGGAATTCGGAAAAATCATTTACCCTATGTCCATCCCGGATAATGTAGGATTCTAATGGTGAAAGAATTTATCAAATCGGTCCAGTAGTTTCGGAGCCTATTCGATGCAAACAAACAAACAATCAAATCTTTCCTCTTTATAATATGTATAGATATAGAAGATATAGATAGATATAGATATATAAAACGGCACAGCAAATTGTACCACCATTGCCTCCTATGTAATATACTAGAAGCTGAGAACAAAGGGGGCTATGG
This sequence comes from Aproaerema taeniolella, assembly GCA_949987775.1. Lineage (NCBI taxonomy): Eukaryota > Metazoa > Arthropoda > Insecta > Lepidoptera > Gelechiidae > Aproaerema > Aproaerema taeniolella. The sequence continues at coordinate 2,093,451 of OX465245.1, forward strand.
TAATTCAAACTTCGAAGTGCCGTGCCGTGCCGTTCAAATTATAAAAAGGCCCAGTGGCAGGCCCCTTCGATACACGAAGGGGATTAAGGCCATAGTCCAACATGTTGGCCCAATGAGGGTTGGTGGATCGTTAGGCAAGTGTTTTTTTTGTAAGAATTTCATGTTGGTTTCTTGGGAGAAGTTGTTCAGTTTCATGGCTAGAATCACCCCTAAAGTTATCTAATTTAAAGTCACTTCATAATTTTTTTTCTTTATTTATTTACAGACGGCAGCGCGTCAGGTAACCCATTTGCACTACGAAAGCCAGCGCTATTACGAACGAGATAAGAGCGACATCAAGGTCAACATGTATAGCCTGATGTACCGCCGTGTGTACCTATAATTTTTTTTATCTTCAAAATTGCAAAAGTGCATAAAAGTAAGAATGTAATTGTTGTTGTATGTACAGTCAACGGCACATCAGATTACCACAAACTGTCAAATTTCCCCAATGGATAGTAAACTCTAATACTTGGAGATAAATTTGAAAATCGATTGAAGAAATTTGACAGTTTTGGATAGCATGATCCCTCTACTATCGACATTTCGCTTTATTTTAAGTTAACCCATCACTAATAATCCCAATATTGTCACTGGTGTTAATTTACCAATCCTCGAAATAGTATCCAGCACGTTCTATGAATAGTCAATGCACTGTTTTGTGACACAGTTTACTTATGCGTGAGTTTCCAGTCATAACACGTTTGCTAATCGTATTGAGGTTAACAAATTGTATACCGTGTTTGAATTACTTGTGAAACTTAAGGCTATGTGTCACTAAATTAAACTAATCAACTTTCCGAAGGAACACAGGTTGAAAAATAAACTTTAAAATGAACTTTTTAAAATATTCGATGGGATGTTACGTAACTATGTAATTCTTTGTACAGTTAAAAACGGAGTGATTTTATATTACCTTTTGTAACCTTTTGTAAGTAACCTCCAATGAACTGTAACATATATACTCGTGATAATACTTTGACATTTTAATCTATTTTTATTTTTATTCAATTAATTAATTTTGTTTGAATGAAAATGTCAACTGTGGGACCTGAATTTTATTTTATTTTTTTATTTATTATATTTAAATTAGCTGCTGAATTCTCTTTATGAAACTGAACAGCTTTTCCCAGGGAACCCTTATGACACACAAATACACAGACCAACAGATACACACGTCAAACTATAAAACCGCACTTTTTCGTCGGGAGTTAAAAAATTATAATTTTCTCTGGTGACATATTTTTGTTAAATGATGACACCATTTATATTATACGGTTTTTTCTTTGATGTGATTTATAACATTTTATAAAGCAGTTTTTTTTTTAAATCCTCTTATGTCATAGTGCTGTAAAATCAAAGGTCAGCACCACACAAATCTTGCGTATCCGTTTAAAAAATATATTCAAAATTAATTAGCAATAAAAAGTTCCATTAACCTCAATTTCGGAGGGTACTCGGCCAAACGTCGAGAGGGCGACAAAATGTATAAAAAGGATTAATTACCGGTCGCCTTCAAGGCAGGCGCGAAAACGTGGAGTAACTCTCAAACGAAACTAGGACAGGGATTCTCAAAGTGTGGTCGGTTTACCATTTTAGAGGTTTTGCACCCAACGTGACAAACTATAAAGTAGAAATATTTATGCATGTCGCTTCTTCTGGGTGAGATTGCTACAGCCTCGAACACATATTTTCCCCTAAGCTAGATTTAATCAAGAGCGAGATTCTCTTTAAAGTTCGACTGAATAGGCATCTTCTGGGTGAGCTGCTACATCCTCGACCACATCTTCGCCCCTGGGCTATATCGTGGTCAAGAGCGAACCCATTCGTTACAAAAATCAAAAGGGTTGCACTTCGGGAGTGCCGGCAGAAGTGAAAACTTGAACATATTACTTCCTTGCGGTCTACTCTCCCTCCGTTTTACGAATTTTCGATCAGGTCATGTGTCCTGACGCGAGTTAAATATTTTTTACCCATCCCAAAAAGTGCACAATAAAGAAGTTTTCACTCTCCCTCCGTCTTACGAATTTTCGATCAGGGTCACGTGTCCTGACGCGAGTTTAACATTTTTTACCCATACTTCAAAGTGGAGAACGCCGCAAAAAAAGTTTTCACTTCAATAAAAAAAACAAATCCATACAAAAAATCTATAGAATATAAATTATAGACACACAATCATACGCTCTCCCCTAGTGGTCCTAGAACCACTTGATGCTACATTCTACATGAATGCGGTTATTACATGAAACATGATATATGATAGTGAGAGGTTGTCAGCTTTTCGCCCATAATACAACAAAACCCTCGCGCAACACTTACTGACTTTTACAGTATGCCTGGGAAGAGTTAGCAGCTGATACATTCTAAGTTTTTCTTTCACTCCCAGTCCAGCGTGGAATATTTATAGAGAGGCTACTATTTTGAGAACCACTGATCTAGAGTAAAATAATTAAAGCTTGTAACGTCGTTTTTGGGACGCGTTTTTAAGGTAAATGTGGGAAAGTTTATAGTACTTTAAAATTAATTTAATAAAAACTTGTACCAGTTTTAATGGGGAGATACAATTTTGTACAGAGGCCAGCGCGTCAGGTTACTTCATTTTCATTGCAAAACCGCTCTTATCACAACAGCACAGAGTGCACGCGTGTGGTAACCTGAGTTGCGGCCGTCCGTACTTTCAACACAAATTATGCTTAATTTATACCATACTAGCATCCCGCTCGGGACTTCGTTCCCGTGAAAATTCGGAAAAATTATGTAGCCTATGTTACTTAGGGATAATGTAGCATCCTAATGGTGAAAGAATTTTTTAAATCGGCCCAGTTCTTTTTGAGCCTATTCATTACAAACATACAAACATACAAAAATAGGTACAAATCTTTCCTCTTTATAATATTAATATAGTATATAGTATAGACTAGCATTCCGTTCGGGACTTCGTTACTATGGAAATTTGGCAAAATTATGTAGTCTATGTATCATTCGGATATTTGAACTATATTACTGCAAAGTTTTATCAAAATTCGTTCAGTAGTTTTTATGTGAAGAAATAACAAACATTCATCCATCCTTACAAATTATCTCATTTATAATAATTAGTAAGATTTATTTTTCGCGAATGAAAATACTTTCAAAAACATTCCATCATATCTTTTCAACACCTTTTGTATCAGAATTTTTATCACATTTTCTACTACACTAGGTATATGAAACGAAAATGTCTTCATAAAACAAACGTCAAAAATATTGTACATTCCTGAGGGAGGGCGGGAGAAGAGGGCTAATAAAAGATATATTTGTAAGAGAAATGAGAGCCATTAGGAAGGCTCTCGGCCAACCCTTAGTGGTTTAATTCCTCTAAGGCAAGTATTTTGTAAAAGGTAATATTAAAATGATTGAGGAAAGCGCTTATCGAGCTTTTTTATTATAAGATGGGTTAACCCTTGACCTTAATTTTGACCATAAGGTCAAAGATGAGGTCGACGATGGAGCGAGTTAACCCAGAAAATGCCTATAAAGGCACTGGCACAGTAAGCTGTTTGGCGTCTGACTTCGGTGGTAATGGTCGCGAACCAGACGGCCCTTTACAGAGCCTACCACACCGCATGAGACCATAGGACGACACCTCAGATTCAGAAAAAAATGAAGTGTCGTCGCCTGGGATGGATTACTAGGAGGCAGGTCTCATTTGTGTTTCCTTAGTTGCCTCTTACGACACCCACGGAAATGTGGTGATAGGTTGAGAATAACATGGGGTGGTGTTATTCTCAACAGATCACCATGCGGTTAAAATAACCACGTTTCAATGAATCGAGAACGCGTTCCCGTTATTATTATAATTTCTTTATTTTGTTAAAACCCTACTTGTACTTGTGGTCCCGTATTACAGAAGGAGACTTGATCTATACTTAAGTATTGATTGTCTCTTTCCCTCACTATGAAAATGACAAAGATGACAGCTAATTAAGTATGATCAGAGAGATCGAGTCGCGTTCTGTAATACTGGCAGTATAGATAAGAGTGTTATGTTTTGTTTTACATTCTTTTTTGTTTGTTAATATTTTTGTCTACGCTCCACCGAGTTTTTATTCTGTAGTTTTCTTACACTCAGTAATTCTGTCCTTGTTAACGTCGCTTAGGCGGAAAATAACAGTACGAAAGTAGGTTTAAGTTTAATCAACGTTTTTGCAACTGAGTTTAAGGACGTCTCTATTATGTCAACTAATTTTTATCACTTAATTCGCCCAAGTAGATTATTTATTCGTAAACTTAATGCACTTGGGTACCTTAATAACTTATAAAATCATTTTTTTTATATATTCCAGATTTGCTCTTGAACTAAACGTGAAGGTATTCGTGTTATCAGCCTCTATATTAAAGTGAATGTTTTGGACTTTGAAATATAATTATTGAGAAAATACAGTAAAACATACTTATTTATCGACATGTGAGTCGCACAAACAAATCGTTTGTCATATTCAAAGTAAAGTAGGCTGAGTACAGCCGTGTGGTGATCGGTTGAGAATAACATCAACCCATCTCTTTCCGTGGGTGTCCTAAGAGGCAACTAAGGAAACACCAATAAGACCTGCCTCCTAGTAATCCATCCCAGGCAACGACACTTCATTTTTTTTCTGAATTTGAGGTGTCTTCCTATGGTCTAATGCGGTGTGGTAGACTCTGTAAAGGGCCGTGGGAGTACCAGTGCCTTTATAGGCATTTTCCGAGTTAACTCGCTCCATCGTCGACCTCATCTTTGACCTGTATGGTCAAGATTGAGGTCAAGAGTTAACCCATTATAATAATAATAATAAAAAACAGTGAGTACAGGTCCAGGCAATAAAGAAAGCCCATCAAGCTAAAGCTTCTTCTCTTTTGCATAACTGACAATTCTAGCAACGAAACGAAGTTTTCATGTTGGATTGGGAGTGAAAAAAGTATAAGTCTTTGAGAGGGATTGCTGTATAATGGGCGAAAGGCTGACAACCTCCCATCATTATGTAACTTGTTCCATCTGATAACCCTCACAATTTGTGTCAAACGTGGCATCTAGTTGTTTTAGAACCACTGATGCTTTGTCTACTCCGTAAGAGATTAGGCTTAGAGATTATGGGTGTGAGCGTATGTATACAGGGCTATAGGTATCTCTCTTTCAACCTCTCGGGTGGTTAATCAGTCCATGAAACTGAACAACTTTCCCAAGGAACATAGGTCAAAATACGAAAAAAAAATTTTGAGTTCCTATACAAACTCATCAGCATATAACGCATTTTGTATGGGAGATCAAAATTTTTTCTTCGTATTTTGACCTTTATTCCTTTGGGAAGTTGTTCAATTTCATGGACTGATTAACCACCCGAGAGGTTGAAAGAGAGATACCTAAAGCCCTGTATATGTAAACGAGAAGCCGAAGGTAGGCTAAGCGCATGCTTTATTGCCGGGACCTTTTTTAGCTATCTATCTAAAACAAAGGCATAAATGACTCTTTCTAACTGACTAACACCGCGCCCAGCCTGAATCCTTAGATCCGAAAAAAAAGTTCTTTTATTAGTAAAAACGAAGAATTAGGCCGAAAGTTGGAACGGGACTCCCACGGGAACCAACGTATACCTGACGTCTTGGCATTTCTACTCTCCCGTTTTAGATTTGAATTTCTTTAATTTAGTTCTAAATTAGTCACTTAAAATGTTTTTTTATTTATTAAAATTCACGAAACAAATATTAAAAAAACTAAAAACATTGCAAAAGAGATAAGGTAGAATTTACCTTTTTCGCAAGGAAGAAAAAGGTTTCTTTCCAAAAAGATAAATGCATTAAATTTACAATAGATTTACAAAACAGTTTAAAATAATACTTATGTAATTTAATTACCGCTTCCTCTCATAATAAATATTTTATTCGAAGTTAACCCTTTTACACGCTTTGTCAAATATTCGTGTGACATCCGGAAACCATAAAACAGACTATTATTTTTAATTGGCAGCTAGCATTTCACAATATCTTCAGAAAGTAGAACAACAAAGCAAAAGGAAGTAACATAACACTCGTAATAAAACCCTCAGAGAAACATTTCAAAGTTATAACAGTCTTTCATTTTACAACGTGCCGAAGAGTTACAAAAGATCAGTTTAATTATAGATAAGACACTCGTTTTCCAGGAGTACTTCTCAGGATTCTCATCTCAAAACATCAAAGTTACCTTTGAAGTTAGTACTTATCTAGGTACGTTTTCAATTGAAACACAAAGAGTTTAACCCCACGCTCGTGTTAAGTGTTGCAAAACTTATAATTTATCTTTATTAAATTTCTATGGAAATTTAAGAAGCCCGATTAAATTAGCTAGGTGTCTATTCCACTAATTAATGATGTCTCAAAGGCGGTTGAATAAAATGGCAACCATTTTGTACGTTCACAGGCGGCAAAATTCTAAACTATCGAAACCGTGCCGTGTGGTGATCGGTTGAGTATAACACCACCCCATCTCTTTCCGTGGGTGTCGTAAGAGGCGACTAAGGAAACACAAATGAGACCTGCCTCCTAGTAATCCATCCCAGGCAACGATACTTCGTTTTTTTCTGAATCTGAGGTGTCGTCCTATGGTCTCATGCGGTGTGGTAGGCTCTGTAAAGGGCCGTCTAGTTCGCGACCACCCTCCTACCGAAGTCCGACGCCAAACAGCCTGCTGTGTTCCGTCGGTGCGTGGGAGTACCAGTGCCTTTATAGGCATTTTCTGGGTTAACTCGCTCCATCGTCGACCTCATCTTTTACCTTTATGGTCAAGATTGAGGTCAAGAATTAACCCATCTTATAATAAAAAATAAATAAAAAAAACCTAATACACTCGATGACAACCGCCCCGATAAGAAGCGTCACTCCCACTATACGTTAAGTTGCTAACTACCTAATAACTTTAATTATTCAGCTGGCAACGGTGCCTCCCAGTCAAGGTAGTTGTTGTTTATCTTAAAAAGGAACTGAATCCAAAATCCAAAACCGAAATCATTTTTGAAAACTATTGAGAAATATAAAAGTTACAAGATATTACATTTCAATAGAGGGGGAAACTGTTAAACAACGAAAAAGAGATTCACGTGACGTCATCGCCATTTGTTTGCGTAGGTAAAAACGAGATAGCTAGGCCTTACGATAATATAAATGCTATTAACTTGTCCATTTATATACCAATTTTAATGCTGTTTTCGGATATTAATATATTTCTAGCATTATATTTTGTTTCACATACAATAATTCATAAGATCAAACACTGTCAACATCCCTAATGAATATTTGAACGGATGAAGTGGTCACCATTAAATTTCCAACGCTATTGATTAGTAGAATAAACACCCAGCTAGTAACACGTTTTCAGTTAATTAAATATTCATTCTTTTCATAATCTAAAGCCGATTTGCACCACCTAAAGATTTTGATTTCCGCGCCTTCCAAGGTAATCTGATTACTTAATAAAATGAAATGTCAAGAATCTTTCTGAATAAGTAATTAATTAATACTAACTTGGATTACGGACGGTTTTTTTCAGTGATATTTTACTTTTATTCGAGTATTGACATAGTTTTAGCATTGAGTTAGTGCGAAGAATTTCGTACAGTGTGAATAGAGCTATTCTAAAAATGTGTTAAAGTATTGTTAAAGCTTCTTTAGATGATGAATAAGAAGAAATGTAATGTCATTTTTGTTTATGTCACCGAGACAAAAAGTGATAGCATGTTATTTAAAGAAACATTAATTTTAATGGACTTTTCTGCAACTGGGAAAAAATGTCGCATCGTCTCCGGGAAACCTGTAGTTCTGGTTTATCACACCCGTTTGAAAAATATTAGGATACTAGCTTTACGCCCGGGACTTCGTTCCCGTGGGAATTTCGGAAAATTATGTAGCCTATGTGTTAATCCAAGTTATCAGCTACCTCCATTCCAAATTTGATCAAAATCAGTCCAGCCGTTCTCGAGTTATAAGTGTTGTAACAAACACGACTTTCTTTTAGATTGGGCGCTTTTATAATTCAAACGGTACGGCAATTACCCCCTATGTTCCTAGTGACACTAGTGACATTAGAAACATAGGCGGCAATGGTAAATAAAATTTTCCGTGCCGTACGAAATACAGAAATGTTCAATTCGCTCCAGAGCTCTGACAAATGTAAGCATTTTTACAAATGTAAGACGATCTTTTGAAAAACTAATCGATCACGGCACAGGCAGTTAACGACAAAAAAATTCAATTGATGTGCAAAATAATTATCTTAAAAATATTAAGTAAAAACATACAATAAACTCACGTCAAATCTAACGAGCGTATCAAAAATATAAATAATTCTTTCCTACGTGTAGCCGTTGATCAAAATAGGCAGTAAATCTTCCGACCACACCGCCCCATCTGCTACACGTCTTAAAATAGTTTTAGTCTATGAATTTATCAGTAGACGGAAGAAAACTATTATAGTTCGTTATTAAGGAAAGCTATTCCTGTCTTAGCCTTATGACAATCTTTTTACTTTTATGAAATGTCACGTTAGGTAAGTAATGAGGGATTATCACGATGCTTCTTGAAGTGCCGATAGATGGCGCTTACCCATGAACTGAGTATTTTTTTTATTAATCTGCACAGCTCCCATGAATAACCTATAAACAAACTACAAACAGTCTGTTTGCAGGGTTTGATTTTAGCGAATTATCCTTTGTTTTTAATTTAAAATTTAACGTTTAAAATTAAGACATATACCTAACTATAAAACACACGAAACACTGTGAAGTACTTGAAAGTAATATTGTCACCCGATTGTCAACTACAAACAATAATTCAATTTTATTAATGCTAGTGCCAATTTTAGCCAATTTTAGCCAATGACCCATATAGCTACAATTCTCATTAAAATCCAATTTCTATGTCTATGGAATCAGATTATTAAAAAAATTACTGAGTTCGTGGGTAAGCGCCATCTATCGACAACCCCTCATTGAAAAGCCTTCATTAGTTTGTAGTTGCTAACTTTTCGCGCCAATTTTTTTATGTAGCCGCTATTGTATCCTATTATTGGGTAAAGGTCTCCCTTTCATCCTGCCAATCGATTCTGTTTTTAGCCGCAACCTCCCAGGGAGCTATTGAACGCGACGAAATTATCGCTCCCGTCTTCTGTTCGCGTCCCATTATGATACCTAATAAATAAGAAGTGTAATGAAATTGCTTGGTGATGTGAACTTTATCGAATTTCATAAAATTAAAACACTAGTACACTACCTATGTTAAAGTTCAAGTCAAAGTATAGTTTTATTTCATAGAATATTTAGTAGGTTACATTAAGTCAAAGTAGTGAATTACATTGGTTCTTCAAACTCCACGCCTATTTGCAAAAGTGCAGTCATCTCCCGATAAAAATAAGCAAAAAACTCTTAGCGTTTGTTTGTTTGTCATTTCTTGGATGTCATTTTTAATTAAAACAATTGTAAGACTGGAGTCATGTGAGATAATATTTCACATAGACAAAGACGCGAGCCTGTCGCTTGTTTATCTAACACTAGCTTTCCAACCGCGGCTCCGCCCGCGTGGACTACAGGTTATATCGTGCCTAACTGTGAGATAAATGTAGCTTATGTCCTTTCCTAGGTTTTAATCTATCTCTGTACCAAATTTTATCAAAATCGGTTCTGTAGTCAAAGCGTGAAAGACGGACGGACAGACAAACAGACAGAGTTACTCTCGCATTTATAATATTAGGAAGGATTAGTAAGGATAAACAAGCGTTACTATACAAATATAATACAAACTTTCCTTATTTTCCTATCGGGCAGTCGAAAACAAAACCAAACTTTTAAATTTCAACAGCTTCACCTGACAGTTTGGAATACAAATGCCAAATATTTACGAGCATCAGCTGAAACCAAACTAAACATATCTGACTTGTGTGTCGACATCAAAGCTGCGATGTGATTGAATTTATCACCGTGTTTATGGTCCAGTCACATGGATACCATATACAGTTATATCATAGTAGTAGAGTATCTTCCTGCCAGGGCCCCGATTCTGTAACTTCAGTTGTGTGTCTATGGAATGGTAGCCATTTTATCCGTTCAGGTGACGAAATTGAGAACTAACCAAATTTCATACATCTAATAACGGCTACTGTGACTGGTGACGCAACCGCCAACTGAATGTTCAGTTGCTAGGTAGTTTGCAACTTTACGTTCGGTTGGCGCTGATGGGGTTGTTGTCAGCAAGTATATGAAAATTAAATAGTTCTCAATTTCGTCATCTGAACGGATAAAATGGCCTCCATTCCATCGAAACACAATTGAAGTTACAGAATCGGGGCCCAGAGTAGTACCGACATGTCAGTAGTGTCACGGTCAAGAGTAACTTTAATTTAAAAAAAATTAACACCCCCATCATTTGATTGTTTATAATTTCCAATTTTGATCAAATATACTAAAAACTACTTCGATTACGTCATTCGTTTAGGAGCTACGATACATAGGTCAAACTTATAATACCCCACTTTTTTGTAGAGGGTTAAAAATCTCCCGTGATACAACCAGTTGAACCACCGGTAGTAACACGGTAAAGACCCGATTTGCAATACTCATTTTCATGGTGGTTATCTTAAAAATTGAATATTTATGGAATTAGTCCAATTTTAACACATAATGTAACTAAAACCGATATTTCGAATCATCGGATGAAAAAGCTCTCCCTTGCACTAATAATGTTTACAGTGTCAGGTGATAAGTAGGTCTTGGAATTAAAGAATATCAAGTAAATTTTTTACATCTTTTTACCATGACATGTATCTACGTATGCAGATATCCTTATGCGCCACACCAAAGCGACTTATGGATTGGCAAAAGCGTATTCACGAACAAAGAGCTGGTCGGTGCTATATAAAAAGAGAATCTGGGATACCAGACCGAACCCCAGATGGCGAGGATAATTAAATTTAAATTAAACTACAATGGAATGATCACTACAAAGTAAAATACAGAAATAAAAAAAAGGAAACGGCAGTGATCGAAGGAAGCAAGAAATAAATGTAGAATTAGTCAGCCTTTATTTATAAAATACATCTGCGTGTGACATGTTACTAGGTTAAGGCGACTACAGCACCTAAATTACGATTTTATGATGCGTAGATAAGTATGACGCACTGCATTAAATCGAAGAAAAAAAATACTACGGTAATATTCAGGACATAAACTAGATAAGTAGTTTGCTGAAAACATGATTCAGCACTTTTGATTCGATAGAAAAAGCTCACAAAGTTACCTCTAAATACCAATATTGTGTATCTTTTAAGCTGTAAAAACGATAGTAAAATGCACACAGGCACTTGAATTTGCTATGAAAATGTTCATGATTGAACCCTCTCGATATGTAGTTAACGCATTTTTCGATTTAAGCTGTTACCTTTCGATAAATCTCATTTTTCTAACTTTCGAACACGCTTCATAGTCCGTAAACTTCGTGTATCGACACTGTTCGCACTGCCGGCCCAGGCCTGTTGAGAGACGGAGATGGCACTATTCCTATGTGTGCTGCCTTTATCGGGTGCTGTAGTCGCCTAAATGGAAATAAGATATACATATAAGGTGCATCAGAACTTCGTCACTCTCTAGTTCTTCCTACAAACTCTACACAAAATTGTTTCAGTATGGTATTTTATTGTGACGTGACATAATTGCTTTATTTTATAATTTTGCAGTGTTTTTGTTTGTATTACTTTTTCTTTCTTAGTATAAAATTGTATAATATTATGTATAATATTGTCGTATTATAACTATGTATTAATATGTATTTATTTATTTTATTTTGAAATATGTATTAATTATGTAACCCTCTCTTAGTTTGTATTTTCTTTTTGTTGTGCGCAAATCTCTCTTCCCGTACACTATTTCTCACCGGCTAGGTTGGCTGGAAGAGATCTCTTCTAGAGATAAGCTCGGCTTTGTAAACAATTTTTCTGTAAAAGTCTTCTTCCTTTTTTGTGCAATAAAGAATATTATAAAAGGAAGTCAAGCCCCGTGTCTTTTCGTTTATCCGCTATCTCCTTCAATTCACGCAACGGATTCTGAAACGGTTTTCACCATCGTGAATGAGTTTGGGGCGGGTCGCTAGTTGTAAATAAATAGGACAAATATTGGCAGCGATTCTAACTTATCAAATTCTTCGTTTGCTTGAAAATCTATAAATCGGTTACTGTAAGTTATCAATTTGAATCTCTTCTTGATTCCAAACGAAAAGTAAATACTGACTACAAATTCGTACAAATAGATTTATTGTAGTTAAGTATTTCAAAATTGTAAACTACTATGGAGAGTATAGGAATATATTACGGAATATTGACGGTCGGTTTGGTCGAGTGGTAGTGACGCTGCCTCTTGATCTGCGGGTCCTGGGTTCGATCCCCAGTCGGGGAAAATATTTGTGTAAAAAGCAGATGTTTGTTCTCGGGTCATGGGTGTTGGTGTTTGTCTTTATGTGTGTTCCAAGGGATCCACAACACAAGGGAAAACCTTAGTGTGGGCCTTTGAGTGTGTAGCGTTTATTATTATTTTTAAGGAAGAAATAACAAGAAAATTGTAGCTGGTCAAGGGCACGGATTTCATATCTGTGGATGCTAATCAATAACACAAATAAAAATCGTACTATTTGTATGACGGCCTGTTTGGTCGAGTGGTAGCGGCGCTACTTCTTGGTCGACGGGTCCTGGATTAGATTCCCAGCTGGGGATTTGCGTAAAAAGCAGATGTTTGTTCTCGAGTCATGGTTGTTTGTCTTGATATATGTTCCGAGGGACCCACGACACAAGGGAAAACCTTAGTGTGGGCCTTTGAGTGTGTAGCGTTTATTTATTTATTTTTATTTTATGTATTTATACTGAAATCGTAGGATAATATAAAGACGGTCTACTGCTTGTACGTCTCACTGTACTGAGATCGTAGAACGTTAGTAGATTGTCCAGAATGTCCAGTGTTGTCGAGTTGCACAATTCTTGGACCGATTTAGTCGTTTTGTTTCTAGTTCAGTATCGTGAAACTGTTTTGGAGACGTTTGTTGAAATATACAGTTTTTGATGTCAATTAAACAATACGTACAATGTAATATATATGTAGATCAATTTAATGTTCTATATTTGCACACAGAAACGTAGAACATATGGGGTGAAGTGTTTTGAAATTAGCTAGTTACTCCATGAAACTGACCCACATTCATGTTTTCTAAGAGATAGGTATGTGTACGGGCTTGTAACGTTTTATTGTTTTATGTCTTTAAATAAAAAGTTGCCCTTTTCCATACGACAATAATTTAAACAAGCTATGATTGGTCTTCGCTTGGTCGTCATTTTTAGTAAATTAATTAATTCTTGGGAATTACATGATTTAGAAATAAATTATTTCTGACCGATTAGGTTGTCTGAAAGAGATATCTTCTAGAGATAAGCTCGCATTTGCACACAATTTTTTTGTTTAATGTTTCCTAACTTTGTTTGTGCAATAAAGAATCATAAATAAGAAAAAAATAGTAATTTCATACTTAAAACCCTAATTGTTGTTTTATATTTTGATTGGTTTAAAATTTACCAACTACTATAAATAGATTTCACTGTAGTTGTTAGCAATAAATAAAAATAAAGTTAAAGTATTAAATTTAACGCTGAAACACTGCATGAAAAAGTACTAAAAGATTCACACCTTTTTCAGAAATACCACTGAACTCAACGAAAATAGAATTTCATTCATGAACACGCAGAAATGCTGCAACGTAAAAAAAGGACCAAGCGTTTCCATTTTCAGCACCATAAAAATATCGTCTACTGTATAAAAATATATTTTGCGGGTTTATCACCTAAATGTTGACGAAGGTACGCTTAACCAATTTACCCACCTAACTAATTTGTCTTGTTTTAGTATATACCTATTTGCAAGTTTCATAGTGTAGCTGCTGGCCTTTTTCATAGTGTAGCTGCTGACAAAATTATATTACCATTGCCTCCTATGTCACAGTAATACTAGAGCCTGAGAACATAAGGAGCAATAGTAATTCAAATTTCAAAATGCTGAGCCGTGTCGTAGACATATGCAAGCTTAAACTTATAAAAGGATAAGAATATTTTGAACTTTTTTTTTAAATGTATGTGAGTGCTATTCTGAAGAAATAAACGTATTATTTCTTCAGAATAGCTGCGTCATATCTTTTCGTCGCCACTCCCGCAGTGTCTAAAGACCAAGGTCTTCAATCAATGCGTCCTACCAGTCATGACCTACGGAGCCGAAACGTGGAACATGACAGTGAGGTTGGCCCACCGATTGCACGTCGCTCAGCGAGCAATGGAACGCTCCATGCTCGGGATCTCGCTAAGGGATATTATCCAAAAGTGTAGCAAGCTGAAGTGGCAGTGGGCTGGCCATGTCTGTCGCAGAACCAACGAGCGTTGGAGTAGACAGGTTCTCGAATGGAGACCACGTCTTGGCAAATGTAGTGTAGGACGCCCCCCAGCCAGATGGTCAGATGACCTAAAGAAGATAGCGGGTAGTTGCTGGATGAAAACAGCGGAGGATCGTGAAAAGTGGCGCACCTTGGGGGAGGCCTATGTTCAGCAGTGGACTGCAATAGGCTGATATGATGATGAAACGTATTATTATTATTATTTTTGAATTATAAAAAGGCCCGTTAGGTTACAGTTACTTTAAATACACAGCGTGTTAACCTAGCTAGAGTAAATGTCTCGACTTTGTTATGTCACGTCGCATCGGCCATGGTATGTCAGGGGCCAGACCACTCTTAAAAAATAAGCCTATACGCTAATGCAAGCGTGCAACGAGAAATAAAGAGAGAGCCACACAAGTCCGGTACATTATTGCCGTGTGGTGATCGGTTGAGAATAACACCACCATATCTCTTTCCGTGGGTGTCGTAAGAGGCGACTTAGGAAACGCAAATGAGACCTGCCTCCTAGTAATCCACCCCAGGCAACGACACCTCAATTTGGACTGAATCTGAGGTGTCATCCTATGGTCTCATGCGGTGTGGTAGGCTCTGTGAAGGGCCGTCTGGTTTGCGACCACCCTGCTACCGAAGTCCGACGCCAAACAGCTTGCTGTGTTCCGTCGGTGCGTAGGAGTACCAGTGCCTTATAGGCACTTTATGGGTTAACTTGCTCCATCGTCGACCTTATTTATGACCTTGGTCGAGATTAAGGTCAAGAGGTAACCCATCTTATATAATAATAAAAAAAGTCGTACTGCAAAATAATGTAGTAGAAAACCCCACGAGACTTCTACAATTTCAGGAGATGGGGTAGCTATACTGACAGCCATTAAATTTTGACCAACTGAATGATGATATTAGGTACTAAATCCATGGTGGTTGAATAACAACATGAATTAGTGGATTATATGCCCAGCAGGCCGAGTACGATAGTGACAGCGCCGCGACAACACCCCAGCCTATGTCAAAATGTCAAAATTAACAACGCCATAGGGCGAGCAAGCCTTTGCGCGGGACCCTCGCGCAATCAAAGTGAAGTTTCAGCGTGAGCCGAGCGCGAGTTTGTCGTTATCGTGCTAGAGCTGCAGCTCATCCTATAATTACAATTAGTTATCACTATAATCCTTCTCTTGCTTTCCGTATTCCTTTTACCTACTTAGTTATGTTTTTTTTTTCTGTTAACATCTCCTCTTTAACTATGTGTGTGTGTCTTATGTATCGAATTATTACATATTCTCCTTAATATTAATTATATTTATACAATATACAGAGCTTTAGGTATCTCTCTTTCAACCTCTTAGGTGGTTAATCAGTCCATGAAACTGAACAACTTTCCCAAGGAATATAGGTCAAAATGCGAAAAAAAAATTTTGAGTTCCCATACACACTTCATCAGCATACAGCGCATTTTGTATGGGAGATCATAATTTTTTTTCGTATTTTGACCTATGTTCCTTGGGGAAGTTGTTCAGTTTCATGGACTGATTAACCACCCGAGAGGTTGAAAGAGAGATACCTAAAGCCCTGTATATATACATTATTTGTTTATACTTTGTTTCGTATATATTTTTTAAATTTACGTATAAATATTGCGCCCGCTCTTGGTTTCACTTAGCAACTTTTTCATACCCAAAGGTTACCTGGAAGAAATCGCTTGAAGCGATAATGCAATAAAGTATATTGTATTGCACTGTATAATATACGTCCTTGTTAGAGTCGACAGAGTAAAGTTTTTTTTAAAGCCTTCTTTCTTAAAAACATTATACTGTTCGGGCCTTGATATTATATTTTCAACATCAATACTAAAGTATTTTTTTTAATATTTTCATTCGTTTTTCTTTTCTTTTTTCATCTGTTTTAATAAATTTCCTTTCCAAGTATTTACCACGAGTCTTCCTTATTTTCTTAGTAAGTATTCATTTCTTTTCAAATTATTCATAAACGATGCTTTTTGTGTATACGAGTAAGTATAAAATTAATTTACTCATGCTTTCAAGTGAAAATAGGCAGCTTTGATGAGGATTAAAATTGCTTTATCATTCAATAAATTAATATGAAAATTAATATAAAGCAGTAACTATATTGTGTTACTCGGCACATACGGGCTTGACTTTAAATTTAGTTAACGAAACTATAGGGGGTGATTCTTCTCATTAACCTGAATAATATTTCCCAATTTGAAATTCTCAAAAAAATATGCGACTTCCCAAAGGAAAATCAGCTGATCGCACAAGTTGTATGAACTTTCATATTTCGATCTATACTCCTTGGATAAAGTTGTTCAGTTTCATGGACTTCACATCCTTAATTTTAGCTGACTAATTTGAACCAACACAATACGTATCTGTACACTGAAGAACACATCAAGCTTTACAGTTTGTGCCGTTCCTATTCCGTCCACTTTACAGGGAAACTTTGATTTCAACTATACAAGAGAAGTGAACACAACTACTGATGCTTTTTGTCATGAATTTGCAGGGAGATCAGATGGCAGTCATTTCATTGAAATTTATCTAACCTGCGAAATCTTAGATGATTTCTCGTCCTAAAAAAAAACATAGCCCTCGCTTTTGTTGTGTAGCTTAGTTCAGTGTTTCCCTGTCCCTACCGGCTCCCTTACTTAATAAACCTTACACTCCTAAATATCTCCGTTTAACCATGGAGTCCTAGTAATCCGTACCCCTTTAGCACCAATTTAGCAATATTTATCTAACGTTTCTAAGATAAACCGACTCGAATTAATCCGCGCGCACTCTCACACCAATTTGTGTAGATCTTTGTCAAGTGTATACACACATATTCACTTCCTATTTTAACATGAACTAAACGAGACTTAAGACTTTTGTTTTCGAAGGAATTCCGAAAACCCAACATATATCTTTATTCACGTCAAAAAGATAAATTCCGTAAAAAAATTTTTAGCTTTTTAATGTTAGCTTTAGCGAAACTTTAGGAAGTGATTTTCCCAATGAGACTGAATAACTTTCCTTAAAAAAGCTATATGGCATTTTCAAAAAACCTCGATTAGAGAGAGGTTTACTATTAAAAGAATATAAAAAACAGAAGATAACTTTGTATTTAGTTTGAACATTAGTAATGCAAACCTTGACCCACAAATTCGATTGTTTGACCCGAATTTGACCACAAAACAGTACACAGATAAAAAGCAGTAGAGTTTCACGAAAGTGTCAAAAATGGTACAGCATTAACGAAACTGTCGATGTGATGAATAATTCCGACGAAATAGGGTACTACAAAATTAAATGTGTCATAAATACTAAGTTTTCGCATCAATTACTATACGGCTCACGTTCATATTACTATCAACACAGAACTCCTCGATGTATGAGCATTTTTTAAATTATTATGAGTAGTTCTAGCCTAACCACGTTTTACTGTACCACATGTTAAATTTTAGAAAAGTTTATTTATCATTACACATAGAACATACTTTTACACACGTAAGTAAACTTGTGAAAGTGTCTTTTGTGAAGTTGGGAAATTAATAATAATACTTTTAGCCTTCCGTGTTTCAGAGGGTATGTTAACCCGGCGGGCTCGGCTGTTCTCGATTGACTACAGTCGTTAAAACAATTCATAGGCCACTGAGCGGTTTGAAAACTCTGACATAAGGGTCAGTCAAATTCGCCACACACTTGACTATACCTACGATAAGAAAGACAGGATTCTTAGGTGACTGTTAATCTTATGAAATGTATTATTTTTTACTTTATCTTCCATATTATATCTGTGACCACCAACCCGCATTGGGCCAGTGTGGTGGACTATGGTTTAAATCTTCTTCGTGTTTCAAAGCCGTGTGAGTCCCCGGCAGAGTAGAATAGGACCACCCTCTTTCTTACCGAGGTGTCTTACAAGGCGACTAAGGTAAATATGCAAGCAAGTTCATCTGCACACAGAGAAGGAAAACTCTGCAATTATATCAAAACCCTCGCCAACCCGTCTGCCGAGCGTGGTGAGTATGGCATTTACCCCTCATGTTATTGAGGGAGGCCCGTGCCCCAGCAGTGGGGACGTATATGGGCTGATGAAGTGTTTCAAAGGGAGACCCGTGCTTCTCGGTGGGGACGTATTTGGGCTGATAAAAAAAAAGTAGTCTTTCCCTTGCTAGTGTAACCTGTGTGATGTAGCTGTGTAGGATTAGTGTAAGGGTTTGTTCAGAGCTCTTGAAACAGTTGGCGGGAAGCGCTCCAAACCGTGGCAACTTCTAATTAATCTCCCAAACTTCCACAGAAGTAATAAACTCTCAAACGTTAGTACATAGTTCTTAATCATTTCACGTTTAAATACACAGTTGTATTATAACATAGGACGAACTTACTCCGTAGTGTGAGTAGAGTCAAAAGAACGAATATGTATGTAGGTATTTAAATTTTTTAATATATAATTCACGACTTTTAATTTACTTTAAGTACCATCTTGAATGTTTTATGAAATAAAGCTACATATTTTGAGTAGAAAGCTACATTGTCCCTGAGTAACATAGGTAACATAATTTTCCCAAATTCCACAGGAACGAAATCCCGGGCGGAATGCTAGTAGACTTATAAACAACTAGACTAAACACTTCGACTTATAAAACTGGAATTTTGCACACAGGAAGAAAATAAAAAGATGGATTTTGCGGAAACTCCTGGACTTCACCAATATTAAAAAATTACTTAGTCATATAATTAGTAAAATTTTAACCAACGAACAAACTTTTCAGTCAAAAATATTTCTGTGAACAGAAAAGTAAGCAGCTTGATTAAACATATCCCGGGAATTCGAGGAACGCTTTATTTGATTAGGATTTTTACAATTTTGTCGTTTCTATCAGAATCCCTACTAATATTATAAATGCGAAAGTAACTCTGTCTGTCTGTCTGTCTGTCTGTCTGTCTGTTACCTTTTCACGCCTAAACCGCTGAACCGATTTTGATGAATTTTGGTACAGAGATAGATTAGAGCCTGGGAAAGGACATAGGCTACATTTTATCCCACAGTTGGGCACGATATAACCTGTAGTCCACGCGGGCGGAGCCGCGGGCGGAAAGCTAGTTTGTTATAAATTCATGTTGAGTGACGCAAATTCGGGTTTGTTACGAAAGCAATTTAAAAAAAAATTGGTGTTTAATCTATGTGGTGGTAGAGCCATGCTTGGAGGGTAGCCACAGACTGTCATAAAATATTGAATTGAATTGATTCATCAACGCCCAGCCCAAATTATCGAACCTAGATAATAGATATTACATTGGTATAAAGGTTCCTTTTTAACCGACTTCAAAAAAAAGGAGGTTCTCAGTTTGACCTGTATGTATGTATGTATGTTTGTTCGCGATTATCCCGCGTTTGGCTGAACCGATTTTGATGCGGTTTTCAGAAGTATTTGTTACATTTAGGATAAGGTTTTAGTATTTTAACCGACTTAAAAAAAGGGGGTTCTTAGTTTATCAAAATAAAATAAAAATCAAAAATATATATTATAATGATTCGCTCACATTTTTTCAAAGCTAACACTTCGTTTTATTAACCGACTTCAAACAAAAAATTAAGAGCTTATAATTTCCACTAAAAATCGAAAAAAAAAAATAGAACCAACTTCAAAAAACCGAAAAATAAATACAATAATTTATCGGTTTTTTGAAGTTGGTTCTATTTTTTTTTTAAGTTTTGGTAACTAAGGCAAGGAATAAGGAAGGATATTATGAAATTCCCACGGGAACAAAGTTTCGGGCATTCTCGTAGTTAGCTAAAATTGATTATAAGACTGATGCTAAAATTAAGATTTGTTTGACAGACAGATAGACAGACAATATATTTATTCACCGTACATGCAGTTCACAAAAGCTTATTCTAAACAAAAATTTCGATTTATGGAGACAATGAAACACGTCGCAAATATACTGCATGTGACCGTGAAACGGAGGCTCAGGTTTATACCACAGCAAGCTATGGAGCTTATAATTCTGTTTAATAATCTAACTATAATGCGCAGAGCAAAAAACTAAAACATTTATTTAAATTAAATGATGAATAACTACCAGATATAATTAAGTAAATTTAATAAAATACTTTTGGAAATTCGACAAGGCTTGAGAAACAGTGTGATGTTTGCTAATTTTTGTAGCTTTTTTTTATTATAAGATGGGTTCACTCTTGACCTCAATCTTGACCATAAAATTCAAAGGTGAGGTCGACGATGGAGCGAGTTAACCCAGAAAATGCCTATAAAGGCACTGGTACTCCCACGCACCGACGGAATACAGCAAGCTGTTTGGCGTCGGACTTCGGTAGGAGGGTGGTCGCGAACCAGACGGTCCTTTACAGAGCCTACCACACCGCATGAGACCATAGGACGACACCTCAGATTCAGAAAAAAATGAAGTGTCGTTGCCTGGGATGTATTGCTAGGAGGCAGGTCTCATTTGTATTTCCTTAGTCGCCTCTTACGACACCCACGGAAAGAGATGGGTTATTCTCAACCGATCACCACTCGGCCAAATTGATTGGGTGTAGAGTATAATAATTATGTTAAAGTAGGTATGTATATATGTATAAGAGCTCCTTTAGATCATAAACTAATACACGTCATTTCATAATTCTCACACACCCCTTATCACCACTCTGGCAGAAGGTATCGATAATTAATTGTTGAGAAAACGGAGGCTCCAAGGCACCTTTCGAACAAGTTTTAACCTACTTCGATAGTAGGTTAAGCACTTCACATATTACAGGAATCTTCGTATTTATAGGGGCTTAACGCTCGCGCTCACGTTAATTGTTTAACTAGGATTTTAAAAAAAAGTTAGTTTAATTGCTTTTAAGAACGATAGTTCCAGAAGGTGGTTCTGTAAGTAAATGGCTTTCAAATGGCAGTGGAATGACAAATTAATAGCTTCTCCATGGCTAGTGTTGAAATTGAGAAGCCAGGCCTTGACTAGCAGCGTCTCTGCCAACTTTTTTAATTAGGCTAGGTATTCCTGTAGTTCAACCCGTCGCGTACTTGTTTACGCCGCGTGCTATGCAAATCTCGTACACCATGTGTTCAAAAAGCACGCGAAGGTTTAAGGACAATGTGAAAACAACGCTGTCAAATGTCAAAAAAGTGTCAAAATGACAGGGGCGTTCACCATCATCGGATTGGCGTTTGTCGCGATTGTGCTAGCTATTATAGCTTTTGATAAAATTACTTTTTTATAGATGACTAATCTAATCGACTGTAAGCTACAAACTGACTGCTCGGATTTGTCCAGCGGCCATAATCTTCACTCCCTTTTACTCCCTACTTTCAATGCAACGTTTTAACGTGGTCGGTTTATGTTTTTCCAATCACAAACACGTTGCTACATCATAAGAACATTTACACAAATTAGTCAACTCAAATCACGACAGTAGGTACGACATAGATTCTACTCGAATAATCCGTAATAAAACCTAGACAGTTAGCTGCAAGAGATGTTAAAAGCGGTATAAATGCCTGTCCCCTAATTTCGTAGCCTAAGCTTGTAAAAGAAGCAGTAAAACAGACTCGAGCTAACTCGGCACACGTATTTCACTCTGCCTTTGCGGAACCATTACACTCTGCTACTGGCACAGGACATAAATTTTAATGAAAGTTAAGAAACTTCTACCTTCTACTTTGAATCTAAACGTTGCAATTTTAAGCCTGTACCACTAAATTCGTCTTTTTGGATTTATGTATCGATTTTTATTATTTATCACTTGGTTTGCGGTGAAGGAAAACATCGCTTTGAAACCCGCACGTCTAAGGAAACTTGTTTTAGGAATACGCGCGGTCCACCAACCCGCACTGGGCCAGCGTGGTGGACTATGGCCTTAATGGACTATGGCGAGGAAGACCGTGCCCCTCGGTGGGGCCGTGTATGGGCGGATATAAAAAAAAAAACTTCTAAAGTGCGATTATGATTGAATTTAAAATATCTAAAATTTACAAAAAGCATTGTGATTGTGTGTCAATAATTATTACACAAAATAATACAAAACATAAACGTTATTAGTTATTCGCACCAAATATTTTTCTTTCGCCAAAAATACTTTTAGAAAATGATTGCCTTTGATAAGAGTTCGGAATTCGGGTCTCTCCGGTTTGGGGCCCTCAGGAAATGGGGCCCTCGGGGCATAACCCAAAATGAAATGATGTCCTTGCTCACAAAATATTTAAACATAACAAATAGCCTTTGTTACTTTCCAGTGGTCTCTGTGTAAAAATCAAATCAGAATGAAAGAAAGACAAATTTATTATTTCAGACATCACAACATATATAACAGGTATGAAAACAATAACGAACAACCTTTAGAGCGCTTTGTGTCGTAGGGTCCGAGACAAAGGGACCTTAACTCAGCTATACAAGGTGATTTTTTTTATTACCATCCGAATTTTTCTTATGGTGTCAGTAACGTTGATAGAATGTAAATAAGGAGGAAAAAAAAATTTTTTTACAAAATTTTCTTATATCAAACCCCTTTTTAACGTCTTAGCGGATGAATTTTGCAAAACACAGAAACACGGGTATCACAAATTGTAATGAAAAGAGTACTATTACCAAGTTTCAAGTCTATTGGACGATGTTATTTTTTTCGATACAAAAATTTTGAATTATTTTCTTGCTTCAGACGATCTAGCTTAAAATATTTATATGAAAAGTAGAAACAAAAAAATAAAGGTCTGCTTAATTTTTATAAAGTTTACGTACAAAAAATTTGGATGGTGATAAAAAATCTTCATGTATGTCGCGACTCGGGAATCAGCGTATGAGACCGCGAGCCACAGCGCTGGTTTTGAGTGAGTGCCATAACCAAGTAACGTACGAACGTCCGTGGACGAGACAGAAAATTCAATTCGAGACATCGATTCTTTATTTCACTTTGGAGTCAAGGAAGGATAAAAGTTCAGTGAAACTCAATGCATTTACTGTACCTTTTTTTAAATTTTATATTATAAGATGGGTAAACTCTTGACCTCAATCTTGACCTTAAGGTCAAAGATGAGGTCGACGATGGAGCGTGTTAACCCAGAAAACGCCTATAAAGGCACTGGTACTCCCACGCACCGACGGAACACAGCAAGCTGTTTGGCGTCGGACTTCGGTAGGAGGTTAGTCGCGAACCAGACGACCCTTTACAGAGCCTACCACACCGCATAAGACCATAGGACGATACTTCAGATTCAGAAAAAAATGAAGTGTCGTTGCCCGGGATGGATTACTAGGAGGCAGATCTCATTTGTGTTTCCTTAGTCGCCTCTTACGACACCCACGGAAGGAGATGGGGTGGTGTTATTCTCAACCGATCACCACAGGGATAAAATCCTACTTTAAAACCAGCTGTATTAAATTTTAAAATAGGAAGTTAAAACATTTGTATGGAACAGGACATCTAGAACTTGTTGTGGATTTGTGTTTATAAATAAATAAAATAAAAAATAAAATAAATTCCTCTAATCATGGTATCAATGGCGGGTGAATGACAACGGTGACTAAGTTTTTTTTTGCCATACACTCAAAGGCCCATACTAAGGTTTTCCCTTGTGTCGTGGGTCCCTCGGAACACACATAAAGACAGTGTTTTTTACACAAATATTTGTCCCGACTGGGATTCGAACCCAGGACCCGTCGATCAAGAGGCAGTGCCACAACCACTCGACCAAACCGGCATTTGTTCAAGTGGTGTTTAGAACTATTGAAACCTCATACATTTGATGACAGTCACCCCGACTAGCAGCGCCACATGTAACTGAACGTTAATTTACAAACTACTTATAGTACATTATGCTACAAGTGTGCTAAGTTGGATATTACATTAGAGGCGAGTTTAGAGCCCGAGCCGAAGGCACGGAGACGTTTTTCAACACATTTGCGAGGAAAGAAAGAAATAAAAACTTTCCTTTGATATTGACGGCAACAAGCTATCACTTGCATGTTGCGCCTCTGAAAGTATTTCTGGCGGTGTACCCACGTAGGTTTCCGTTCTGCACTTGAAGAAGACATTTTTTGTGTTGTATTTCTGACAATAATAACAATCCGATGAATACAAATGCCGTTTGTGAAAACCAAGTGAAAACATCTGAAAAGAGGCGCGATTATTTTTTTCTTTTCTTCGCTCGCAAAATGAGATTCACATTGACAAATATGCCATACAGCCAAATAATAAAAAAATTCTTAACTATATATTTTTACGTTTTAGCATAAATAAATGATAATTTTATGTTAAATTTAAATGTTTTGATGTGGAATTATATTTTTATTTACAAATAGTTTAATATTTACACTTAATTTTAAATATAAAATAAGATCTGATCTCTTTGCTGAAATTTAGAAAAAAAAACCTTAAAACGATGACATAAGACCCACTTTATGAGCAAATGTGTTGAAAAATATATTAACATTTAGTTGGCTGTGGCGCCACCAGTCAATGTAGTCGCCATTTAATGTATTGGTTAGTTCTCAATTTGACCACCTGAACGGGTATCTCTTACCAACCCATATACGTCCCCACCGAGGGGCACGGGCCTCCCTTCAAAATACGAAGGGGATTTAGGCCATAGTCCACCACGCTGGCCCAATGCGGGTTGGTGGACCGATCGTCTTTCGAAATTCCTTTTCATAAGAACGCTCGTCTTTCGAAATTCCTTTTCGAAAGACGAGCGGTCCACCTACCCGCATTGGGCCAGCGTTTCATCACGATGTTTTCCTTCACCGTTGAGGAAGTGATAATTAGAAATCCGTACTTAAATCCGAAAAGACGAATTTAGTGGTGCAGGCCCGTACCAGGATTTGAACCCACGACCTTCGGATTACAAGTCTGGCTTATTACCACCTGGGCTATCATCGGATATAATGGCGATCATTGTTATTCTACCGATTTTGCGATGCCATTGGGCCTTTTTATAATACTAAAATCGGTACGGCAAAATTGTATTACCATTGCCTCCTATGCACTTGTGATACTAAAAGCTGAGAACATAGAAGGCAATGGTAATAAAAATTCTGTCATGCCGTGCCGTGCCGTTCAAATTATAAAAAGGCTCATTGTTTGGAAGAATAGCTGTCCTTTTACTTCTTTGAGTTTCAGAGATGACAAGCTTTCCACCCGGAACTTCATTCCCGTGAGAATTAGGAAAATTAATGTAGCCTATGTGTTAATCCAGGGTGTCAGTTACCTCCATACCAAATTTTATCAAAATTGGTCCAGCCGTTTGAGCATGAAAGAGTAACAAACATCCATACATAGAAACTTTCGCGTTTATAATATTAGTCTCTCTTCTTCCTAGTCCCGTTTCTCATTCGGGGTACGCTTGACCATGATCCAGGGTTCGGCAGGTCAAATCATTACAGTAAAGCGACTGCCATCTGACCTCTGTGACTCTGTTAACAGGGGAACCTGACCGGATTTGATCATGGTTACAAATTCAGTCTCCTGAATGTGCAGGTTTCCTCACGATGTCTTCCCTCACCGTAAGAGCATCGGTTAGTGTGAAAATAATGTACATAACTCAGAAAACGAGTCATTGGTACATGGTGGCACTGGGGATCGAATTCGGTACCTCTCGCTTACGAGTCCGACCCACTAGCCGTTAGACCACCAACGCTCTATGACCGACGTTTATAATTATAGAGTAAGGATGTTAATATACCACTTTATTAAATTGTATACTGTACGTTCACTTTGCGCTAGTTTTACTCCTAAAGTGTGGTTTTTAAGTTATTCCCCACTATAAGTTTATTGGCGATCGAGATATTGGCTGTTACACATTTTTTATCTCTTCGAAAGATAATTCGAAGAGCTAAATTCTTTGCAATAGACCAGAATTGTTTGAAATACCCTTATTTTAAAAGTGTGCATTTGTTCAAAATCTTTATTTTTACTCGAAAATAAAATAGAGGTTACCTAAAATTCAATAGTCTCATGTAGAGATTTTCGTAGAAGCTTCTACGAAATAGTTCGTAGACAATCGTAGAATCTTTGAAGGTTCTACGACTTGAGTCGTAGTTACGATTTTTTATCACATCTGTTTTTCATCACTGGATTTCAGTAAAACTTTATCTGATAAGAAATATCATCTCCAAAAGGTTATTATTCATCACTTTTTATTTTAAATCTAGAGCTTATTCATAAATTTTGGTCAAATCACGGAACTTCACCAAAGGATCTGACTTTCTTTAATATTATTAAATTTATACCTTCGTTCGGTTTACAATTCAATTTTCACGATTTATTACTGATGTGACGTAAATGTAAGCATTTTGACCTCAATCTAGGTCTTTAATATTCACATTTTGACGAAGAACAACCAGACCACAAAATAAAATCCGAGCAACCAGTCATTCCACCATATTTTTACATAATACTAGCGTTCCACTCGGTACTTCGTTCCCATGGCAATTCGGGAAAATTATGTAGCCTTTGTTACTCAAGGATAATGTAGCATCCTAATGGTAAAAGATTTTTTGAAATCGGTCCAGTAGTTTTTAAGTTTATTCGTTACATACAAAAATACAAATATACAAATCTGTCCTCTTTATAATATTAGTGTAGATGTAAATGTTTTACATGATACTCTGACTACTATATTACGAATAAATGTATTACAAGGAATGGCATAAATTGAATTTTAGAAATACCTCAGTCATACGAAATATTTTAAGATGATTACAAATGTTCCTCTTACAGTCGACGCAAAAGTAAATAATTTTGTTTCTGAAAAGTATTTCACGATGGTCAGATTAAAACTATGCCCTCAGAAGCGTTTTCTAGTCAAATTTATACAACCTGTTCCTTTTAATATCCCATAACTCCAAGGTATCAGTGAGACCACGTATACGAATCAAATAGCATAGTAATTATTTTTAAATTATAAAAAAAAAAGTATTTTTTGTACAAAATAATTTGGTAAAAACGTAAATTTCCTATAAAACACCTTTACGTAAGAAATGACGACGTCGCATTACCGTATTCCAAAATTAATAATGAAAGTGTACCAACTTAGGACTCGTTTTATGGGAGAAAGATTTTGAAATATTTTAATTTTGATTTGATAATTTCTCCGAAAATACCCATTTAAGAACATATGTTCCTTGGACTTTTTACATTATTTTTATTCATAAAATATGACCTTAGAGTTATGGGATATCAAAAGGAACAGGTTGTATATGAGATGACTTTCAATTACTTAGCGAAACTTTAGGGGGTGATTCTATCCATAAAACTGAACGACTTTTTTTTTATTATAAGATGGGTTAACTCTTGACCATAAAGGTCAAAGATGAGGTCGACGATGGAGCGAGTTAACCCAGAAAATGCCTATAAAGGCACTGGTACTCCCACGCACCAACGGAACACAGCAGTCTGTTTGGCGACGGACTTCGGAAGGAGGGTGGTCGTGAACTAGACGGCCCTTTACAGAGCCTTCCACACCGCATGAGACCATAGGACGACACCTCAGATTCAGAAAAAAATGAAGTGTCGTTGCCTGGGATGGTTTACTAGGAGGCAGGTCTCATTTGTGTTTCCTTAGTCGCCTCTTACGACACCTATGGAAAGAGATGGGGTGGTGTTATTTTCAACCGATCACCACACAGACTTTCCTTAAGGAACCTGAAATTAATAAATATTTTTTTCGACTTCCCATAAAAGGCAAATCAGCTGATCATACAAGTTGTATGGAGAGACAATTTTTTGTTTCTTGGAGAAAGCTTTTCAGTTTTGTGAGCTGATTTACATCCTTAATTTTCGCTAAATAAATAATGTCGCTAATAATGTCGCTGTATATACAGCAAAACTTGGTTAATCGGTGATGTTGACCTTTATTTTACAGAAAAATTGCGAAGTCAGAGTAAATTAAATTTCCCGCACAGTTAATGCCTAAAAATTTTGCAAATACTGATTTTTTCATAAAACAACACTTCATAATGTAACATGCGACCTAAAATAGAGGACGAATTTGAACTATTACTCAAATACGGCATATTACCGATTAGCCAAGATTTGCTTTATCACCGGTCCCTAGAACACAGACAGAAAGGCATACAAAAATACACCGAGACACTGGAATAAAATATCTAACATTTCAAATAAATGTTTCGCCATTGCTTTTTCATTCACATTTTTCACACATTTGAAATTCTCCGTAAATAAACGTTTGCCTTGATCGGTCATCAAACCCAGAATCAGGATTAAGAAGCAAACCAGTCTTCAATATCGTGCTCGTAGCCCAGTGGCGCTCGCTGATCTCAACCGATCACGGTGGTTAAGCAACGTACACAGAGGCAGGGAACCTGATGGGTGACCAAAGTGGCATTTTATCACGAGCGTTTCCGTGCTTTGGAGGGCATGTTAAGCTGTCGGTCCCGGCTGTTGTCGATTGACTACAGTCGTTAAAACCAAGTCAGAGGCCATTGTGCGGTTTGAAAACTCTGACACAAGGATTAGCCAAGTTTGCCACACACTTGACTATACCTACACGATAAGAAGAAGAAGTCTTCAATATTAGATTTCATAAATCCCGTTTCATCTGAAAGTAAGAAAGCGACTCCAATCTGTGACAATTTCGTTCATACTTCTTAATTCTAATTAATGACTGATTGTTCTTAGTCTAGTCGTATTGAGTTTAGCTATTGTGTCGGTAATGACTGTCTTGATGGCAAAGCTATAGATTTAATAAACAATTATCAAATATTTAATTTAACTTGTTTATTCCTTACACGTGCCTCGTATTCTTACACCTCTGGTCTTATTTCTATTGCTTTTATTCGAAATACGAAATAAAAATGTATTTCTTATGACAGACAAGAACGAGACAGACACTGTTTGGCGAGAGATATTAAGAAAATATAAATACTGTATGTCTGGTTTTTTTAACAAAGCAAACCCTACCTGTGAGTTTTCAACCGACTTCAAAAAAGGAGGAGGTTCTCAATTCGACTGTACTTTTTTTATTTTTTTTTTGTATATTTGTTACGCGATAACTCCGCCAAATGTTGTCCGATTTTCAAAATTCTTTATTTGTTCGAAAGAGTATACTCCTGAAGAGGTCCCATATAAATTTTATCGAAAATGATTCAGCGCTTTAAAAAAAATCAACAAAAACAAAAAATACTACAAACTAGAACATCATCTAAATAAATGAATGACATTTCTGTTTGTAGTTATCTGCTAATAGGCATTGTAGTCCAAAAATACTAGATATCTACTTTGTACGAACTGTTGTTGGGATTGAAGTCGGTGACTCATACGTTTTTAACGTGGAAAATTATTAGTATGCGGTGTTATTTATTTAAGTTTAATAAATCTCTAAGTTTTAGTATAGGACTATTTTAAGAGACATATCGTCTTATGAAATATTTAACTATTCTCATGTTCCATCTAATAACTCTCAGATTGATTGTTAACGTTGTTTAAGAACCACATGATTCCCTGCCTACTCCGACAGGGATACAAGGCCTGATTGTACGTTTGTATATTTGTGTAGATTAATATGTACAGGCCACTTAAAAATGGTGTCTTCCTGTGAACAACCAATATTGCATTTGAACGCAGCAAACCAATATGTCTTCCAACTCCGTCTGAGCCAAGCACAATACCAGCCAGCATAAAGCAACACAAATAATGGCAAACTTGCCAAGTTAAATATTCATCGAATACCTTATATTAGAGCTGGCTCTGTACCGAGTTTAGGAACGTAATCGAAGATTGGGTAGCGTTGGGTATGATCGCCAATATGTTGGTCAAACTGTTAAATAAAAATAAGACCACATGCACTAAATCTTCGCGAGCGTCGTTGGTGGTCTAACGGCTAGTGGGTCGGACTCATAAACGAGAGGTACCGAGTTTGATCCCCAGTACCACCATGTACCAATGACTCGTTTTCTGAGTTATGTACATTAGTTCCACACTAACCGATGCTCTTACGGTGAGGGAAAACATCGTGAGGAAACCTGCACATTCAGGAGACAGAATGTGTAACCATGATCTAATCTGCTCAGGTTCCCCTGTTAGCAGGATCACAGAGGTCAGATGGCAGTTACTACACTGTAATGACTTCACCTGCCAAACCTTGGATCATGGTTAAGCGTACCCCGAATGAGAAACTGGACTAAGCGCTAGGAAGAAGAAGAAGCACTAAATCTTCGCGAATAACGTTTATGATCATTTTGAGACTGTTGCGTGCAAATACCTTTATTTAGACACAAAACATTTCATTCAAAAAATGTAGATGAAAATAGATAAGCAAAACAAGTGTGAGAGAGAAAACAAATAACAAAAGATAAAAGATGCGTTGCCATGAACCTCTGAACCTTAAGATACATCAAAGAAATATGTATTTTATGTAAATCCTTTATTCTACACCGAAATTACAAAGTATAAAGAACATAATGTCGCTAACATTTGGTACAAAGGCGGACTTATCCCACAAGGGGATATCTTCCAGTAAATCTTGTAATGTTGAGAGAAATCTTGAGTAGGTGTGACGGTACAACCGGATGAAAACATAAATATAGAACTATGAGAATGTATTACAAAGTAGAAAACAGCATGTAGGTATGTAGAAACAGTCTCTTTGTAGTTCAAGTAAATAGGCTTCTTATGGGCGAACTTGCCACACTCACGACCACATCTTGCACCTAAGCTAGTTTGTTGTCTAGAGCGAGCCCATTCCTTGTAAGAAAAGCACTTGTTTATCTATTTTAATGTTCGTTGTTTAGTGAACCTTCTGTAAAGAGTAACATTATCTATTCTGTGCATATCAGTGGAGCCAGAACGGGCGAAGTTTGCGCATCCCACGGTCCCGAGCCCAGCAAACGACATTAGGCGAATAGGATCCCTGATTTGTAACTTTGAAAGGACGGGATTAGGAATTAATTGTCCTAACTTAGACGGTTTTGGTACCCTATTCACAGCTTGCTGGAAACTAGCGATCGGATTATAGCATTAGAATATTTATTAATCTTACGGATACTAACAAAAAAAAAAATTTGAAAAAATTATTAGAATAAAGGGCTATTTTACCAAAAGTTTCTTTTGCGTTTTGTAGAGATAACACAATGTTTACTACTGTATTCAAAAATTGTGTTTATTTTGTTTGTCGATCAAAATACAGCAACGCGTCGTCGATGTCTTATTTACGAGGAAACAGTTGAAAGTCTAAAGAGTGACATTGTCAATATTGCCATAATACGTAGTTTAGTCTATATTTATATAATTAAAGGTCCTGACTTACTGACTCATCAACGCTCAGCCCAAACCCTTGGACCTAAAAAGCTGAAAATTTGAATTAAGGTTGCCTTAACGGTTTTGACAAGGAACAAGGGATAATTTTATGAAATTCTTATTGAAACGAAGTCCCAGGCGTCCTCTAGTCACAGTTTAATTATTCGAGTAATTTAGGCATACACCCCCGGCCTTGTAGCTACGTCTAGTGTAAATTGAATCCGGCTAAATTATTCGTTGATTGTCCTTTCATTGAATGCAATAAATAGTGTAACAGTCTTTGCTTTAAAACTAGATTAGTAATTATCTCAAATAAACGCTACGCTACACACTCAAAGGCCCACACTAAGGTTTTCCCTTGTATCGTGGGTGCCTTGGAAAACACATAAAGACAAACACAAACACCCATGACCCAACATCTGCTTTTTGCCCCGACTGGGAATCGAACCCAGGACTGCCGATCATGAGGCAGCGTCACTACCTCTCGACCAAACCGGCCGTCAAATGGTTTTCTATCTTCTATCTTAAAAGAAGAAACTGACTGACTTATCAAAGCACAGTCCAAACCGCTGGGTCTAAAGATTCCAAAAGCACGTAGGTTTCGTATGGGGTCTAAGGGAGTATTAAAAAAGGATTTTTCGAAAGTCACCCTCTAAGGGGGTGAAACGGGGGTTCAAAGTTTAGAAATCAATTTTTTTGGACATTAAGACTCAAAACTTCGTGAGGATATACTTTGAAGCAAATAAACAGACACGTTGTAATATTTTGGAGGGAAAGGGGATAATCAAAAGGCACAGGTCCGTTGCGTAGCACTGTATATTCCCGACTGACACTTTACATTGACAGATGTGACAGCTTAGTAAAAATGTATTTATTATAATCTACCTACACTACACTCCTCCCCACTAATACAAAACCAACTCTTCTTATGAATTCTTTAAACACAAACAATTTATGACTTCAAACTCTTATTATTACACTACGTATTCCTTATAACTAATGAACTTACTTCTACATTATTCCTTATAACTAATGACCTTATTTCTACATTGTCTTATTGGGCGGATCTGAGCTGATGATACCGGTGGAAAAGCAGGGTTCCTTTCAGGAGTTGTAAAGATATCCTCCCTAACTACATCCGACTGTGTATCGCCGCGCGGAGACTCAACGGAGCCGGGCACCCGCTC
Organism: Aproaerema taeniolella; assembly: GCA_949987775.1. Taxonomy (NCBI): domain Eukaryota; kingdom Metazoa; phylum Arthropoda; class Insecta; order Lepidoptera; family Gelechiidae; genus Aproaerema; species Aproaerema taeniolella. The sequence goes on from OX465245.1 coordinate 2,126,405, forward strand.
CGACCGTGCCTGTCTCGGTGTCTCGGCCTTGTTGCTAGATCCATCAGATATATGAGAACTTGTGCTAACATCCTGCTTAAACCCAGGGGTCGCTAAAGTAAGTGATAATCGCCCCGAGCTTGACCGTTTATGTAGTTGATCAATATGACGGTGTGTTGTCCCACCATCCTTTCCCGCTACTCTAAAGTTACTTGGACCTATCTGTTCTACAATGCGACCCGGAACCCATTTTTCCCCCTTTAGGAATTGCCTAAACCATACTTCATCATTTTGTTCTACACCCCTAGTTACCCCTCCCGCCGCCTCTTTTTGTTTTTGTTGAGCTCTTAATACCTTATTCTCTACGTCGGGTTTAAGTATATCTAGGCGTGTCCGAAGTCGTCTTCCAACCAACAACATTGCCGGACTCACTCCTGTAGTGGAGTGTTCAATATTTCGGTAATGCATTAAGAATGTCCACAGGGAAACATCAATGTTTTGTTTTTCTAGTATTGCTTTCTTAATTACTTGCTTTAAAGTACGTACGGCATTTTCGGCTAGGCCATTGGACGCCGGGTGGTAGGGAGCCGTAAAAATATGCTCAATTCCATTTTGATTAATAAAATGCTTAAACTCAGCTGACACTAATTGTGGCCCGTTATCACTCACAATTTGTTTTGGCAACCCCCACCTACTAAATAAATAAGTTAATTTCTCAATGAGTGCGTTTGCTGTAGTATTTGTGTGCATGTTAAATACTTCCAACCACTTCGTAGTAGCATCTATCACTACTAAGTACGTTTTTCCGGCTATGGGGCCCATAAAGTCTATGTGGAGCCTGGTCCATGGGCGGGACGGCCAGGGCCACATGCGCGGTGCCTGCCGTGGCGGCATATCCGCCTGCGCCGCACACACTGAACACTCCCTACACATGCGTTCCACGGCTTCGTCAACTCCTGCCCACCAAACGTAACTCCTGGCTAAGGCTTTCGACTTGACTATACCCATATGGGGTTCATGTATCATTCGCAAAACCCTATCCTTACATTTCTCCGGCACTACCAATCTATGGCCCCACATAACGCAGCCTAATTCTTCATAAAGTTCCTGTTTCCTGTTGAAAAACGGGCGTAAATTATCTATATCACATTGCGGTGGCCAACCATCCCTAATATATAGTAACACCTTCGATAGCAATGGGTCTTTGGAAGTATCTTTCTTAATCGTGTTGTAATCTAATAACAAGGCGTCCTGTATAAAATGTAGATACGTTTGTTCTGGTACTGTTTCAGTTTGTTTCCCGCTCACTGGTAACCGCGAAAACCCGTCCGCTCCGTTCTCGTCGGTGCGCACGTACTCAATAGTGAAGTTGTAGGCGGACAAAATTATTGCCCATCTCTGCATACGGCTGGTTACCATGGATGGAATTCCTTTATTCGGACCAAATATTGAAACTAGGGGCTTATGGTCAGTACGTAGCGTGAAAAACCTACCATATACGTATTGGTGGAATTTATGAACACCAAAAATTATCGCTAAAGCCTCCCTATGTATTTGCGAGTAGTTTTTCTCTGCATCAGATAAGGTGCGTGACGCATAAGCGACCGGCCGCTCCCGGCCGTCGCCGCTCAGCTGTGATAGCACCGCCCCCACCCCCCGCGCACTCGCATCGCAAGTTAAAAACAACGGTTTTTTAGGATCATAATGTGCTAATATTTCTGAGCTGGTAAGTAACCTTTTAATTTGATTAAACGAATGTTCGCATTCCTCACTCCAAAACCATTGTTTTTCTTTCTTTAATAAATCATATAATGGTGACAACGTTTCGCTCATATTCTTTACAAATTTCCCATAAAAATTGACTATTCCTAAAAATGATCTCAACTCCGTTACATTAGTCGGTCTTGGAATAGCTATAATTGCATTTACTTTCGACGAGTCTGTTCGAATCCCGTCTTTACTCAGGACGTACCCTAAATAGCGAATTTCCTCAACTAAGAATACACATTTACTACTTTTTAATTTTAAACCATGTTTGTGCAACCGGCTGAAGACCGCTTCTAAAGCTTCTAAATGTTCCTGTTTATTTTTACCACCTACTATCACGTCGTCTAAAAATACTTCGACATTTTGGATGTTTTTTAATAATTCGCACATAATGCGCTGAAAAATACCAGGACTTGATGCTAGCCCGAACACCAACCTATTATATCTAAACAAACCCCGATGCGTGTTTATCACTGTGTACATTTTGGTATGGTCTAATTCTACCTGGTTGTACGCCTGCGATAAGTCGATTTTAGAATAATAACAAGATCCACTTAAATTAACCATAAGATCATCGATTTTAGGTAAAGGGTACCTATCAATTAACAAAACTGGGTTCAAGGTCGCTTTATAGTCAGCACAAATTCTCAAAGATCCGTCGGATTTAGTTACCGGTACCAAGGGCGAAGCCCAGTCGGAGCAGTCTACCGGCTCGATGATGCCGTCGCGGAGCATCGCGTCCAATTCTGCGTCAACCCGATCTCGCAGCGCAAATGGCAAAGGTCGCGCGCGATGGAACACTGGTACGGCGTCTTCCCGTAGCTTCAACGTCGCTTTCCCACCGGTATATCGGCCCAGTCCGCCGCTGAATAACTCTTTATACCTAGAACACAATACATTTATTTCTCGCGACATTTCCATGGTCTGACAATTATTAATTTCTAGACAATTACAGTTTTGGAAAATTGGTATTTTTATTTTTAGCTCTGCTAGCCACTGTCGGCCTATTAAAGACGTGGTACCGCCCTTCACAATAAATAACTCTAAGCGTTTACTAACATTTCCAAAACTCACAATAGGTTTAATCACTCCCTAATGGTTTAATTTTCGAACCGTCTATAAAGTTAAAAACTAGGGGACTGTTTTCTATAGGGAACTGGCTAAAATGTTGTAGGTAGATCTCCTCGCTTACACACGACACAGCCGTGCCTGTGTCAACTTCCATATCAATGGCTTGTGTGTTAATAATAATCGGCAAACTCACCGCGCGGTAGTCGTTTAGGCACAAATGATGGAACGCCGCTTCCTCCGACGACGGCCCGACGTCCTCCTCATAATGCTCCGCCTCGCCGAAATACATCTGGGATGACATGTTGGCGCGGTGACCCACCGCGGCCGCCGCCGGACAGACCCGACGTAGATGTCCAATCCGTCTGCATCGGCTGCACTCATAGTCCCGGAATCGACACTTATTATAACTGTGATCCGTGGCTCCGCATCCGTCGCAAAATAGCCTCCGGTTCGAACCCCCGCTGGCGTTCCGTATCATGTTATAATTTTGTGCTCCTGCACCGAGCGCTCCGCCCCGCGCATTGTCCGCGCTGCGACCCCTGCCGGCCGCCCCGCCGCCCCCCCCGCGTCTGTTGCCTCGCGCTGCCCCGCGGCCCGCGCCCGCGCCGCCGCTGTGTGCTAGCGCATGCACGTCCTGCACCCCGCCGACCCCCGCGGCACCTCCGCCGCTCGGCGATGACGTTTTCGCCTCCACAGCTGCTGCGTCCCTTTCTGCCGCCTCGAGTGACGTTGCCAACTTCACTGCTTTAGAGTAGGACAGCGAATCGTCTTCCGCAAAGAGCCGTTGGCGAATGACATCACTTGTTAAACCGCACACAAATTGATCTCGAATATTCTCTTCAAGTTTATCTCCAAACTTGCAAAACCTAGCGAGCTTTTTTAACTCCGCTACATAGCTAGCAATGTTTTCGCCCGCCGCTTGCCTCCGCTGGCGAAACCGGTACCTCTCAGCGAGTGATGATGGCGCCGGCTCCAAGTGATTTTTCATTAATGCTACCGCGTCTTTATAGGTTAACTCAGCCGGTTTCTTCGGACTCGCTAAGTTTGCTAGTAACTCGTACGCTTCATCGCCGATTCCCGCTATCAGAGTTGGTAGCTTCATGGTTTCATCCACCTTATTAACCGTGAAATACATCTCAAGTCTTTCCACATAGGATGTCCAACAACCCCCTTTGACGTTGAATTCCCGCACTTTACCCACCGACATTGCACCGTATAACGTTTTCTAGTCCTAGCACGCACAAAACTGTTCGAAATAATACAGCCTCGATCGCCACTGTAATATTTTGGAGGGAAAGGGGATAATCAAAAGGCACAGGTCCGTTGCGTAGCACTGTATATTCCCGACTGACACTTTACATTGACAGATGTGACAGCTTAGTAAAAATGTATTTATTATAATCTACCTACACTACACACGTGTTTCGGAATTTTTCGAATTTTTCGTGAGGATATACTTTGAAGCAAATAAACAGACACGTGTTTCGGAATTTTTCGAAAACCAAAGATTTAGTTTGAGAATGAAATGGGTGACAAAAATAGTTCTTTGCGCGAGCGAAGCCACAGGAAAAGGTTAGTTCTGTATAAGTTTATAAATGATTCTTTATTTTTTAGTTCTTTATTTGCTCGTTTTTCTGTGTTCGGTTTATATTCACGATTTAAGACGGTTTTACTTACGTTACGTCACGTGAATGTTATGTAGGATTAAACACATACGCGCGCACACAGTCAGACATGAGCAAAAATACACAAACAAGCTTATAACGGCTTGTTTTATTAAAAAAAAGATTATTGCGTTAACAAATGATTTTTTTTTTATCGCAAACAAAATACATTTGTGTTCGATATAGCATAGATTAACATGTCAATACAATATTAAGTTACTATCGTTAAATTACATTTTAAACATTAACATTATGACTATTTAATCACTAAATTATTAATTAATTATAATTAATAAAAAATAATACATAGAATTATAACCTTATTTCTAATTTTCACGTGTCAAATTTATAATCTAAAAATTCAGTCAAATTATAAAAGCATTTTTTTACCAAAATTACTTTTAGTTCACTCTTAAACTTGTGTTAAGATTAAATCGATCAACGACGCAATTGGTACAACACTACCAGTCCACGCGGTGTGGCGCAACACTACACGGCACTTTGACAGATCGTTTTCGCGCGTAGATCGGTGTTTATGTGTTCTCGTATTGTAATTTGTAAAATATCGAAATAAAAGGACTGTTTAATGAGTAAAAGGTGTTTTAGTTTAACATTTGCTTAGTCTTCTATCGAGCTTCAACTTCGTGAACCCATTAAGCGAACCATTATCAAAGTGAACCCATTATCAATAACAAAAAAAATAAACAAAAAACATTATTTAAATGAAATAAAAATATAGTTAAATTACAATCAAGGAAAATAGAAATCGGTATCCACCAATAATTTTACAATTTTTGTAGACGTCAAACAATAATTTTAATCAGTGCTAAAAGTGAAAAGACTAATTAAACAATTCAAGAGCTTGAAATATTCCCGAGAGCTATCATTCCCATTTTATGCTCAGTGTCACATTTCATCAATTAAATAGGTAGTAATGCCACTGTATATTTCTAATATTAGGCCCCAACCTATGAAATTGTGGTTCCAATCAAAATCTTTGGAAAGCTAATTTTTTTCATACAAACATTTATAAAAAAAATTCGGCGATATGAAATCCAAATTTTTCGGCGTTACGAAAAAAAAAGTGAAAAGTTGTGACAATATTTAGCTAATTAACGCCGGCTTAGATTACTGAAAGTTCCAATTAAAAAAAAGAAGCATTGAAACAGATGAGCTGTATTTTATCCGTTAAAAACCTAAAGCACAAATTTACAAATAGTACTTAAGTTCTCGATTATCTAACATATAATAGTATTCATATCATAAATAATTTTGGAAATAGCTGCTGAATCAAAGAAAGTATGAAGAAAATAAGGGGAAGTTATTTTTTTAAATAGTTTTTTGGGTTATTAATCGCGACAAACATACAAAAAAAATCATCATGATATGGCCAAATTAAAGCTTTGAACTTGGCACCTAGCTTAATACATACTTAACCTACCTCTTGCTAAGCTTGTATACTAGATTTCTGCGCAGTATCTGGGCCGAAATTAATTAAAAGCCCTAACTAACATCATCTGGGCCAGATGTACTCGGCTATTTGCTAAAGTTGTCTTGAGAAACTCAGATCATTTTCCTTGGAAGATGTCCGGTATTCCTAGAAAAATACTGCTGAAGAAATGTCTTCAGATTAAGGCAAATTTTTTAGGTAAGTAAAACATTTTTAATTAAAGAAAAGCCAAAACGAAAATATCTGTCTAGAGTGAAAAGTTTCTTCCGTGTGAGCAATACATCCTCAAAAATATATTTGCCCCTTCGTCTCTGAACCACAATCTAGTTCAGAGACGAAGGGGCAAAGATATTTTTGAGGCAAATTATCCTATTATTCTATACAGGGTGATAAAAAACCTCCTATATTCAAAATCCTGAACCAGTATCACTTACAGAACACTTTTGTTTTTTTTTATTTATTTTTTTCGGTAGGATTTTTTTTTCCTAAACGTAGACACCACTCGGGTGCACCCCCCGAGCGCTACCCGCACCCTTCGCGTGCTTGGTGTATTAGTAATGTCTACGTTTAAGCAAAAAATGAACCATTCCCATTGAAAAATATAAAAAAAAAAACATAAATGTGTTCTTTGAGTGGTTCAGGATTTTGAATATAGCTAGGAGGTTTTTTATCACCTTGTATTTAAAAAAAGTTGAGAACCACTTGGTTAAATTAAAAAAAAAAGTTAGTTGTAAAATAAAATAAATTAATTAACCCCACACACTCAAAGGCCCATACTAAAGTTTATCCTTGTGTAGCGGGTCCCTTGGAACATACACAAAGACAAACACGAACACCCATAACCAGAGAAAAGACATCTGCTTAAACAAATACTTGCCCCGTCTGGGAATCGAATCCAGGACCTGTCGATCAAGAGGCAGCGCCACTACCACTCGACCATACTGGCAGTCTACTTCGAAATAAAAAAATAAAAAACTTATTTATAGTGTTCAGTAGTTACTTTGGTGTCTTCTCACTCCTTCTTCTTCTTATCGTGTGGGTATAGTCAAGTGTGTGGCAAAAGCCTCTGACTGGGTTTTAACGACTATAGTCAATCGACAGAAGCCGGGACCGACAGCTTAACGTGCCCTCCGAAGCACGGAAACGCTCGTGATAAATTTCCTCTTTGGTCACCCATTAGGCGATTTGGTCTTATTTGGTCTTCTCACTGCATTACCACGTTGTATGACTGTGGATAGTCTCTGCAGAAAAAACGATTCGGCACGGGGGGTCATCACCAACCTCCCGTAACTAGTGCTGCAAAGGACTTTAGGCTTTTAGCCCTAATTTTCAGCCTATAGAGTCCTTTTTGAGACTAGACCAGTAAAATAGGGCTTTAAAAGCTTCGTCATTTTAAAAAGCTTATGGCCATTTTTAAAGTAGTAGAGCTTTTTTTAAAGTAGTAGGCTTTTTGGGACTGGAGTCTTAATTTTTTTTTTGTAAAAGCCTTTTTACCGACTTAAAAAAAGAGGTTATCAATTCGATACGTATGTATGTAATATTATTGAAACTACATAAAATTCACACATGATATCGGCCATAAAAAACGGTTGTTTTCGCCACGTTTGACAAATATTGAGGGACTGTCTGAAACTGTGTATCACTGTAGTCACCTCTTACAACACCCACGTGAAAGGAATGGGGCTTTTTGAGCGACTTATTTTATTAAATTAGTCTTAAACAAGGTTAGGCCTTTTTAAGGCCTTTAGGCTTATAACCAAAAGTCTTGAATAGGCTTAACCCTAGCCTAGCCGCAAGTACTAAATGGCTTTATAGGTTTTTAGCCTACTAGGCTTTTTATTGAACAGCCTAGTCTTAAAATAAGGGCTAAAAGCCTAAAGTCCTTTGCACCACTACCCTTAACCAACGCCTCATCTCTCGCAAAAAATGGTTTCGCGTCATACATTACCTAAACAACTTGTAGTCTCGACCACGAGCGGAACAAGCAGGTGCTGTCGCTCCGTCCCCATATTTGGCTCGCTTTAATCGTCGTAGCCTCTGCAGCCACCCCAGAATTATTCAGGATGCAGGCGAGATACATTCATACATACGCTCATGCCTGTAACCCCTAAAATTACAGTAAAAGTATGTAAAGATGCGAGGGTTTCGCTTTATAATGGCGAAAGGTTGACCACCTCTCACCATTACACAACTTGTTCCATCTGATAACCATCACAGTTTGTGTCAAACGTGGCATCAAATAGTTCGCTAGAACCACTGATGCTCTGCCTACCCTGGTAAGGATTATAGTCATGAGCGTATGTATGTACTAATATGTTAATGAATATGTCAACCCCAAGAACTTTCAAAACGAGGAATTTAGCTGCTTTTATGACTACTGAATGAATTTTCATAAAGTGCTGCTCAGACCCAATGATTCGCAAAAAACATTATGGTCGCCATTTGTTGGTAATTCACTAGTAAAATGAATATATTTCATTTTACTAGTGAATTACCCTTATTACAATTTATGAGCTAGGTTTCTCTTATCATAGGCACATAAATCCTGAAATATCTCTTCATGGTAATAACGTGAATTATTTATAGTTTTATGTATTATTTTATGACTACAATCTGTTTTGGCTACAAATGCTAACAGTGAGTAACAAGGGAAGGTAAAAAAAAAACAATATCGTAAATCTTGACTTATTTTATGAGTTTCTAACTAACTAAGAAAACGAATGTGACTAATTTTAAGATAGACAAGAACTTTCTTGACACGCAGTTAAATAGAGAACAAACTAATAACGATAAAATAAAATAATTTTGTCACAACTTTATTAGCTTAAAACAAAGGAAACACTGTGTATAATAAAAAAGGTGCTGACTCAGCGTGTGCTGCCACACTTTCTTCCGTCATTTTACTCACTCTCTCTCTTATTAATATAGGTAGGGTTTTTTTTACTGGGTGACTATTCCTCTTATCAATAAGTGTCTCAAAGGAGCGGTGGATTGACGATAGTAACCATTTTATCCGCCCTGACTAGTAGCGCCTCCGCCAACCGAAGTTAAGTTGCAAACTACTTAGCAACTTAACGTTAACTTAAGCTAGCTGTCCTCAAATGTATGGAAATTCGACAGTTCTTAATTTTGCCACCAAATGGTCACTATTGTGATTCCACCGCTATTGATTAGCGAAATAATTGCCCTTTACTCGGTTATCTTTGATCTTAAGCCCTGATGCGCATTTAGTTCTTTCGAGATAACTTAAGCAAGATGATCGGTCTAACTCATTGCCCACCTAGTATAGTAATTATGCGTCCAGTACTTACAAATGAGAAATGTAATTTTTCGAAATTATCAAGGAGAGTGTACACTATGCATATTAAAGGAATATTTTTCAGTTTAAGTATTTGCTAAGTTATCACTTACACCCTGTATATTGAGGGTATCTATTTTGTATGTCCACGACCAATATTTCGGAGCTCAGACGTCATGTCCTATGCTATACAGATTACAGTGTCAGGCAGTGAGAAGCATAGGTCGTCGGTGGTAGACTTACAAAATACATAGATGCCCAGCTGGAGTACGATGGTGAATGTCAACATTGACAACGCCAGAGGGCGAGCAAACCTTTGCGCGGGGCCCTCGCTCAATCAAAGTGAAGTTCCAGCGTCAGCTGGTGCGCCGCGCGAGTTTGTCGCCATCGTGCTCGAGCTGCTGTTCGCTTGTATAAAAAACAGCGCTGGTATTCATATTTTCGAAGTTATCTCTCATCTCAGAATGGCTCACAAAAAATAAAAACGTACCTGAATATTTTCGAGTTTCACAAATTGAGTAAAACGTTAAAAAAATATTTACATTACACCTGTTGATTTTGTTTGTTGACTGAACATATAACGACACGGAATAGGGGCGGGCAGGCGCAGAGTAAACGGATTTAGACAGTTTTTTACAGTAATTTGCTCAAAAAATATACTTTTAGTTTTAATCAACATTTACTAGTAGCTGTAACTACTAGTAACTAGCTTTCCACTCGTGACTTCGTTCCTGCGGGTATTTGAAAAGTTATGTAGCCTATGTATTATCCTTTTTTTTAGTTGTGTTGTTATTAGCATCCACACACTTTATGTCCGTACCTTTGACTAGATTAAGTTTTCTTGTTAATACTTGCTTTTTTAACTACACACATCAAAAAAAGTTTACGATCAGTAGCAAAATCAGGTGTATTCTTTAAAATATAAATTATTTAAAGAAACTGCTTACGTTTTATGATTTTATAATGAAAATGCACTAAGTAAATAAAAGAATCATTATTAATTATTTACTTTTTATTAACAAAAGCTAGGAAATGCAATTTTGGCTTAAATGAAATGTAATGAAAAATTTGAATTAATGAAAAAACAAACAAAAATTATTACGAAAAAATTAATAGTTAGTATAAAATGACTCCTCCCCTGGCTCGCACACATGCGGAAACCCTTCTGGGCATGCTAAGAATTAAGTTATCTAGCATTTCTTGTGGTAACCTGTCCCACTCTTCAATAGCAGCTGCCCTGATTTCTGACACTGTTCGCGGAGGTGGCTGACGGTTCCAAACAGCTCGCTTAAGAGCATCCCACGCATGCTCGATCGGGTTTAAGTCAGGCGAGCCGGCAGGCCAGTCTAACCTGGTGATGTCGTATTGCTGGAGAGCAGCATCAACACGTCCGTTTCGATGTGCGGGCGCATTATCATCTACCATTATGAATTGGCGCCCGTGGTTGATGCGGAATGGTCTGACGTATCCATCGATTGCAATCGTTTTGTACATGGCTCCGGTCATGGTGCCTTGATACGGGATTAAGGGCGTCCTAGCCCCAATCATTATCCCGGCCCAAAAGGACACTAATTTCTCGCCCTGCTGAACGGTTCCAGTGGCAGTTCTCTGCCTTTCAGAGTCGCCAGGTCTTCTCCAGACACGGACACGTCGGTTATCTGGATGTGTACTGATCCGCGTTTCGTCAACGAAGAGGCAGTTCTGCCAGATGCTTTCGTCCTCAATTTCTTCATTTTGACGGAGCCTAGCCCATTGCAATCTGCGCCGCTTCCGTTGCTGTGAGTTCAGAGGTGCTCGCCAGGATCTCCTTGCTCGTAATCCAGCTTGGTGTAAGCAATTTCTAATCGTTTGGGTGCTAACTTCGCGGCCGGTGGCAGCTCGCAGCTCTGCTTTTATTTTAGTAGCGTTCATTGTTGGGTCACGGGCAGCCAGTAATCTGATATATCGCTTCTGAATTGCAGTAAGAACAGTTGGGCGACCACTACGAGGTCGATCAGCTAAATCTTCCATGCCCTGATACCTCTCCAACGTGGTCACCACGCAGGATTGGGATACATGAACTCTGCGTGATATTTCCCTCGTGGAATAGCCTTCTCCACTTAAAGTTAGAATTCTGGCTCGTAAAACTGCAGTTAATCTTCTCGGCATCGTTACCAACTTAATTTTTTTTGAATAAATTGAAAATATTGATAAGTTGCGACTATGTCAGATTTCTGAATGAAAGCAAGCAAGGGTTGATTGTCTTTTTAAATGAAAAAACATTTGAATTACGAAATTATTTTATATTTAAATTTCATATTTTTAAATAAGGAATCAAAAGATAAAAAGTGATTAAGTTTTATTCTTCTACAATAAAAAATATTAGCACTTTTCCAAGTGATCGCAAACTTTTTTTGATGTGTGTATAATACAATACTTTCCATTATATATGTATACATATATAACGAGTGGCGATTCTTCGCTGTTGCATTCAGACCTCAAGGCATCTATGACGGCTGTGTCTCGACTTTTGATAGCCATTTTGAGGTTGTATTAAAATTTGACTACTTTTCCCCGCCTCTGTTTCTTTGGCCTATGTCTTTATTCCGATGTCTAAGCTTTATTAGTTCAAGTTTCATCAAAATTCTAATAGCAGTTTTTGCGTGATTGAGAAACTGTTAATAGCTTTCCACTCGGGACTTGGTTCCTGTGGATATTTAAAAAATTATGTAACCTATGTCATAAGAATAAATAATAACTTACATAGGCATAAGAATAAATAAGTTATTATATATTCTTATGCCTATGTGTTATTCTGATGACTAAGCTTTACTGGTTCAAAGTTTCATTAAAATTCTTCCAGTCGTTTTAGCGTGATTATGTTACAAATATCAAATCATCTAAACCTTTACACAATTAAAGTAACTTGGGAACACTACTTAAAACCGGAATTTTATAGAAAATAGGACGCCATTGTAGATAATTAAGATATAAACAACAATTATGTGCAACTGCGTTGTGGGTTTTGAATTGAAAAAAATTGAAACTAACATAAATTGTTTTGAGTTATGAAACAAGTACTTATCTAAAATATATATAATTATTTTCGCTCTCTGTAGAACTTGAAAAATAATGTTTTAGTCCGATTTTGCGCGAGCAAGTTTTATTTTCCATTGTAATTCGCTTTTCGTAACTATCCAATACATCTTCTTTTACTACTATAAAACTTTGACTTATATGTACCTAATTATTTATAAGCGTGATTTACAGATAAGAGCCCCGTGTAAAAATATACTTACTTATAAAGATTAAGAAATATTTTCAAACGCTCCTGCGAGGCTCTTCGCTGTCATATAACTTTAAATGACGTTTATCAATAAGGGGGTTAACTTAGACCATACACACTATAGACGGAGTACTTATGACGTCACAGCACTTTTGAAAGAGATACAAACATGTGAGTTCCTACAAGATAGTAAGAGATAGGTTACTTTAACGCCATCTCTTTCTGGGTAACCCAGTTTTTGATGTCACACTTTTCAAAGTGTGACAAACAAAGCGTTTCATCTGCAGCTTCTGTCAGTCATTATGGTTTTTAAGGTTTTGCGCATTAAGTTTATTCATTTATGTGGTGAATTTGTGAGAAAAGAGACTCCATTAGTTAAGTTGTTTTACAGTTTTTGTACAGTGAAGTATGGTTGGGTGCAGGGAAGGGGTAAACTATTGCTATCTAAAAGGGGCACGCTCCTGGCTCCGTCTATAGTGTGTATGGTCTAAGGGGTTAACATATAACCCGTTATCACACATCTCCACAGTGGGCAAAACAGATTATCAGCATTCGCCTTATAAAACAACAAAAAAACATTAAATCCTAACTGAATACACAATGTATGGGTTTAAACAAATAATTTTCACTTTTATTCAACGTGGCTTAAAAAACCGAACCGAAGTAGGTACTTTTCCTAACACACATATTTTAAAATTATTTCTATTCAAGATAAAAACGTACGTAAAACGTAAAAACACGTAGAGTGTAAAGTAAGTCCTCATAACATGACATTGTTGCATAAGATGATCTTATAAATTCAGGAAAGCCTCCAGGCGTCGCTAACAAAACTCATTTGTTTTCGATATCGGCTCCATCCAGCGACTACACTTCATCTCGATGACGAGAAAATGGGCTTCGCGCGTTTGTCTGACATAGACTAAAAATTTTTCGCGATTTTACAGACGTGCCAGACTCCGTTAAATGCCAAGGTAATGGAAGGAGAAAATAAACTTTATAAGAAAAAAAATTTTACTGGCTTGACAAAACTGAAAAATAAAGACAAAATCATTTAATGTCCTACGTAGTACCTACTGATCTGTTTGAAATCGGTGCGAAGGCGGCCTATAAAGCTTATTTTACTTTCCACCAACTTCAAACAGATCAGTAGGTACTACGACTAAATGATTTTGTTTTTATTTTTCAGTTTTTGCAAGTGGGTTTAATTTTTTTCTTAAAAGTTTTTTTTTCAATTTTTAGTGTAAATAATACAAAGAACATGAGAAACATTGTAAGTGCCTATTTAATTCAAGGATTTCCCTCGATTTCCATGGGATTCCATCATCAGATCCCGACATGGTGACAATGGTACCACCTTTGGAGTATACTCTTTTGAACAAAGAAGCTATCTTGACTGAAACTTAAGTTGCTAAACAGTTTGTACTTCACTTTTAGTTGGCTGTAGCGCTACTGGTCAGGTCATTGTCATCCAGTGTATAGGTAGCACAACGATTAATGAGCGCTGACCTTGAATGACAGTATCGTTCCGTTGTAGACGTAAGAGTTTGTTTCGCTTGTTTTCTGCTCGTTAGGTTCAAGGTCAGCGCTCATAAACCGTTGCGATACTTGTAAGACATTTCGATAGTTCTACATTTCGCCTTCTCGACGGACGAAATTCTCGCCATTGCCCTTCCGCCGTTATTGAGACGCTATTGATTATGTAGTAGAATAGCCGCCCAGATCTACGTCAATTTGCTAAATCCTGGATCATGGTTTTATATTTCAGTTAATTAATATTTTTATTAATGTAAATTCGAAGCTTGCTCTGTGTAAACCTATAATTGTCTAAAATTGATTTTTAAGATCTTATTTAAATGTGTTAAATGATATTTTCTGATGTTTGGGTATTTGTCCATATTTTTTCTTATACAAATGGGATTTATTGACGTTTTTAAGTCGTCTGCTGTCGAAGGTACAAAAATGGTTAAGTCTATCAATTTTAAAAAAATAATTAATTTTATGTTGGCGGTTAGAATTCTCGATTTCATCAAGTAAGATCTGTAGGACTGGAGGTTTACCATGATCGCTTAGCACGATCCAATTTAGGACCTAAACAAGTCTGCAACGCTTATTCGTACCATGATGGTTTATAAGCGATTCAATTTTGGCGCTGTTGCGATTCAAAGGCAGACCAGCGACAATTTATGTAGACATTTAAAATGGACCATAGACAACCGAGTAGTTCAAAAGCAGCGCCATCATGGTACCATTTTAAAAAAACATTCCAACTGCGAAGCAGTTCAAAGTTGGATCCTAAACAGAAATGCTTTTAAGCGATCGTGGTAGGTACCCTGATCTGTAAGTTATAAACATTTATTATAACTTACAGATTAAAATAGGTACTTATTCCTAGGCGAGATTTCACGTTAGTTTAGCAGTCAGTTTTGTAATTTTTTAAATAATCTTTGCCATAGAAGGCATTTCCGAAGTGATGTTTCGCAGATAGTAATAGAACCATGGAGGAAATACCTTCGGCTTAACGGGAAATTCAAGGATGCATCTTATTTCAGGTTTGCGTTTGATGAGATGTGATATAATAAAAAAGTTAATCACGGGACAATTAATTCCAAAGAAAGAATTCTTCAGGTTGAAACTATTTTTTTTTAATTGCGATTCTCTAACATTATTAACCGTAACCCGCGTCACCTGTGTCTCCTCTCAACTACTCTAAGGTAGACTGGAAGAGATCCCTCCAGGGATAAGTGCGCCTTTGCTATTAAATTACCTATAAAATGTTTTGTATAACACTGTTTTTGAGCAATAAAGAATTTACATACATACATACGTAACCTAATTAGCTTACCGAGAAATACAATTGCGGGTTCTTGCTTTCAAAACAGTTCCATACAGATACATTGAAACTATTTTACTACTAAACGAGTCGTAAATAACATATATTCCCAATAGTTAGACTTGAAATCGATTTTAGATACATTAACTCAAATAGTTTTCATTATTGTTTTCTTCAGGATGACTAAAGTTGCTTTATCATTTATATTTTAGTGAAAAAAAGCGTGTATCTTAAAGCATAAATAACCCCTAAGGCCTAAGCCCCAGGTTTCTCAGACATCTTTTTTGAAAACAAAAGCTCTAAACTTGTGAACCATATCTCTATTTTCCAGTTAATAACGCCTAGACCGCCTACGCAGACCGCGAACACCTAACCCTTGTCATCTGCAATGCGAAGGGCTTAAAATATTCAACCGATTTAGGGAACTAACAAGGTTATTATTCTTTAGAATTTCATACAAATCACACACCCAATTACGCGGGTGCCAGTGCCAAAAGCGTTAGGCTTTTGTTTTAAATAATTAAGTTGAATTTGGAAGACTGCAATTTGTAGATTTGAAAAGAGAACGAATGAAAAGAGCCATTTGTAGTCGCTATTTTGATGACTTCATATTTAAAGAGTAAAATGTTTCTTATAAAAATGTAGAGGTATTTTTATTTTCTAAGTAAATTGCTAAATGATTGAGAATGCCAAGGTTTAGGGTTTATTAAACTCCGGTCGTTATATAAAAATCTAATCAAATGCTTCTTATAAATCTTAATATCTTTTGCTTATTGTAATTACCGGTAACCAAAAAATTTAATTTTAACTTACGAAACGGAAAGTAAAAAATAATTATTTATTATACAATATAAATCCCAGTAGAGTTTAAGAAATTATTTTGGCGCCTAAATGAAAAATTCTATAAGTAACCAGGGCCCCGATTCTGTAACTTCAGTTGTGTGTCGATGGAATGGAGGCCATTTTATCTGATCAGGTGGCGAACTTGAGAACTATTTAATTTTTATATACTTGCTGACAACCACCCTGACGCCACTGCCAACCGAACGTAAAGTAGCAAGCTACCTAGCAACTGGAAATTAAGTTGGCGGTGGCACCACCAGTCAAAGCAGATGTATGAGATTTGGATAGTTCTCAATTTCGCCACCTAAACAAATAAAATGGCGACCATTCCATCGCCACACAACTGAAGTTGCAGAATCAGGGCCCAGGTAACCCAGTTTTTTCCTTCCAATAAATGTAAACTACCCAACAACGGTTTGTTCAATTATTATTCCGCAAAACCTCATCTCAATTTCAATTGTTTAGCCACAAGTGGGCATTGTATATTCAACGGAGGTAGACTTAATATTAATTAAAACATTATTATTCTAGACAACCTAGACGTTTATGTATTATTTTTCTTAAAACAAAATATTTATTTAGGTATTTAAATGAAACTCAAAGTCATGCTATATTTTTGTATGATTTTAATAATTTTGGTACTTATTCGGTTAAAAAAATTAAGAAATAGGGCAAGTTTTTAAATACTTAAGTACTTTGTTTTAAAGTTTCAAGTGTATTAATTAAATCAAATCAAAATTTATTAAACTTTACGTAACATGGTGTATGATATGATAACATTATGTATTCAAGGTAGGAGGAAAAAACATCAGGAGTACCTATACCGAAAAAAAAACAACTTTGATGTATAACAATACAGGGATAAAATAAACAAATTAAAGGCGATTGTGCGGTTCTATAATAAAAGTTTCCCACTTAATTAACATTACCTTCATGCTAGAAATAGGGAGATGGGAAAAGAAAAAGTAAGGTATTACGTAATTTCTAATACATTTCTCAACAATGCTAGGCCTTTCAAAACGATTGCATTTATCTTAATATCTGTATAAAACAAAGTTGGGTTTGTTCGAACACTTATATCCCGAGAATGAATGGTTTTTGATTTGTTGTATTTGTCGCCGTCCGGAATAGCAGAATAACTATTATATTGGCAAATTTACGAAAAAATTCTTACGAGAACGAAGTCCCGGGCGAAAAGCTAGCTACTATACAAACTATACATAGTATTTTATCTCTCCTCACCTCCCGTTCATTATAATGATGCAAAGTGCAAAGGCTGTCCATCATTTAGTGAGACAATGCCGATAGTGTCACCACCAAGGAGCCAGATTTTGTAACCGGAAGGTTGCGGGTTTAAATCCTGGTGCGTGCCTGTACCACTAAATTCGTTTTTTCGGATTTATATACGGATTTATAATTAATTATCACTTGCTCAGCGGTTAAGGAAAACATCGTGATGAAATCCGCACATCTAAGAAAATTCGTTTTCGAAAGACGAGCGGGCCACCAACCCTCATTGCGCCAGCGTGGTGGACTATGGCCTAAATTTCCTTCGTGTTTCGAAGGGAGACCCGTGCCACTCGGTGAGGACATAATTATATGGGCTGACAAACAAACATTTATAATTTAACGTACATTCGTACGTATTATCTTATGGTTTTATTACTATAAGCGCTCGTCGTCCAGTGGCGCTCGCTGATCAGTGAGGTTAAGCAACGTAAACATTGGCAGGGAACATGATGGGTGACCAAAGTGGCAATTTATCACCAGCGTTTCCGTGCTTCGAAGGCACGTTAAACTGTCGGTCCCGGCTGTTGTTGATTGACTGCAGTCGTTAAAAGCAAGTCATAGGCCATTGTACGGTTTGAAAACTTTGACACCAAGGTTAGCCAAGTTCGCCCCATCACACTATACCTACACGTCTGGAAGAAGAAGAAGATTACTATAATGACGCTAAAGCAGCAGAATCCGCCTGAATAACAGCAGTCCATTACGTAAATATGACCACGTAATCGTTTTCCGACCTACGATTACTATGCAAGGCATTAGGGGAACTTTCGGCGATTCATCACCACACGCCAAACACACGTGCCAATGACCCTCGGCTTCGTATCGTCATAGACTATAGATATAATAGTTCTAGTACAGAAGTACAGAAGGTTAGCTCTCCTAAACAAGTCCAATATCTAAGGTCCGTTTTACAGAACGTGATTCAGAATAGAATAGAAAAGAAAAAATCTTTATTTTATAGGACATTCAGGATGCCACTTAAAACAAGTCAAGATTACATGAAATACAAACAAACATACATTAAAGGATTTAAATACATACATACGCATTCGTTCTATTGACCCTACTGACTCTACGCCTATTCACAAAGGTGCAGTCTTCCTCAGAGAAGAAGACTACTGGGGCTGATCCCTCGTTCGCTTTAGGACAGATTCGCTTTATGGTAGATTCGCTTTAGGACAGCTATACTTAAGTAGCAGTCGTCTTTGTCATTTTTATAGTGAGAGAAAGACACAATCAATTCTTAGGCACAGATCAAGACTTAAGTTTCCTTCTGTAAATACGAACCTAAGTGCTTCACGAGTAACGACCTTAGTGCATATTTTTCTTTATATATCTTTAGTTATAAGTTTGACGTGTATATCTGTGTTTGTCTATGGCATTGTAGCGAATAACCGATAAACCGATTTCGATGCGTTTTTTAAATTTGAAAACTGATGTAATCGAGATGGTTCTTAGCTACTCTTCTCTTCTCTTATCAGCCCATATACGTCCCCACCGAGGGGCACGGGCCTCCCTTCGAAACACGAAGGGGATTTAGGCCATAGTTCCACCACGCTGGCCGAATGCGGGTTGGTGGACCGCTAGTCTTTCGAAAATGAATTTTCTTGGACGGGCCGGTTTCATCACGATGTTTTCTTACACCGTTGAGCGAGTGATAATTAGAAATCCGTACATAAATCCGAAAAGGCGAATTTAGTGGTACAGGCCCGCACCAGGATTTGAACCCACGACCTTCGGATTACAAGTCTGGCTCATTACCAACTGGGCTATCACCGCTATTCTTAGCTACGTTTGATCAAACTTAATTCTGGGTATAGTTATAATTACTTATAGGCGATGAATGTTTTGTTTAGAGTTATATGTTTTATTTATTTAATTTTATTTATTTATATCTAATATATTATTTGGTGCGATAATCTTTTTTCCTTACTACTCAGAGTTCCGCTCTATTTTACACAAATGCTTATTGTTATTTTTATGCGACTTTACTTAATATCTGTATTACTCTTTTAAAAAACCCTTTCTTGCCCGTACTCTTTATTACAATAAATATACAAACATTGTTATTAAGAACCTTCTTCATTCTGTCTGGGTTGATCTTTATTATTATTTTTTGAAGTAGGTTAGAAAAGAATAGACTACACTATTCAAACATAAACAGAATTTCATTTCAAGCCTGTGTCAATGTACGTCATAGTATGGGTTGGATTTGCTTGTTTGTTAGCTGAATGAATTGTCGAACACGTTTCAATTACCGATTTCAGAATAGTTCTCATTGTTTTTATTTTTTGAGAACGTGCATGATACACTTTTGTAGCAACTTAAGAAGACAACAAGGTCTTTTTAGGTTGCTACAGAAGTTTGAAACATATTAAAACCACAAAAATCTTAAACAATATCCTACAAAATTTCTAAGTGGGAATATTTATAGTTAAAAGCTGCAGAATATCAGCACGTTTAAGCATTCTTCCTTCGATGTAGAATAGTATTTAATTTTTTTTGTCAGTTAGGTTAATTAGCCCTACATTATGTGCTGTCCAACAGAATAGGACAAATATATGTTTTTCTTTCTTTTTTCCTTAAAGTCAAATATACTATCTGCTCTGAGACCAAAAGTCATTTTTTATAAACTAACCAAAACTAAAACTCAATTATCTTTATTTCATAGAACATTCAGGATGTTACTTAAAATATGTCAAAATTACATTAAATACACACAAACATACATTAAAGGATTTAAATACATACATACACATTCGTTTTTTTGACTCTACGCCTATTTGCAAAGGTGCAGTTTATCCACTCTCATATGTCGTATATATAGTCTTACCATAATGAGCAAAATTAATTTACCCGATCATTTCCTCACTTCCATGTGGAAACCGCATTACATCACATGATCGTATTTAGGTCATCGATTCCACAGTTAATGCGCATGATAATATTCGCACTGATTGATTTATCACTGTAACCCTCGTCGGCGGCTATGATCGAAGAGGCTTTTGGAGAGGCGTTGAATTGAGCTCTATAAGGCCTTTGGCTTGTTCTTTATTGTACGACTCGCAGATTTTTCAATTTAACATGTTCATCGGATTTCTTAGATGGAGTGTCTTCATTAATTTTTGAGTATACTTACTTGGATTTTTATTTTAAACTAGCTTTCCGTCCGGGACTTCGTTCTCGTAGGAATTCAAGAAAATCACCCTATGTTCATCACGGATATTGTAGGATTCCTACGGTGAAAGAATTTTTCAAATCGGTCCAGTATTACGGAGCCTATTCAATGCAAACAAACAAACAAACAATCAAATCTTTCCTCCTTATAATATTAAGTGTAGACTAAAGGACGCCCGCGACTGCGCTCTAATGGGAATTTATAAAAATACTATACAATGTACAGAGGTAAGCGCATCAGTTAACCCCATTTTTCGTTACAAAACCGCTCTTATCGTAAAATTATAAAGTGTACACATCCGTGGGGTAACCTGATGTGCAGCCCTCTGTAAATATCCTTTTTATATTATTTTACAGATAAGCAATACAGTGATCTTAAAATGCAAATATAAATTTCTGCTTTTTGCGAACTTTTTTATTTATTTATTTGGGTTATCAAACGGTTGTACAGTGGTATTATTCTAGGCTAAGAGTTAAATATCTTAAATAATTATACAGCCAGCACCGACAACCACAGATTACTAAATAAATGTAGAATAGCTTAGCAGTTATCTACGCCTTACCTATTTTAATTTAACTTATTTAAGCCTTAACTTTTTTAATGTAAAGGGAAAGATTTTACACAACCACAATACAACGACCACAACTATTGAACGCAATATACTTTCGCGTATATTTAACGTTAAACATGAAATGAGCATCGAATATATTTTTCGGATATCAGATTGTTTGTTTTCAAACCACAATATTTTTACTTTCATTCAACACGAAATTTCAAAAAATATTCGCAAGTAATAAAAAACCTTTGATGAGGCCTCGTTGGAATTAAATTATTCAATTATCAGCCCATTGGACCATGTTTCGCATGTTATTTTATTTGTATAATAAATATTTTTAATTCTGAATTTTCTTTTTGAAACAACTTTCATAAATCATAAGGAATACACGGAAGAGTCGTCGATTTGGCATAGCTAAATAGTCGAAAAAAGACATATTATATACTAGCTTTCCGTACGCGGCTCCGCCCGCGTGAACTACAGGTTATATCGTGCCCAACTGTGGGTTAAAATGTAGACTATGTCCTTTCCTAGGCTCTAATCTTGCTCTGTACCAAATTTCATCAAAATCGGTTCAAGCATCAAAGACGGACAGACATACAGAGTTACTTTCGCATTTATAATATTAGTAAGGATAAGGATTAAGTCGAGTGGTAGTAACGCTGTCTCTTGATCGACGAGTCCAGGGTTTGATCCCCAATCAGGGCAAATATTTGTGTAAGAAGTAGATGTATGTTTCCATGTCGTGGGTGTTTGTGACTGTCTTTGTGTATATTCCAAAGGCACAAGGGAAACCTTAGCGTGGTCCCTTGAGGTATGTAACGTGTATTGATATTTATTTAAATTATTAATAAACACTATCAATGCACAATGATCTATCTCATCACATCAGTCCCTGGTTGTTAATTGACTAAAATTAGCTAGCCAAACTTTAGGGGATGATTCTCCTCGTAAAAATAACAACTTTACAATACAATATACTTTATTGCACACAAGGAAATACAGCACAAACTTCTCCAGGAAATACAGGAAATACAGCATAACTTTCTCCATGTAACCTATGCCGTGTGGTGATCGGTTGAGAATAACACCAACCCCTTTTTCTTTTTGTGGGTGTCGTAAGAGGCGACCAAGGAAACACAAATGAGACCTGCCTCCTATGAATTTTAGGTGGCGTCCTATGGTCTCATGCGTTGTGGTAGGCACTGTAAAAGGCCGTTTGGTTCGCAACCACCCTCCTACCGAAGTCTGACGCCAAACAGCTTGCTTGGGAGTACCAGTGCCTTAATTGGCATTTTCTGGATTGACTCGCTCCATCGTCGACCTCGGTCAAGATTGAGGTCATTGAGTTAACCCATCTCATAATGAAAAAAAACCTATATGAAATTTTCGAATTCGACTTCCTATACACGGTAAATCAGCTGACCGCGCAAGGTAGGAAGAGGCGAAAAAGTTTTTTCTCATTTCGACCTATGTTCCTTATAGAAAGTTGTTCAGTTTCTTGGATTAATTCACAAAAGTCATCCAATATAAGTCCCGTAGTACCTAGTATGTACGTTTTTAACAAAACTCATAATTTAGGTAATTCTAATTTGACACTGATCCTTTAATTTTTAGATTATTTTCTCTTCATAAGTCATTTTTCAAACTCTATACTAACATAACTTTGCCAAATTTGTAGCAGTACTAATGTTTTCCTAACTAAAAGTTTACATTTTACCCCAAAATTAATCCACCTGCCAACACGGACTTACAAAGTTGATGAAACAGGATTAGTAAACCCAAAACTGACCAGGTCTCTGATTCTGTAACTTCAGTTTTGTGTCGATGGAATAGTCGCCATTTTATCTGTTCAGCTGGCGAAATTTAGAACAATCAAAACTTTATACATCTAATGATGGCTGCTTTGACTGGTGGCGCCACCGTCAACTGAATTTCCAGTCCTAGATAGTTTGCAACTTTACGTTCGGTTGGCGATGGCGCTGTTGGTCGGGGTAGTTGTTAGCAAGTATATGAAAACGAAATGTTTCTCAATTTCGCCACCTGAACATATAAAATGGCCTTCATTCCATCGACACACAACTTAAGTAACAGAATTGGGGCCCTGAACAAAAACTGCTCAGACCAAACAGGCCGCGAATTCAAAACAAAAACTCAAAACCCTCTATCCCTTCTCGGACCATTTAGTAATTGGGCGATTTAGGCAAGTATCAAAACGTTTGGGGTTTACTAAATTTTATAGTGATGTGTAACAGCCAAACAGAGCTTATGTAAGTGATTTTACACCCTGAAAAAAAGAGGGGTGTTTGACATGTGTATCTGTGTGTCTGTCTGTGGCATCGTAGGTCCTAAAGCTTTTTTGTTTGACATCTGTGATTTAAAAAAAAAATTGTAGTTGTCTCTTTATCTATAAGATAGCCTCATAGATTTCTTCCAGGCAACCTAGTTATAGAATATAGGAATTTATTTAAACGAAAAAACGTGGTTCTTGCAGCCATTAACTGATTTTACTACCACGCCATAGGCATTTCAAAGTGAATGGATAGATGCCACGTACTTGTTAGGTAATGAAGACAGTTACAATCCCACATGGCTGCACGACGCTAAACTAACACTATTTACCGAATAAAAAAACCGGCCAAGTGTGAGTCGGACTCGCGCACGAAGGGTTCCGTATCATTATCTATAAAAACGACAAAAAAATTATTGTTGTATGGGAGCCCCCTTAAATATTTATTTTATTCTGTTTTTTAGTATTTGTTGTTATAGAGGCCACATAAATACAATATCATTTGTGAAAATTGTAACTGTCTAACTACCACGGTTCATGAGATACAGCCTGGTGACAGACGGACGGACGGACGGACAGCGGAGCCTTAGTAATAGGGTCCTTATTTTACCCTTTGAGTACGGAACCCTAAAAATGGATTCAATTCCTTTTAGGTGGTCATTGTAAAGTCCACTTTACTTCAGTATAAAAAGCTAAGCAGTGGAACTGATGTGAAAAAAAAACCAGTTACTTCACTTTCCTTCCCTAAGACCAAGGACCATGAATATGTTGTGTGCTTCATTAAACAGCTGGAGTTTGTACGGAAATAATCTTGCTTCATGGGCTGAAAACGACTGTATCTTTATTCATGGTTCCGAAAACACGCAGCGTGTGAAAAATGACGAAAAGTGTAAAAATATCAAGCCAACTTCCGAAAATGGGAAGTAGATAGTAAATTGTACAAACAAATTATTTTCCCCTTGAAATGAACTACCGTCTACATCCCTAAGAAATCCATCTATACTAATAGGTACTAATATACTAATCGATACTAATATTATAAAGAGGAAAGATTTGTATTTTTGTATGTAACGAATAGGCTCCGAAACTACTGGACCGATTTCAAAAAGTCTTTCACCATTAGGATGCTACATTATCCCTGAGTAACATAGGCTACATAATTTTCCGGAATTCCCACGGGAAGGAAGTCCCGAGCGGGATGCTATTATTGTATAAAATTCTTAAAAAGAACCTTTTTCATTCTGGTAAGTAGCTGATCGCTTATTTTATGGAGAGGAAAACATTTTTTTTAAATTTTTCGGCATAATATTTCTTGGGAAAACTTTTATAGTTCAGTAGATGGGGGGCTACCACCTAAGCGGAGCTGATGCTGATTGAACGAATGGAATGCTGTTGATTGCTTCTTTATAAGGAGACCTTGATTAACGACATGAACCAAACACAGCAATGTACATCACATCCATTCGTTCAATCAGCATCAGCTTCAATTATTAAAGTTTTTTTTATATTTTTTATTATAAGATGGGTTAACTCTTGACCTCAATCTTGACCAACGTTATAGATGAGATCGACGACGAAGCGAGTTAACCCAGAAAATGCCTATTAAGGCACTGGTACTCCTACACACCGACGGAACACAGCAAGCTGTTTGGCATCGGACTTCGGTCACGAACCAGACGGCCCTTCACAGAGCCTACCACACCGCATGAGACCATAGGACGCCACCTCAGATTCGGAACAAATTGACGTGTCGTTGCCTGGGGTGGATTAATAGAAGGCAGGTGCCGTTTGTGTTTTATTAGTCGCCTCTTATGACACCCACGGAAAGAGATGGGGTGGTGTTATTCTCAACCGATCACCATACTGTTAAAGTTACTGTAATATAGTCCTACCTAGTATTGAAGCACTCATAGCCCAGTGGCGCTTGGTGATCCCAACCGATCAGTGAGGTTAAGCAACGTACACAGAGGCAGGGAACCTGATGGGTGACCAAAGTGGCAATTTATCACGAGCGTTTCCGTGCTTCGGAGAGCACGTTGTCAGTCCCGGCTGTTGTCAATTGACTGCAGTCGTTAAAACCAAGTCAGAGGCCATCTGGCGGTTTGAAAATTATGACACCAGGGTTAGCCAAGTTCGCTACACACTTGACTATACCTACACGATAAGAAAAATAAGAAGACCTAGTACATTTTTTAAAGCTTCAATCTTCATAAAACTGATTTCAAAGCAACTAATATCCAAAATTATCATTCACGATACGATAACTAGTTTTGTGATAAGGGTCGCCCCCGTTTAACAAATATGAATAATATTACAATTTGCTAATATTATTCGCGAAGCCATATTGCTGGAGATTTGCATATTTGATAACCATTATTAGGTGTCATGTTTAATATTGTACCCGCTAATGTTTTGGAGATTGAAAAAGAGTCACGAATTATTTTATGATTAAGATTATACAGGGCTTTAGGTATAATATAATTTTGAGTTCCCATACAAACTTCATCAGCATATAGCGCATTTTGTATGGGAGATCAAAATTTTTTTTTCGTATTTTGACCTATGTTCCTTGGGGAAGTTGTTCAGTTTCATGGACTGATTAACCATCCGAAAGGTTGAAAGAGAGATACCTAAAGCCCTGTATATAATTATGTATACCTATGACGACATGACATTGGTGGTGATCGGTTGAGAATAACACCACCCCATCTCTTTCCGTGGGTGTCGTAGGAGGCGACTAAGGAAACATAAATGAGACCTGCCTCCTAGTAATCCATCCCAGGCAACGACACTTCATTTTTTTCTGAATCTGAGGTGTCGTCCTATGATCTCATGCGGTGTGGTAGGCTCTGTAAAGGGCCGTCTGGTTCGCGACCACCCTTCTACCGAAGTCCGACGCCAAACAGCTTGCTGTGTTCCGTCGGTGCGTGGGAGTACCAGTGCCTTTATAGGCATTTTCTGGGTTAACTCGCTCCATCGTCGACCTCATCTTTGACCTTATGGTCAAGATTGAGGTCAAGAGTTAACCCATCTTATAAAAAAAAGAAAAAAAAACATGAAGTTTCCAAAGACCTTAGTTGAAAGTGCCCAATGGTCAAAATTGGAACAAGACAGAATGGAATGGCGCACTTTAATGTCGGAGGCCATGATATACGAGTATCCCTGTTGGGGTAGACAGAGCATTTTGTAGTTCTTGCAATATTTGACGTACATTTTCAGGGTTACTTATTAAACAGGGTGTAAAATGTTTACAATGACAGCTGACAGCTTAGCAAAAACTGAAACCCTGGACTCATACAATCATTTTGAATGATTTTCCAGTGGAATGTTTCTCCGGAAAATGTTCAATATTTTTTCATGTTTTTTTTTAAATATTTCTGCTTACATTTTTTATTATTTAATCGAATACACTCAATTTTGAAATAATAAACAACTATAACAACGTAAAACACGAAAACCAGCAATGTACATCGCACTCCGATAACAGCGCGGCGCGTGGAATTGCGTTTGGAATGCGGTTTCACGATACGTTGCGTAGCGCCAAAGTAAGTCAATAATGAAAACTCCTTAGCGTTTCCGGAGAAAAATAATTACTTATAACTAATGATAGTTATGGGTAGATTCCACCATTTAAGTATTTGTTAAGCTGTCCTTTACACCCTGTATAGGACATGAGTGGGTATTACAAGATTATATTAAGATGATGCGCTCGTTCCACTATAGGATCCCCTCCCCGTTACTGAGTAAAAAAAACTTAATATTGTCTAAACCTAACTATTGAGGTTAACGACATTCTTTCTTTATCCTTCCGTATCGTGTAGGTATAATCAAGTTAGTACGTAGCGAACTCAACTAACCTTGGTGTCAGAGTTCTCAAGCCACCAAATGGCCTCTCTGACTTGGTTTTAACTACTGTAGTCAATCGATAACAACAGATAGGATCGACAGCTTAACGTGCCCTCTGAAGCACGGAAATACTCGCGATAATATTACTCCAGCTTAGTTATATTTTGATGTTTTGTACTTAGTTTATAAAGACTCACGCTAAAGTTGTGCTTTAGTTATAATTTTTTCTGTCCATATGTGGAAGCTTGTAATTGGCTGTTAGGTGTATTTTCTATGTACCTAAAATGTAGCTATATGTAGCTGTAAGCTCCCCAAATAAAATAAAATAAAAATAAAATAAATGAAATTTACTTCGTTGAGAATTTTTATTTCATTTAATAATTAATCCAGTACACAATCGCAAAGTAATAAAAGGCCACTACCCGGAGTAAATACTTTAAAGAAAAATGTATATCGAAATCAGCATTCTAACCACGCGGCACGCATGAAAATAATAATTATGCGTGCCTTTTCACAAACTTTCGCATTGAATATGTTCTTTTTTATTCAAAGTTTCTTCTTTACAAAGCTCCTATTCAGGGCACATAAAGGAATAATAAAAGTTCACATCTAACTACGACAAACTTAGACTTACTGTTGCCAGAAATGCTCTTTGAATAAAACTGAGCTTATTGTTATATTTTTTTGCATCTTTTTGTTGAGGTCCTATACAAAAAGAAGAAATTCTGAGTAAATCGTGCTGAAAATAAGATAGCTTTTTCATTTACATGTCAAAAAATTGTACAAAAAATCTTAATTAAAGGTATTCAACTCATGGCTGAATTAAATGCGCTATTCATGTTGGAGATTTTGCAAGGAAATCCCTAAAATTTAAGAAGATACCAATCAGTCAGTCACGCCGTATAAAGGCGTTCATTTTCAACTTATCCGCGTTATCCTTAGTTCAATTTTCTCATTTTCCTCTACGACAGTATTACGGGGTGTCATATAGGATTTGCCTGTCTTCTTTGCATTCCAGTTTTGGATGGGGACGGATCGAGAATAACATTATTTTGTACCGCATCAACTGTAGATGCTGATACCTACTACTACGCCTTAAAACAATGTTAAGGCGACTACAGCACCTAAATTACGATTTTATGATGCGTAGATAAGCATGACGCACTGCGTTAACTCGAAGAAAAAAATACTACGGTAATATTCAGGACATAAACTAGATAAGTAGTATGCTGGAAACATGATTCAGCATTTTGGTTTGATAGAAAAAAGCTCACAAAGTCACCTCTAAATACCCAATATTGTGTATCTTTTAAGCTGTAAAAACGATAGTAAAATGAACACAGGAACTTGAATTTGCTATCAAAATGTTCGTGATTGAACACTCTCGATAAGTAGTTAACGCATTTTTCGATTTAAGCTGTTACCTTTCCAAAAATCTCATTTTTCTAACTTTCTAACATGTTTTTACGCACGCACGCTTTCATAGTCCGTAAACTTCGTGTATCGACACTGTTCGCACTACCGGCCCAGGCCTGTTGAGAGACGGAGATGGCACTATTCCTATGTGTGCTGCCTTTATCGGGTGCTGTAGTCGCCTTAAGGTAACTTAGCTTTAGGGGAAACAGAGACAAATATATAAGAGTAAAAGGGATAACGATCTACAAGTAACTTTGAAGTAAGATTTTTTTTAACTTCGCTATAGTAGGGTATTTCGCTATAGTATAGATTTTTTTTAACTTCGCTACGTAGCCATGAATTTCGTGCTACGTAGTGGCAGTGGTATTTTCCTGTTTTTACTTCCCATTTAGATATATCTTAGATAAGATATACTTACTGAGAATTTGACTTGCTTGTCAAATCAGCCGCTCGCTCTTTATTCCAGGCCTAACGCTTGCCTTTATAAAAAAGTTCCCGTGAGAATCCGGGAAAATTATGTATTATTGTGTTGTTATGTTGTTATTGTGTTTTTATTGTGTTGGTGTGTTGTGTTGTGTATTATTGTGTTGTTATTTCCGGGGAAATTTGCCTATGTTACTCAGGGATAATAAAGCATTCTAATGGTGAAATAATATCTTAAATCGATTCAGTAGTTAGTCAGAACTTTCTCCAAAACAGATTTTTAAGAGCAGCATTGTTGAACTCTCACTCTAGTTCCTGGGTTCCTAACCTGGGGGTGATTATCTCTGCGGGGCTAAATCAGCTATTTTACGGGGGTAACGAAGAACCTAATTATTAGAATCGTAAAAAAATAATAATTGTGAACCATATTCGTGGCAGTGCTACAAACTCGAGAATCTTCAAAGTTCTATGAGATGAAGTTGGTGCAAAATTTAATTCTCTTCCCACAAACTGCCAAATTTCCCTAATGAATAGTAAACTATAATGCTTTGAGATAAAATTGAAAATCAATTGAAGAAATTTGACAGTTTTGGATAGCATGATGTGCTGTTGTCCCTGTACCACACAAAGGTACCAAACAGAGAACACAAAAAGAAAAATAGTTTTTCTCTCAAATAAAAAATAATAAAACATTGTTTGATTTGATAACATTTGAAAAATCAGTTTTTCTCATAGGTTACAGGGGTAACAATATTAAAAAAGTTAGGAACCACTGCTCTAGTGGATATTACTAGATAATCTTATACAGTTAGTCCAATAGGAGTAGTCAAATATGTAGTAAACTTGGCCACTATGGTGACACAGTTTATGGCTCGCCAAAAAGACTTAAAAATATGCACATTATCATATCTACATATATTTAACAAACACCAAATAGTCGTATATACCAATATTTGTGACTGTGTTTAGTAAAAGTTACAACTTTCAGGGTAGTCAATTAGAGCTATTTACAATAGCTCATCACACTAATTGTGAACCTTAACGACTTTCACGAAAGTTGTACCTTTCCATTTTCACAGTCATATTTATTCAATGATAATAAACAAAACACAAAGTGTCATATACAGGGTGTAAAAGACAGCTTAGCAAATACTTAAATGGTGGAATCTACCCATAACTATCGTCAGCTATAACTAATTACTTTTTCTCGGAAATGTCATTTGAAAGAGTTTTCATTATTTACCTACTTTGGCGCTACGCAACGTATCGCGAAACCGCGCCACGCGCCGACCCCCCCGCGCCGCGCTGCTATTGGAGTGCGATATACAAACGCGAGCATAAATCCCTGACAGCCGCAAAGGCGACAATCGTTTGCACAACTTGCGTTTATAATAATGATTTGATTCTTAGTAATGAAACTAGATGGCATGAGCTCCACGACAGTATAAAATATTATAAACAGCACGGAGTGTTTTAGCAGCGAGTAGTGATTCATATTTTCGAGACAGAATACACTGACGCTGTAGCATAATGTATAAGCAAGCAACTACAACAAGTAACTAGTCCTGAGTTCGATTCCGGCAGGGGTTAACAGAAGCTAATTTTTGTGTAACCTGTTTGTTATTCAACACATTTTTACTTTTTTAATAACAATTAAATACCTAATTTTTGGTTTTTAGATATATTAAAAACGTTTAAGAAAATAGGTTACTCAAAAATAATTGCCTTTGGTAGGTAGTATTAAATAAAATTGAAAAATAAAGCAACAACAAAACTAAAATTTTGTTTTTATTAACTGAACTTATAATACTATAAAACAAGATTTAAAAACAACTGCCTTGGGGTTTCAGCTTAAGTATTCATCTTCTTTGCTTGAAGAGAGGATTGAAGCAAAACCACAAGGTTAAAAAAAAAGTAATTTTAAGTAATGAACACACAAAATATTTTGCTAAAAAAAGCCTTATTAAAAAAAAATCTTATATTGGGCTAATGAAGAGACTTATAAATATCTATCTTACTTATTTTTTATATTAAAACAAATTTTAAAGTTGTAAAAACAAAAAAAAAGTAGAAGTTAATATTTTGTGTGTCCACCGTGGTTGTCGATCACCGCTTGCATACGGGCCCGCATGGAGGTAACAAGTTTCGCGCACAAGGTCGAGCCGCGAATACCCTCCCAAACTGTCATACAGTGTTCTCGCAATGCTTCTTGGGTTCGCTCATTTCTGTTGTCCCATCTTTGCACCATAAGGCCCCACAGGTTTTCAATGGGGTTTAAATCGGGTGACCTAGCAGGCCAAGGGACTACCTTAATGTCAGGATGCTGCAGGAACCAACTTTTGACAACACGCGAACAATGAATAGGACAGTTATCCTGCACAAAAATTATATGAGGCACATCTTCAGCCGGATAAACAGTCCGCGCAGTGGGCAGCATTGTCTCTTCCAGCACTTGCACGTAGTCTGTCCCTTTCGCGCGATTAGGTATAACGCATAGTTCACCCGGCCCGGCAGCGCTCATCCAGCCCCACATATTTTTTTTTTTTTTTTTTTTTTTTTTTTTTTTTTTTTTTTTTTTTTGACTGTGCTGTTGGCCGCTGATGGCCTTGACAGCTTCACCGAGCAAGTGGTGAGCGCAGATGGCTCTCAACCCAAAATTTTAAGTAACAGGCCTAAGGGTGCCCCCTGTGGGGCTCGAACCTCGGCTTAGGGCGTTACTGCGAGGGAACCGTCGGACATACGTTTGTGGAGAGAAGCGGCCGGGTACGTACCGGTACCGCGAATCGGGGCGGAGGTGAGGTGGTATACGCGACGAAGGTCCTCGCCGGCGAGGACGGTATCTCGGTCTGTTTGGTGTACGGGACTCTGCGCGTTGTTGGTCGGCCTGGATCGCGAGGGTGATGGGATCATCCGGGTCGTTGAGGACGTTCCTCGGACGGCGTTTGCCGGGGTTGTTGAGGACGGGGTCGTAAGTGGCCGCAGCCACCACCAGGGGATTGGGGTGGTGCGGGGCAGAATCAAAGAAACGGGTGGAGGATTGCTTAAGGTACTGCGAGATGGTCGGCAGTCCTAAGTCTATATGCAAGTTCTCATTGCGCATAAACCACGGGGAACCCGTAGCCTTGCGCATGAACTTCATCACTGAATATAGCTGTTGTCCAGTCGAAATTAATATATTCCCTGCAGAACTCAATTCGAGCTTGTCTATGGGCGTCAGTCAACTTCGGTTTTTTTGCGTGTCTGCGATAGTGTAAACCTTCGCTATGCAAAGCGCGTCTTATAGTATGCACTGATGCATCAAACAGTTCGGCAAAGTGATGAGTATGAGTGAAGCCGTTTTCCTCATAGTCCGACACCATCAGCCGTCGTTGTGTAGCAGTCAGGATAGACGGTCTGCCGCTTCTTTGACGATGCTCAATTGACCCCTCCTCCGCATAACGTTTTACCCAGAGCTTCACAGTATTGACCTTAAAAAAACGAGAAACATTTTATATTTATGGAATGCGGTACCCTAAATCTACTTAACATCATTATTAAACAAGAAAAAAACCAGAAAAAACTAAATAACTACACATTTTTAAAACACTGTGAAAAAGCCTACTAATTATTAGATAAAATAACTTACCGTTACACCAAGCTCCCTAGAAATTTCAGCGTTATTATAACTTTCCCTGTGCAAAGCAACAATTTCTGCTCTCTTAACAAGGTCAATATTGCGTTGGGCACACATTATTTTAGAATAAGCTTAACTGATTACTGCAAAAAAAACACCGAACAACAAACCACAGCGAACTGGAGTGACGAAACAAAAGTGATACAAACTTAATCAAATATAATATGCGGTCGGAATAAAAAAAAAATAAGAATTACCCACATAGTATTATATTGTTAAACTCGCGGCTTATCAACAAAAGTATAAAGAATATGATAGAAAATTTATAAAGAATATGTATAAAGAATATGACAGAATGAGGGAAATAATAACGCAAAATATAATAGGCAAGAAAAGAAATATTTTTCAACGACATAAATATGTGGCGCCATCTGTTACATTTCATCAGTATCATGGAAACACGTAGCATGCACCTACGCATGTTCAAGTTCAAGTTGAAAGTATTGATGTAGATCCCGAGCCGTGTTCGATAGATGGCGTTTAAAAACGGTGCAAGAAACTTTTGTTTTGAAACTGTCATGCAGATATGCTCGCGATAGTACATTGCTGGTTTTCATGTTTTACGTTGTTCTGAATTTTTTTATTGCAAAATGGAGTGTATTCGATTAAATAATAAAAAATGTAAGCAGAAAGTATTAAAAAACATGAAAAAAAAATCTGGAGAAAAATTCCACTGGAAAATCCTTGAGAGTGTTTGTCTGAGTCCAGGATTCCAGTTTTTGGCAAACCTGTCTTTTACACCCTGTATGAGTTTAGCAACGTCTCACTAAACTCATATATAATATATATCAATAGTTTTCCACAAAATCGTTCAATAACTCCTACTCTCAAAACGGATTATAACTCTCATTTTCTCAAATATCGATAAACGTTTCCTTAAACTGATTTTGTATTAGATTTTCTAAGAAATCGTGGCTTTGCGGTAAGTCTCCTGGATTCACGCCTGCTTCGGATACATCACCGGATTTAGCAGCTCATTGTATCCGAATAAAGAAGCAGGCACCCCTTCAGTATTGTAACGGTAACTTATGAAAGGCACAATGAAATGCCATGTCTATCCATAGTTTAAAGAAAAAGAAGTGACGGCTGTGTGAAAGAGCTGTCGGCTTCTTATTAAATATTCTTTAAAAATATCTAACTTTTTTCTTTAATGCAACAATGCGGGAAGACGTATAGAGACGCTTTTTCTCTTACTTCTCCAAGTATATGGAATAACTCTGGTGACAGACTATCCTTACCTGCAGGCCTAATATGCCCATGAGACTTCTCTGTCATTAGAGTATCTAGATTTCTGAATCAACACAAGCAAAATTGGACCCTCTATTTTATAGTGCTAAGTTTTTATTTTTTTTATATTTAAATACCTACATCGTTTTAGTAGTTCAAGATCGCTTTTGTCAAAGTTCATTAAATTCAAAGGAAATGCAAACTTCTGGTTATGTTTTCCTTCAACTCTCATGGGAAGGAAGTCTCATTATGCTTGTTCAGGTAGCTGGTCACCTTCTCACAAATTCTCACGGAGCTATCTATTCTCCATTTCTTATAAATTACGCACTGCTAAGGAATATAAATCTCTGATTGCGTCTGTATTTCCGTGTTTATATAACCTTGCGCTATAAATGCAAAAAAAATCTGTTTGTTATACAAGAAATCATCCGCCTTGAAAGTAGTAGGTACGCAGCAAGGAGTTAAAAGGTATTTTACTTGAGATCTAAAAATCTTCAAGTATGAAACGAATCACAAAAATAGTGTTCTTATAAAAATGTTAGGCATTTAAATCGTCTGGTTAAATACTGAAAGTTTAGATCAGCAAAATAAAAATAAATAATATTTTATGTTGAGCTTAATAAACAAGTCTACAAAATTAATTACAAAAATAAAAACTAACAAGTATAAACTGGTTTAAGTATAAGAGATTGAGAAGTTTCAAAGAGAATGCTTACAGCAATATTCATAGCAAATATTTAAATTAAAAACCAATTAAAAAGTAAAGACTTTGGTGTCGTTGACTACCAACTCACTTAAATTGAAATGATAAAATAGTAAGCTACAATAGTTTATAAAACTTATTGAATAAATTAAGATTATCTATAGACCACAGAAACTAGTTTTAGAGGACATGGGGTTATTGACTGCCTCCTTTAATTTTTATTTTGTATCAAGCTTTCGTTTGCTCTAAGGGGCAAAATGTAGTCGAAGATATAGCATTCTATGGTCTTATGCGGTGTGGTAGTGTAAAGGGCCATCTGGTTCACGACCACCTTCCTACCGAAGCCTGATGACAAACAGCTTGCTGTGTTCCGTCAGTGCATGGAAGTATCGTGCCTTAATGGGCATTTTCTGGATTTAATCGCTCCATTATCGACCTGATCTATGACCTTAGTCAAGTTTGAGGGCAAGAGTTAATCCTTTTCATAATAAAAAAAAGGCTTACAAGCTTAATTCAAACTAATTTTCTCACACAACCCGAATTTTTCGGTGGTTAAAATCACTCATCAAGCTACTAACCTGTATTTCTACGTTAAATAGAGATGCTATTAGATTACTTAGCTAGTTTTTGCAATTGTTTCCTAAAATCATCCAATATCTTGGAACTATCGAATTAATCAAGAATGTCTATTTCAAAATAGGAGTAATAGTCGCCGAAATCATACAAATTGAGACTGGTTTTATGAATTTAGTGAGAACAGGTTAATTCATTTTAATACAAGAATAGCCTTACCTACTAAAAAATCACGAGCCACAAGACAAGACATTTGTTTGCCAAAACAGTTCATTCATCCGTGACGGAGTGACTCGTGAAACTCACTGATTCTCACGCAAAGGTACAGAGCAAACGGACGGACACCAACTTGTTGTAAAATAAAAAATATGTGAAATGTGTAGAATGTCTGCTTTGTTTTAAACTGTTTTTATTACATACATACGCTCATGCCTACAATCCCTATCGGGGTAGGCAGAGTATCAGTGGTTTTAAAACAACTTGATGCCACGTTTAACATAAATTCTGAGGGTTATTAGATGAGACATGATGTATAGTGGTGAGAGGTTTTCAGCCTTTCGCCCACAATACAGCAAAACCCTCGCGTCCCACTTACTGTCTTTTACAGTATGCCTGGGAGGAGTAGGCAGCCGGTACATTCTAGGTTTTTCTTTTACTCCCAGTCCGGCGTTTTGTATTGATATTGACAAACATTTTTTTTACGCGTTTTTCGTGATGAAAAATTTTGAATAACGCAGTTCCGAAAATATAATACTTTTTCTAATCGAATTCTTGAAATTGTTTATGCCAAAAGGCAAATGGAAAGTGGTGTAGGAGGGAAAGTGGCAGTTTAATATTAAAAAGTAGCATTAACTTTAACGAAGGTCTAAGCAAAAAAAAAATAGACTGTTCTCTTGTTAATTTTAATTTTGAAACGGGTTGTCAAAACAAATGAGCAAAATACATCACTAAACTTTCCCCTGCTAAGAAAGTCATGTTTTCTGGTTACACAGCTATGGTTGAAGGATCTGGTAAATTACTCGGAAACCCAATAGCGATAACCTCGGCGAAAATATTCCCCCACCCTTTGTTGTATAGGAAATTGAAATTCTTGAAAAAATGTCCCGCTTTTTAGATGACATCACAAAAAGCTTTGGGGATTATGACATTTACTAGAGAAAAATAACAGAGAAAAATATCTAGACTTAAATAAAAACGGTTTTTTGAGCATGTAGTCTTCGCAAAGTCCTAAAATCATTAAATTCAATTATCTTTGAATTCAGATGTGCAGTTTCAAATTATCATAAAACCTTGTGTGTACTGGTCTATAAAATTCTTTTTTCTATGATCTTTGTTAACTTTCAATCTACACTAACTTTAAAAAGGGGAAAGATTTGTATTTTTGTATGTTTGTAACGACTAAAATCAAAAACCATTGGACCGATTTTGAAAATTCTTTCAACATTAGAATGCTACATTATTCCTAAATAACATGGGCTACATTATTTTACGAAACCCCATAGAACGAAGTCCCGGGTGGAAAAATAGTATATACATAACCTGAAATGAAAGTCTTTCAAGATGTTTTAATTTAAAATCAACTCTAAAGCTACTGGCACTTATAAATTCCATCAATGAAAAACTTAATTCTGATCCTTCAAAAGTTTCAAGAAAAGCGATGGATCGCTATTCCATGATAAAATAAGCAAAGATATCTCCGATCTAAAATTCAAATCTAAAAAGTTCGTAACCGATGCGAAGCTTAAGTATCTTATCGAAGTCGAGTTAAGAACCCTTTTCGTCAAATGAACGTTTAAAGCAGAGTTCCCAAACTTTTTTTCTCATAGACCACTTTCAAAATTTTGCTGGTTTCGGTGGACCCCCTGCAGCTACATTTCTACCATATTCCCAAAACTCGACAAAACATGTGAAGATTAGATCTAATTAAGAGAAATTGCGTTGCGGCTGAGTTTCAACCACGAATTAACAGTTTTCGAAAAATAAGCGAGAATTGATTGGTTTATTTCATTAATTAATTGATTGTGCTGTAAGTGGATGTCAAAAACGTAAAGGTGGCCAATCAAAAAAGTGATTCCATCCAACTTTACATTTTTGACATCCACTTACAGCACAATCAATTAATTAATGAAATAAACCAATCAATTCTCGCTTATTTTTCGAAAACTGTTAATTCGTGGTTATCTTACTCACAGCACGAGAAGCATTTTAGTTTTTCACTATCGAAAACAGAAAAAATTTTGTGGACCCCCTTATACGAATTGTGAACCCCTATTTTTTTGTCACACCAACGTAGACCCCCTTCGAGTCTCCCGTGAACCCCTGGGGGTCCACCTGGACCACTTTGGGAATCAATGGTTTAAAGGAACTTTTACGAACCGCGAAGAAATATTTAAGAGAAAAGAAAAACGTAAACGTAGGTGGTGAAATATATCGGGTGTTCATAAATAGAATCACTTTGTCTCTTTCTATGCACGTCACAAAAGTTGACTAAAACACCAATTAATCATCTTTTTTTGAATTCTGTTAAAAACAGATAGTAATGGTGGCTAGTGTCTTTTTAAGTGTTTCTTTCCCAAAGTCATAGCATGTCAACTATAGTAAATTCTGCAAAAGAGATTTTTGCCGAACTATACAAGAATTCTAGACAACTTCACATTCTTTTATAATATTTTTTATTGCACAACAAACTAAGTACATTTTTACAGAAAAATTGTTTACAAGAGATCTCATCCAGCCAACCTAGCCGGTGAAAAATAGTGTACTAGACGGGAAGAGAGAATTGCGCACAACAAAAAGAAAATACAAACTAAGAGAGGGTTACACAATTAATACATATATCAAAATAAAATAAATAAATACATATTGATACGACAATATTATACATATATAATAAATCTTACATAAATAATATCTTTTAGCGATAAAGAAAATCAAAGGTATTAAATGTGTGGGATTGAAAAACACATAAGTCCCGTGGTCAGTCCATATCAATCCAACACATTTTAGAACTATCGATCTTAGAAATCGCTAACAGAATGTGACTCTGTCTAGGCCGATGACGATCTTTCGGTGGTCAAAGGTATTTAGGTTACACTCTTGTTATATTCCGGCGAATACCTTTTATCATCTTATTGGATTTTTCGGATTTCTATTTGTGAGTGCCATGATAAGGGGGGCGGGCATGTCTCAAAACCCTCTATAATAAATAACCGACCACCACACGGTTAAATTTAAATTTATTAAAATATAATTACAAGTATTGGACATATGTCGGTCGTATATGCCGGTTTTACTGAAAGTATGTTGCTTTATTTTTTTTTATTAATACGGTTAACATAAGTATTGTGTGACTTTTAAATTAAATTTACTAGCGAAAGTTATGATGTGAATCATCGAATGAAACTGAAGATC
Organism: Aproaerema taeniolella; assembly: GCA_949987775.1. Classification (NCBI taxonomy): domain Eukaryota; kingdom Metazoa; phylum Arthropoda; class Insecta; order Lepidoptera; family Gelechiidae; genus Aproaerema; species Aproaerema taeniolella. The sequence goes on from OX465245.1 coordinate 2,165,158, forward strand.
TTTTCATAAGGAACATAGGTCGAAACTTGAAGAAAATTTGCACAATGATTTTCTATAAGATTGTATATCTTAGCAACTCGAGCATGATGCGCAACAAACTCGCGTGGCGCGCCACTCGGCTAGCGGTGAAACTTCACTTTGATTGTACGAGGGCCCCTCGCAAAGTCTTGATTGCCCTCTGGCGTTGTCAATGTTGACATTTTGATATAAAACCGCGGCGCATTCCGCGCGTGAGCACATCGTTCCCAAGCTGATAGTTTTAAAAATAAATAAAACAAAAAGTCGGGTATAATTTGAATCTACTTTCATAGAGTACTGAACTCTGAAAATACACACAATGGCTATAACTCTTTTACAGTCGCCAGCAAAAATGTTTCAGTATATAAGTAGCTGTCAAAACTTTGGGTAAGGCATCTGAGATAAGAGAAAAAAATGACAAGACGGCCATGGCTGCCAAGGAAACTATGCCAAATAAACCGGCATATAAAGAGAGCGATAAAGGTTCTGCCTTCAAAATTACCCCTACCACGAAAACCAACATAACTTCCTTAAAAAATAAAAGAAAGAAAGAAAGAAAATAATTTATTCATTGCCAACAGTACATTACAGCAACATTTGAGGTTACAATTATATGAGTTCGTACAAATAAATAAGCAGTGGTAGCCCAGTTGGTAATGAGCCAGACTTGTGATCGGAAGGTCGTGGGTTCAAATCCTGGTGCGGGCCTGTACCAATAAATTCGTCTTTTCGGATTTATGTACATATTTCTAATTATCACTTGCTTAACGGTGAAGGAAAACATCGTGATGAAGCGGTCCACCAACCCGCATTGGGCCAGCGTGGTGGACTATGGCCTAAAACCCCTTCGTGTTTCGAAGGGAGGCCCGTACCCCATCGGAGTGGACGTATATGGGCTGATAACGATGTACAAATACATAAATTATTAATCTATACTATACTATAATATATTGTGCAAAGAATTGGCACAAGTCCCTAGTTTAAGGTCCCTTAGTAAAAAAATCCGTGATGCAATTAAAAGCAGTTTTTTATTATTATTAGCCCATTTACGTATTCACCGAGAGGCATGGGAGTCAAAATACAAGGGGATTAAGGCTATAGTCCACCACGCTCGCTCAATGTTGGTCAATTTTTATTTTTTTAGACGTGCGGGTTTTATAATCATGTTTTCCTTTACTGCTGAGCAAGTGATAATTAATTAGAAATCCGTACATAAATCCGAAAAGACAAATGTAGTGGTACAGGCTTGCACCAGGATTTGAACCCGCAACCTTCCGCTATTTTTTTTTTGTTATAGAATAGGTAGGTACTACTTTTTGAACTACATAGAATGTAAATTAATACAAAATACTAACTTACGCCACTAACGGAAAACATTTGCGAACTAAGTAACTCGAATTAAAATATTCGGAATAAAAGTGACTTTTTATTATTACATTAGTAGGGGTAGGTAAATGTCAAAGTTTCCGAGTTCCGCACAGTTCTACAGATAAGCAGAAACAACTACGCACTTGTTCCTTTTATAGAGTTAGTGGACCCAGATTTACTGAGATTTTTTCCCATAAGATATTGTATTATGCACTCCGGGCGTTAACAAATAATATTTATCTACACTAATATTATAAAGAGGAAAGATTTGATTGTTTATTTGCATTGAATAGGCTCTGAAACTACTAGACCGATTTGGAAATTTCTTTCACCATTAGAATTCTACATTATCCGTGATGAACACAGAGTACATGATTTTCCCGAATTCCCACGGGAACAAAGTCCCCGGCGGAATGCTATTCAATTAATATAATATACAAAAATTCCGCCCGGGACTTCGTTCCCGTGGGAATTCGGGAAAATTATATAGCTTATGTCCATCGGGGATAATATAGCTTTCTAATGGTGAAATAATTTTTCAAATCGGTCCAATAGTTTCGGATCCTATTCAATGCAAACAAAAATCAAATCTTTCCTCTGTATAATATGAATAGAATATAGAATAGAAGAAATATTAATTTTTTCTAATCCTACTACATATTATAAATGTGAAATGGATTGATAGATATTTGTTACTCCTTTACGCAAAAACTACTTACTAAAATCTTTCATAACCAGTTTTTTTTTACCAGCTCATATTCGTCCCCACCGAGGGGCACGGGCCTCCCTTCGAAACACGAAGGGGATTTAGGCCATAGTCCACCACGCTGGCCCAATGCGGGTTGGCGGACCACTCGTCTTTCGAAAATTTTCTTGGACGGGCGGGTTTCATCACGATGTTTTCCTTCACCGTTGAGGAAGTGATAATTAGAAGTCCATACATAAATCCGAAAAAACGAATTTAGTGGTACAGGCCCGTACCAGGATTTGAACCCACGACCTTCGGATTATAAGTCTGGCTCATTACCAACTGGGCTATCACTGCTTTTAACTATCACTGCAGACATACACACTTCATAACCAGTTAACCGACAAAAATTATCTATCCATACGCTCACCCTTATAATCCCTATTGGAGTAGGCAGAGTATCAATGGTTCTAGAACCACTTGATGCCACGTTTCACATAAATTCTGAGGTTATTAGATGAAACATGCTGTATAATGGTGAGAGGTTGTCAGCCTTTCACCCAGAATACAGCAAAATCCTCGCGTCCCACTTACTGACTTTTACAGTATGCCTGGGAAGAGTTGGCAGCTGGTTCATTCTAAGTTTTTCTTTCACTCCCAGTCCAGCGTGGAGGTAAAGGTGATTGAATTTAGAAAAAAAATCGAATTAGTTTAATTTCGAAGAGAACTCTACTCATCAGGCTAATACGGGAACTGCACTTAGCACGGGTCATGGATAAGTGAACTCCCCACAGGTTTACAGAGCATTTTATTGGGCCTTTTTATAATTCGAAAACGGCACGGCAAAATTGTATTACCATTGCCTCCTATGTAATAGTATTATTGGAAGCTGAGAACATAGAGGGCAATGGTAGTTCAAACTTTGAAATACCGTGCCGTGCCGTTCGAATTATGAAAAGACAATTGCCTCGATTCCATACCATACCATACTATTCCATACCAGTCCAGCAGTGCACTCTCGACGTGCTTAATGATTTTTAATAATAAATTGGTATCGTTGAACCAACTGCCGCCGCCGTCCGATTTTCAAATTGGAATCAACACTGAAATTGATGTACTTATTGAAAAAATATGACGGATGGCGCTGCGTGAATTTTTCAAGAAAATTTATTATTAGCATACAATGTGTAAGAAACAGCTTAGCAAAAACTGAAACCCTGAATACCGACCATCACTCTGAATGATTTTCCAGTGGAATTTCCTTCAGGAAAATTATCAAACTTTTTTCATGTTTTTTAAATATTTTCTGCTTTAAAATATAATAGTTTATTTGTACCTATGAGCTCCGTTTTGCAATCAAAATTAAACAGTAGCAGCGTAAACGTACATTGTACGTGTAGGGTGCGGTTTCGCGGAAGCCAAAGCAAATTATAAATAACTAAAACTCCTTATTTTGACGTTTCCGGAGAAAATTTCTTGTAGAGGATCGCAGTTATGGGTAGATTTAAGTATTTGCTCAGCTGTCCCTTACCTACACCCTGCATGCCAATCAAACTACTTTATTAAGCTTTAGATCATTGCATTCAATTATAATTTCCATGTCAAATTTATCTATTATTTATATATTATTTGTACTTAAGTCTGTTTAACATGCAGCAGCTCGAGCACAATGGCGACAAACTCGCGCAGCGCGCCACTCGGCTGACGCTGAAACTTCACTTTGATTGCGCCAGGGCCTCGCGCAAAGGCTTCCTCGCCCTCTTGCGTGGCGTTGTCAATGTCAACATTTTGACATAGGACCAACATTACCAACATTTGTCAACATTATGAACCAACATTATGACCAACATTTGTCAACATTATGAACCAACATTATGACCAACATTTGTCAACATTATGAATTGGGTTTACTCTTGACCTCAATCTTGACAAAGGTCATAGACGAGGTCGACGATGGAGCGAATTAACCCAGAAAACGCCAATTAAGGTACTCGAGCTGCTGTATATTATTCAGGGTGGTCAGTTAGTGTAGGTATAAGTTAAAGTAAGTCTAAAGTTAAATGGAAATAAACTAAAACCTTTGAGCTATAAATTCTGTACGGAGAACCGAAAAGTAAAGTTGTTGCATTGAGTTAATACATTGCACAGCAGATTCACGCTACACTGTGCCAGCCGCCCACTTTTAGCCTACTTGCAGGGTGTTAAAGGTAAGTTTAACGAGGTAAAAAAAACAAATATAAATAGCAAAGGACTATTGGCAATTTCACAAAGCCAAATTTTAACGAAATGACACTGATCAGGGCCCCGATTCTGTAACTTCAGTTGTGTGTCAATGGAATGGTCGCCATTTTATCCGTTTAGGTGGCAAAATTGAGAACTATTCAAATGTCATACATCTAATGACCGCTGCTTTGACTGGTGGCGCCACCAACTTTACATTCGTTTGGCGGTGGCGCTGCTGGTCGGGGTGGTTGTCAGCAAGTATATGAAAATAGTTCTCAATTTCGTCAGGTGGCCTCCATTCCATCGACACACAACTTAAGTTACATAATCGGGGCCCTATAACGGTAAATTTAGTAAGGTACCAATAACGTGCAAATATGCTTTACATTTGGGCGATTGAAGTGTAAATGGGGGATGTGGGGTTATTACATCTTTGTGCTTCGTAATCGTTATCTTCACCTTCTAGCAATACACCCTGATGATCAACGGATGAGGTTCTGACATATTAAAATTGGTGACTACGCCAACACTTATTAAAATACTCTGACATTGGCAAAATCACCACGAGCGGTTCCGTGTTTCGGACGGCACGTTAAGCAGTCGGTCCTAGTAATTGTCGATTGACTACAGTCGTTAAACCAAATCAGAGGCAATTTGGCGGTTTGAAAATTCTGACACCAGGATTGGTCAAGTTCGCCACACTCTTGATTATATCTATTCTACACGATAAAAAGAAGAAGACATCTTTATAATACTAAGGACTAAACTCGGTACTAATCATAAAACAAGCGACGCTAAAGATTAAGAATGAAAAACCCTCACGAACAGTTTAGTACTAAAGCACTCATAAATATATGAAAAACAAAGCTTTTTGTTCAAACATCAAAACATATTCAAAAACTTCCCTATTTTCCCATAAATATTATCCATAGATTTGACCAATAGGTCAAATATCCCGGGAAATATCCCGTAGATTCATACTGGATAATAGATTTTCACAATTTCTTATACGGAGGACTAAACTCGGTACTGATCATAACTTAATTATTAACGCTAAAGGTTATTAAGAATGAAAAACCCTCACGAACAGTTTAGTACTTAACCCCTCATAATGTGAAAAACAAAGAGAGGGATGCCTCTCCTTAACAGCTTTTTGTTTGCTGCCCACACACTTTTCAATTTGTTTGGATTGCTTTTACCGCTTGGGGAAGTTTCCCAAGTGACATCAGTCTTATTCAGGCTTATCTCGGTGTGGACTCTACGTTAAAAATTAATGAAGAATGTATTTTTTATAGTCAAAAAATATCCAACTCGATCAACCTTTTTAACCATCTACCTGTCTTCTTTGAAAAAATTGATTCAATTTCAAGTTACAAAATTAAGTTGGCGGATTGTGAAATTTCTGGAAAGTCTTCCCTTTGAAAACATTACCAATGCAGTCAGTGATTAAGTATGTGGAGTGCAGAAATAATTATTTGTATTTTAACTTATCTCGTGTGGGACGTGTGAAACGTAAGACTACCTACCTACTATGTCTATTTTTTATGTTCTCATGAAAGTGACAAAGGTACCTTCCTCGGCTGGACTGAGCATGTATTGTGATGCACAAAAACGAGATCTCAAACTCAAAATATTTTAGTGTGATTTGATTTACCCATTTCGAATTTATAATATTATAATATGTAGGACGTCTGATGAGCTGGCGTCTGTACATTTATAGTACCTAACTAATCCATAACCTGCAAACCATTACAAACTACACTCATCCATAGTTCCCGATCCTTAAGCACACCTGCGCGCGGCAAATTGCTTAACAAGACCAGGTGAGATTGATGACAGCTCCCTGCTAATTAACTTATCTATTAACGAGACTGTTTTTACAGCGTTTAATTAAGTTTCTGCTAAGTCCACGAAGAAGACTAAATTAATTTTAATTTTGATACTGGAGTCAATGATCTTAGTGTTCCGTACAAGATTAAATAATTTTTATAAATTGTTTTCGAAAAGTTATTTTTGATGACCTTTTTTCGAAGACAATGGATTCCTTCCATGCTAGACTGGGAGTAAAAGAAAAACTTAGAATGTGCCAGCTACCTACTCTTCCCAGGTATACAGTAAAAGTATGTAAGTGGGATTGGGTTTTGCTGTATAATGGGCGAAAGGCTGACCACCTCTCACCATTGTACAAATTGTTCCATCTGATAACCCTCACAATTTGTATCAAACGTGGCATCAAGTAGTTTGCTAGAACCACTGATGCTCTGCCAACCCTTTTAGGGATTATAGACGTGAGCGCATGTATGTTTATATTTTCGATGATAATAATTTATCTATCTATACTGATCTCGGCTGGAATACTTTGAAAATACGAGTATTCATTCTGCTAGCCCCGTGTCCCTAATGATGGAAAACAGTTTTAACATAATATCTGAAAAAACTGTGTCACACCGATTATACTAGAGTTTGACGATGTATTGATGGCTCACATGGTGGACGTTGAACTTGTTTTATTATTCGAAAACGGCACGGCAAAATTGTATCACCATTGCCTCCTATGTAATTATAATACTAGAAGCTGAGAACACAGGGGGCAATGGTAATTCTTTTGAAGTTCTGTGTCGTGCCGTTCGAATTATAAAAAGTCCCTATTGCGGTCACACCCGAAAGCATAGAGCAAAAGGAGATCTTTTTCTTATATTTTTGTGGATCGAAACCGAAGCTTACAGTATAAGCAAGGTCATTATTTACTGAGATTATTGATTTGGTCAATCAAAAATAAAGTTGACCTATTAAAACTACGGAACCACAAAAGATTAAAAAGTAAGCTGATGAAAATATTCCAGACAGTGTTATACTAACTTTTTTGCTATTTCAGACGAAATGTACTTAGTGAATAATGCTTCAAAGAGTACTTTTGAATAGATAATAAAAATATTATTTTTATTCTTCACGGTATTGATACGGGTTGATTCTAGACAGTCTTCTGTTTCTAACAGAGGGAAAAGGTATTTTACTTTGCCTCTTTGAATAAATTCTCTTAAATATTAAATGTTATCGTGCCTTTTCTTTTCTTGTTATTTTATTTTCTCCTGTAAATAACTCTTTAAAGTAGTGAAACTATATGTTTTATATATTATGTTTTTAATCGATTTAAAAAAAATCCTTCCACGCTGGACTGGGAGTGAAATAAAAACTTAGAATGTGCCAGCTGCCTACTCTTCCCGGGCATACTGTAAAAGTCAGTAAGTGGGACGTGAGGGTCTTGCTATATCATGGGCGAAAGGCTGACCACCTCTCACCATTACACAACATGTTCCATCTAATAACCCTCACCATTTGTGTCAAACGTGGCATTAAGGCGACTACAGCACCCGATAAAGGCAGCACACATAGGAATAGTGCCATCTCCGTCTCTCAACAGGCCTGGGCCGGCAGTGCGAACTGTGTCGATACACGAAGTTTAAGGACTACTATGAAAGCGTGCGTGCGTAAAAACATGTTCAAAAGTTAGAAAAATGAGATTTATGGAAAGGTAACAGCTTAAATCGAAAAATGCGTTAACTATTTATCGAGAGTGTTCAATCACGAACATTTTGATATCAATTTCAAGTTCCTGTGCGCATTTTACTATCGTTGTTACAGCTTAAAAGATACTCAATATTGGGTATTTAGAGGTGACTTTGTGAGCTTTTTCTATCAAACCAAAAGTGCTGAATCATGTTTTTAGCAAACTACTTATCTAGTTTATGTCCTGAATATTACCGTAGTATTTTTTCTTCGATTTAATGCAGTGCGTCATGCTTATCTACGCATCATAAAATCGTAATTTAGGTGCTGTAGTCGCCTTAAGTGGTTTTCTAGAGCCACTGATGCTCTGCCTACCCCGTTAGGGATTACAGGCATGAGCGTATATTATAATATGTATGTATGTAAGTATCAAAGTTAGATAAGTGGTTTTAGAGATTATCTCAGAGATCCAAACTTAAAATACTTATTAACATTCATAGCATAAAATTTATCTCAAACTTATAAACTAAACGGGACTGTAAGCTCTAAGTGGGGTAGATAACGGTCGGTAATAATTACCAGCTTTCAGGTGTTCCTTTGGGAGATACTAGACAGTTTATATGACTATGAAGAATGAGTTTCAGTAATATGGGTCACTATAAATAAATGCAAGGAATAAATTGCTCAGCTCCAGAGTTATTCAGATATCAAGTCAATAAAAATTAGAAGTAAGACAATTTATATGATTGACTTAAAAAGAGCGACCCTCGGAGTTTCTAGCCTATTCTTCTCCCGAGGAATAGGACCTTTGCGAATAGGCGAAAAGTCAAAAATGCTAATGTAATTCACTAATTAAATAAGGAATTTTGTATATGATTGAGTTAAAAAAGAGCAACCCTCAGAGTTTCTTGCCTATTCTTCTATGGGGAAGAATGCACCTTTGCGAATTGGCGCAGAATTATTATCCTAAAGAACTTTCTATAAAATAAAGCTATTTTTGACTTTGAGATAATAAATCTACCCGCAGCAATGTTGGCCCGTGTTCTTGAAGATGTCTCAGTCGTGAATCAAGCTTTAGAACAAGTTTTAATTTGAGATTGTATTCTAGAACGTCACTTTCGTTGATCAAAGTTCCACTGAGTGAAATCTGCTGATTGACATTCATGTGAATTTTGAAATGTCACTCAGTAGATGTTAGGTCTGATCTTTTTTACGTGAGTCAGGCTTTCTAACTTTTCTCTTTGAGCATTCCTGCGTTTTTTTCTTGTCATATATCTGTTTTTGACAATATAAAATATTGAAAAATATCATAAAATAATTATCTTTAACGTAAGTTGCTGCGTAAAACGTAAAAATATTGGCAATAATACCAAAAATGCAAATCAAAACAGACTTCCATGATTATAATCTATAAAAAATGAGATGAGATCAAATCGGGTTTTAGAACTAGTATCATCCGACATAATTCAACTTAAAATGCTTTCTTGAATAAGATCAATGCTTAACATTTGATTTGAACTTAAATCTAGTTTTAGATGATGAGAGTTCAAAATGACACTTGAAACGCCATCAAGAATAAGAATAATGTTATGACATTAAAGAAACTATTAGTTGATTGGCTTAAATATTTTACAAACTATTTAGAATGAAACAATCACCTTTACAAATACTCAGACTCTGATTCCTATCTTTTGATGTTAAATCAGTAAAATTTTAAAATATCTCTTTTAATTTTAAAACTTTATAAGACATAGTCACATGGTGCTGTATACAAAACGGTGCTGGCTGAGCATAAATGGGCGCTGATTTTTATTTGCTGATTTTTTGACACTCACCAGCAAGATAAAGTATCGTGCGGACACTCTCATGCACCGTATTCAATAAACATCTTTCTTTCCACGTACATAGAATAAATGCCATTATGAGAATTTCATATCTAAAATAAAGACATTGCCTACACTTATCAGAAGCTAAAGAAGCGTAGTGTGTAATCTAATACATTCCCCATTTCCCGCCTAAGTGCCATTTAAGTGTGAACGTCGCTTAACTTAAGGACGACAATTTCGTTAATTGTCTTTATTAAACGACGGGCTTTTAACAAAATGCGAAATATTACAAGCACTGGTAGAACTTTGCTTTTATACTCTTTTCTTTCGTAAATATTTTACATTTCTTTCAGCAATCGTGGATGGCGTAATTACATTAATAATCTCAATGGCGGTTGAATGACAGTGTTCAGTAAATGAAAGGCAAGAAATAGTTGGATTGGCAAATTTATTAAATAAATTGCACAAAATATAATCAGGCGCACATTTCGCCATGACCTTTGAAAAAGAAGAAGGAAAAAATTGCCAGAGTAAAATATATTTTAAAATTTTGAATTTACAGCCTTGAACAATGGCCTTTTGCCAGTTAAATAAAACTTAAATTTAAAACTAAAATAAATATATGTTCAGATACTGAACAGACAGTATTGACCATTTCATCCGTTCAGGTGGCAAAATTAAAAACTACCAAAACATCATACAGTTGATGACAACTGCCCCAATCAGCAGCAACTTGCGATGCAAACTTCCTAGCAACTTAACATTCAGTTGGCGGTGGTGCTGCCACTCAAGGTAGCCGTCATCAAATGTATGAGGTTAAGATAGTTCTAAATTTACAATACAATACAATACAATACTCTTTATTGCACACAAAAACCTAACAATAAAACAAACAAATGTTCATCATCTAGTGTAATGCGGCGGCCTTATTGCTATAGAGCAATTTCTTCCGGAAAAATTTCACCATCTGAACGGATAAAGTGGTCGCTATTATCATTCCACCGCTGAGACGCTATTGGTTAGTGAAATAGCCCCGCTGGATGTTCTTTCTAGGTCAGTGAATGAGTCTTTTTCTTATTGTGTAGGTATAGTCAAGTGTGTGGCGAACTTGGCTAACCCTGCAGGCCGAGTACGATAGTGAGAGCCGCGCTGCTATGTCAAAATGTAAACATTGACAACCCCATAGGGCGAGCAAGCCTTTGCGCGGGACCCTCGCGCAATCAATGTGAAGTTTCAGCGTGAGCCGAGCGCGAGTTTATCGTTATCGTGCTAGAGCTGCTGGTGTCAGAGTTTTCACACCGTACAATGGCCTCTCACTTGGTTTTAACGACTGTATTCAATCGACAATAGACGGGATCGACAGCCTAACGTGCCCTCTGAAGCTCGGAAACGCTCGTGTTAAATTGTCATTTTGGTCACCCATCAGGTTCCGTTGCTTACCCTCACTGATAGGTTGAGATCAGCAAACGCCACTGGGCTACGAGTGTGAATGAGTGAGTGAGCAGGGATTGTTTATTTATTTACAGTTGTTTGCACGTACGACATGGGCATAAAATTACAAAAAGACGACGCATACGACACAAAAACTAAACATTCTGTGTCGCATCTCTATAAAGGAATTTTCTAGGTTAATTCGCTCCATCGTCGACCTCATCTATGACCTTGGTCAAGATTGAGGTCAAGAGTTAACCCATCTTCTAATAAAGAAAAATATAAAAAAGGAGCTAAATTTACTGAGGCATCAACACCAGCGAAAACTTTTGGACCTAGAAAACTGTGTTATATACTTAAGTGAAAACATAAAACTTAATATTACAGGAACCGAGTCTCAGGCATTTTTAGTGGTAAATATAATTTAGACGGGACGGGATCGACAGCCTAACGTGCCCTCTGAAGCTCGGAAACGCTCGTGTTAAATTGTCATTTTGGTCACCTATCAGGTTCCGTTGCTTACCCTCACTGATAGGTTGAGATCAGCAAACGCCACTGGGCTACGAGTGTGAATGAGTGAGTGAGCAGGGATTGTTTATTTATTTACAGTTGTTTGCACGTACGACATGGGCATAAAATTACAAAAAGACGACGCATACGACACAAAAACTAAACATTCTGTGTCGCATCTCTATAAAGGAATTTTCTAGGTTAATTCGCTCCATCGTCGACCTCATCTATGACCTTGGTCAAGATTGAGGTCAAGAGTTAACCCATCTTCTAATAAAGAAAAATATAAAAAAGGAGCTAAATTTACTGAGGCATCAACACCAGCGAAAACTTTTGGACCTAGAAAACTGTGTTATATACTTAAGTGAAAACATAAAACTTAATATTACAGGAACCGAGTCTCAGGCATTTTTAGTGGTAAATATAATTTAGACGGGACGGGATCGACAGCCTAACGTGCCCTCTGAAGCTCGGAAACGCTCGTGTTAAATTGTCATTTTGGTCACCTATCAGGTTCCGTTGCTTACCCTCACTGATAGGTTGAGATCAGCAAACGCCACTGGGCTACGAGTGTGAATGAGTGAGTGAGCAGGGATTGTTTATTTATTTACAGTTGTTTGCACGTACGACATGGGCATAAAATTACAAAAAGACGACGCATACGACACAAAAACTAAACATTCTGTGTCGCATCTCTATAAAGGAATTTTCTAGGTTAATTCGCTCCATCGTCGACCTCATCTATGACCTTGGTCAAGATTGAGGTCAAGAGTTAACCCATCTTCTAATAAAGAAAAATATAAAAAAGGAGCTAAATTTACTGAGGCATCAACACCAGCGAAAACTTTTGGACCTAGAAAACTGTGTTATATACTTAAGTGAAAACATAAAACTTAATATTACAGGAACCGAGTCTCAGGCATTTTTAGTGGTAAATATAATTTATTGACCCAGCAGTGGAATTGCGTGGTGTTTATCACCAGCGCCGTAGATTAAACAATAAATTGTACCGAATTTAACTTTAACGTTACTGGGTTTATTTATTATCGGTCGGTTTTATCCGAAACAAATCACTCGTATCGGGAATCGCGTGCGTTTTGGTGTGCTACGACTAGGTATAGGTCTAGACTTTTAAAATACTATTAGTATAACTGTGTAGAGTTCTGGAAAAAAACATCAGCAGCTCGAGCATGATACGCGACCAACTTGCGCGGCACGCCACTCGGCTGACAGTGAAACTTCACTTTTATTGAGCGAGGACCCCGCGTTCGCCCTGTGTTGTCAATGTTGACAGTTTGACATAGGACAGCGGCAAATTCCGCGCGCGAGCAATCATATGAGTTTAAAATTTTTAGTTGACTACGTAAAAGAAACGATGAACGTTACAAGTATGACTTTGTGTTTTCTTTGTGTCGGTCTGTGGCATTAAAAAAGATAGATTGCAAAAGATTTGGCCTATTCCTTCCCCAGACTATGTGCAGTTACACGGATGAGATTCATGTTAAAAATCCTTTGATCGGTATATTTTTTAGGTCATCTCTTTAGGTGGCCATAGTTTATGCCGATTCTGTGTCATTTGTCTGTCTGTCATTTTGACAAACACTAGTGTTTATATTCTCTTTGATTTTGACTTACTCGTATGCAGTCATTGTTATTACCCATACCCACCCTTACTCGTATCCAGTCTTATATAGTTACCCATTGAGAAAGTAAACTAGCACTGCGTTCCCGTTTAGCGAGCCCTCGACTGCTTTGCATGAAATCGATCTAGCTCCAGGATTTATGTCGACTCATTTACGCATGAAAACTTGCGAAAACTTGTAATGATTGCAGATTTTGTGGTGATGTAAAAATAGCAAATTACTTTTAAACCTCTGCTTTATAAATTAAATAGTATATACATGTTTAAAATACATGCTTTCCCCTTTCGTATGTTGCATAAATTATTGCTGTAACTTGTTGGGGCACAGAACTATGGCGAAATTGGCCATCTCATTTGCCTTTTTATAATTCGAACGGCACGGCACTTCAAAAGTTGAATTATGATTTCCCTCTATGTTCTCAGCTTCTAGTATTCTCTGGAAATACATGGGAAATACACATAGCGCGCCTGCGTTTCTGTGTACCTAAAGAAAAAGAAAAGTTTTAAGAAACAAAACGCGAGAGCTGACCCAAAGGTCCTGACAGAATACCAGCGTCACTGTGTCATCTTTTCAGACTTCAGAAAAAGTTCCAAAGTTCCAGAAAGTTGATTTATTTTTGCAAAAGGTTCGTTGAATGGTAAAAAATAAGTTTTGCAATACTTTTGTATACCAAATCTTGTATCACAATAAACCGCGCGTAATTAGGTTGTTTAGATATAACAAACTCGTCGGAAACTCGTTAAAAAGTTAAAAATATCTTTGTAAAATAAGTTTTCTACAGAAATCAAATTATTTGGGGTAAATAATTGTGAGTAGGTATTATGTATGACGGGTAACGGAACATAGTCGTCGTATTATTTTGATATTAAAGATTTATAACATTAAATTAGTCAAAACTTCCATGCTGGACTGGTAATGAAAGAAAAACTTTAAATGTGCAAGCTGCCAACTCTTCCAAGACATACTGTAGAAACCAGTGAATGAGAAGTAGGTTTTTGCTGTATTGTGGGCGAAAGGCTGACAACCTATGACCACTTTAGTCATATTTTTAATGTAATGACTATCAGAATGAACGTCAAATGTGGTGTCAAGTGGTTCCAGAACCCATGACGTTCGCTCTACCCCGAAAGGGGTTCTAGGAGTGAGTGTATCCTTACTTTCTTACTAAGATTATTAATGCGAAAGTAACTCTGTCTGTCTGCCTTTTTTTATTATAAGATTGGTTGACTCTTGACCTCAATCTTCACCATAAAGGTCAAAGATGAGGTCGACGATGGAGCGAGTTAACCCAGAAAATGCCTATAAGACACTGGTACTCCCACGCACCGACGGAACACAGCAATCTGTTTGGCGTCGGACGTCGGTAGGAGGGTGGTCGCGAACCAGATGGCCTTTTACAGAGCCTACCACACCGTATTAGACCATAGGACGACATCTCAGATTCAGGAAAAAATGAAGTGTCGTTGCCTGGGATGGATTACTTGGAGGCAGGTCTCATTTGTGTTTCCTTAGTCGCCTCTTACGACACCCACGGAAAGAGATGGGGTGGTGTTATTCTCAACCGATCACCACACGGCAGGGTCTATCTGCCTGTCCGTCTTTCATGCCTAAATTACTGAACCGAATTTTATTAAATTTGGTACAGAGATAAATTAGAGCCTGGGAAAGGACATAGATTTTATCCCATAGTTGGGCACGATATAACCTGTAGTCCACGTGGGCGGAGCCGCGGGCGGGCAGCTAGTAGATAAATAAATAGGAGTTAATCAAAATCCCATCATCAGCTTTTTTAAAATCAAACTTCATTTATTGAGGATTTTATGAAATGCCACCCTCATCATGCCACTCGTATAAATAAAAGAGACAGAGAGAGAGAGAGAGAGAGAGAAATACATTTATTCATGACACGGTACATGTAACATACAACACAACACAAAGTAAAAATTAGCAAGCCTCCGCACGAGTGTGGGCCCGCGCGGTCGTATAACTATGGCGGCCATGTTAGCATGACTCAGACAGACAGACAGACATAGAATTTATTCATTGCTTTAAAACATACACACAACATTCAAAACAGTCAGAAGTCATCTGACCGTCTGGCTGGGGGGCGTCCTACACTACGTTTGCCAAGACGTGGTCTCCATTCGAGAACCTGTCTACTCCAACGCTCGTCGGTTCTGTGACAGACATGGCTAACCCACTGCCACTTCAGCTTGCTACACTTTTGGATAATATCCATCACTCCGGTTTTCTGTCGGATAACCTCGTTTCGGATTTTATCCCTTAGCGAGATCCCGAGCATGGAGCGTTCCATTGCTCGCTGAGCGACGTTCAATCGGTGGGCCAACCTCACTGTCATGTTCCACGTTTCGGCTCCGTAGGTCATGACTGGTAGGACGCATTGATTAAAGACCTTGGTCTTTAGACACTGCGGGAGTGGCGACGAAAAGATATGACGCAGCTTCCCAAATGCTGCCCAGCCAAGCTGCACTCTTCTGGTGATTTCCCGCTCGAAATTGTCTCTACCTACTCGTAACTGCAACGCTTGCCCGAGGTATATGTATTCCTGAACAACATCGAGCGTAACACCGTCAACAGAGATCGGCCTGGGCACGACATGATCATTGAACATGACCTTGGTCTTATCAAAGTTCATTCCAAGGCCGACACGTCTTGAGGCAGCGTTAAGGCTGTGCAGCATTTCTTGCAGGACTTGTGGTGTTTCTGCCAATATTATTATGTCGCCTGCGAAGCGGAGGTGCGATAGAAATTTGCCGTTGACATTGATGCCCAGTCCATTCCAATATAGCGTCTTAAAGACGTCCTCTAGAGCATTGTTAAACAGTTTCGGGGATATGACATCCCCCCTGTCTAACACCTCTGAGCATTTGGATTGGTCGTGTTACATACATATAAAAATACAAATCTTTCCTCTTTATAATATTAGTATAGATAAACCACAAAAGACCTCGATTCATACTTTGTGCATCCACCGAAAACATAACTCATTGTACCTCGTTAACTTTTCAGTATTCAGGTATTATTTAGTTATGTAAAGTTATCTATTTAATTATCTATTTGTGAACTTATTTCTAAAATCTAACCTAAAAAAACACTTATTTTCCAAGCAAAAAACCAATTTTATTCTACACAAGATCAGTCTTATACATATCCACATTTACCGTACCACATCTTATTATATAAAAAAAGTCGGGTTTGTTCCAACACTTATAACTCGAGAACGGCTAGACCGTTTTCATGGTTTTTGATTTGTTGTATTTGTCTCCGTCTCTAGCAGAATAACTATAAAAAACATTGGAAAATTTACAAAAAAAATCGCAGGGGCAGAAATCCCGAGCGAAAAGCTAGTAACATATGTATATTTCTACCTAATGTCATATAAAGAATTAAAAGCTACTACATTTAAAATCTAACTCAAATGGTAAAAAGGAATGCGAAAAATAAGATACACAGATTAAAAACACAGAAATGCGTAGTTAACATAGACAGGACAAAAGAGTCCGGATTATATCACGCGTCTATATTTAATCATATTTAATCAATAAAAATAATATTCTTTTCTTTCAGTTCAAAATATGTATATTAGAGCAAAGATTTGTGCAGTACAGTAACAATAAATTGCAAAAAATTTTTTAGATGGACGAACAGAAAAGGGCTATGTTAAATGTAACAGCAAAACTGATGACATTTAGCGCAAAACTGATATCCAGAGAGTGCACTCTTAGGAGAGTGAATTTTGCAGGTCTCGCGGTGAGATACTCCAGCACATCGACGATCACCTCGTGAACCTCTGGATCTAAAAAACAGGAGGGTACAATACTTTATAGTAAAAGTGAAATAGATGCCACACTTTTTGAAATCATTTTATAATTCATTAACGATATTGTTGTTCGCCTAAAAAAACTTTCTTAATTATTGTAATTTGAAAGTAAAAATCATAGAGTAATTATGAAATTTCACGCTGTGTCTCTTGCAGGATAATCTAACTTGATAGTTTTGCGCAGCATGTAGACATGCACACGTTCGCACTTTCTAAATATACACCACAATTCACTGACACTCCACACGTTCACTTACTTCACAATAGCTTCACACAGACACACGCACACTCACATGTACACACAATAATGATGCGACAGACTAGCTTTTAAATAAAATAATTCTATTGTTTGCTTTTTTCTCATTCCGTTTTATTAATTTCCTTTTTTGTTCTTTTTGTCATGCCGTGTTAACCTACGACTAAATAAGTGTTTGGACTTTATAGTAGGGGTCTGTTATTGTTACATTATCTTTGATATTTACAGAGTATTAGCGATTTTTCGGACCTCTACTTTTTAAGCTATCTATCCCATTTATGGGATAGTTACCTTGTCTATATCTATACTAATATTATAAAGAGGAAAGATTTGTACCTATTTTTGTATGTTTGTATGTTTGTAATGAATAGGCTCAAAAAGTACTAGGCCGATTTAAAAAATTCTTTCACCATTATGTAGCATACATTATCCCTAAGTAACATAGGCTACATAATTTTTCCGAATTCTCACGGGAACGAAGTCCCTAGCGGGATGCTAGTAAATTACATATAGAATAGACGCCATGTTGATAAACTAGGCATCTATCCCGTAAAACTTTGATAGCACGTTGCCTTTCCATGCAGAGAGACATAAGACACGGTCTATTTAGTGGTAGTTTGAAAATCTTTCGATAGATAAATGAATTAGCATGCGGTTCACTTGTGAAACTAACCCTGTTTCACAAATGTCCCAGTGGGATAGATGCCACTTTTGTAACTACTCATCTATCACGGTTTTACCCTCTTTTTAAAGATGTCTTCTTGCGTTGCTACCGACTGATTTCAGTATGGCAAGTTGGTGTTTGGCCGAAACAGAGGCTGCACTAATCTGTTCATGAACGGATTTGTGCCTTCTAAAGGAAATGAGTTGATTGGGCATGAAGCATCGCTTAGCCATGATAGCTATGCCCAGTGTTTTCGCTGTAGTTTTAGCATTACTCTCAATGGCGGCAACGACGTTAAAAGTTATTACAGCTTAGCAAATACTTAAATGGTGGAATCTACCCATAGCTATCATTAGCTATTAGTAATATTTTTTTCCCGGAAACGTCATGTTAAGAAGTTTTCATTATTTTCCTACTTTGTCGCTACGCAACGTATCGTGAAACCGCGCCCCGCGCGCGATCCCCCCGCGCCGCTTTGCTATCGGAGTGCCATATACAGGAACAACGGCACATCATGCTATCCAAAACTGTCAAATTTCTTCAATCTATTTTCAATTTTATCTCTAAGCATCAGAGGTTACTATCTATTGTGGAAATTTGACAGTTTGTGGTAACCTGATGTGCTGTTGACTGTACATTGCTTGTTTCCGTGTTTTACGTTGTTATGATTGTTTGTTATTGCAAAATGGAGTGTATTCGATTAATTAATAAAAACTGTAAGCAAAAGATATTGAAAAACATGAAAAAAAAACCGGAGAAAAATTCCACTGGAAAATCATTCAGAATGTTTGTCTGAGTCCAGGGTTTCAGTTTTTGCTAAGCTGTCTTTTACACCCTGTATGTTATTTAGTTACGTTTTTGAGTACTGTGTTTTTTATAGATTTAGATAACGATCAAGGCAAGAGATAACTCACCAAAGTTAAGCAGTATTTCATCGGCTACAAAAAATCTTATTTCATCGTAATGGTATGCGATTGTTTCCAAAACGATAATGGTACTGAATGTACTTATAAAGTTGGATATTATGTCTAAACAAGATACCATAAAATTGCCGATGTCATCGGTCCATACAATATTTGAAAAATCTATGTTCTGTAAAAAAAAAAAAAATTATGAATAACTTTTTCAATTAAGATGATTTAGCACAGAGTAAATTAAAAAGAAAATTACAAACTTTGTGAAACAAATTGTTTAAATAAAGTTACAAAGTAATGTTTCCAAATTCATAACCTATTAATTTGGAGTCTGGTTTTAGAGGAAGTAAAGGACAAGTTAGCAAATTGGTGACTCTGGGCGGCTACAAGTGATTTTTTATCAACGAAATGTCATGTTAGAAAGTTTTAATTTGGCACTACGCAATGTAAAACCACGCCCGAGGTCTTCGCATCGCACCCCTTTCAGAAAGTGTTGTACAGGCGGCCGCAAATCAGGTTACCACAAGCGTGCACTCTGTGCTGTTGTGATAATAACGGTTTCGCAATGAAAATGGAGTAACCTGATGCGCTGGCCTCTGTACATACAGCAGCTCGTCTGGTTATCCATTTGCACTACGAAAACCGCCGCTATTGCAAGCGAGATAAGGGCGACTTCAAGGTAGCCTGAGTGCTGCCGTGTGTACAGTAATTTACGCTGATACTATTGTTTTTATTGCAAATTGGATAATTTCAATAATAGATTTTTAAATTTTCTGAGGATCAATTCCTCTGGAAAATAATTTACTATTTTAATCTAAGTTCAAGGTTTTAGGCCCGTATTCTTAATGGCATCTTAAGTGTCATTTTGAACTCAAAAATTCAAAACTAGATTTGAGTTCAAATAAAATGTTAAGCATTGATCATATTCAAGAAAGCATTTTAATTTGAATTATGTCAGCTGTCAGCTGAAACTAGTTTTAAGACCCGATTTGATCTCATCTCATTTTTTGATTGTCTATGGTTTTATAATAATTGTCTATGCATTTTTGTTATTATTGACAATATTTTTACGTTTGACGCAGCAACTTACGTTAAAAATACCTAATTATTTTATGATATATTTCAACATTTAACATTGAATATGAATGGTGGAACTGTCTAAGGTGTCAAAAACTGATAGATGACAGGAAAAAAAACGCGGGAATGCTCAAAGCCTGACTCACGTAAAAAAAGATCAGACCTGATATCTGCTGAGTGACATTTCAAAAGTCACCTGAATGTCACTCAGCAGATGTCACTCAGTGGAACTTTGACCAACGAAAGTGACATTCTAGAATACAATCTCAAATTAAAACTTGTTCAAAAGCTTGATTCACGCCTGAGCCGCCTTCAAAAATACAGGCCAGTTTTTGCTGGGCTGTCCCCTACACTCTATATATTATCATCGTGAAGTTTACTTACATTTGAAATTGAAATAATTGTTTCCGTGAATTTGGAGTATGAAATGAAAATTCTCATCATTGTGTTCATCTCATTTGCAACCATCTGCAACAATTACAAAAAATAATATAAGTATATACAGGGTGTCCCAGAAATTAACGTCAAGCCGGGACCGGGTGTCGAGGAAAGTCGTACTGGTAACCAGAAAAATAAAAAATAAAATCTAAGTGGCATGCTTTCAAAATCATAATCATTTTAAAAAAAAATTCTACACCCTGCGACGCTCTTTCTACCCCTGTTATGATTTTGAAAGCATGCCACTTAGATTTTATTTTTTATTTTTCTGGTTACCAGTACGACTTTCCTTGACACCCAGTCCCGGCTTGACGTTGATTTCTGGGACACCCTGTATATATAAGGAATAAGGATACATACATTTTACTCATTGTATAATTTAATATGATAATAACAATTATATTATGTACTTACGTTTATTTTGACAATGTTATTGATGCGACCGACATTTTTTAACAAGATTTTATAAATATATAAAAATTTCTTCCACGCTTTGATGCGGTCGTCTTTGTGTACACTTCGACTGTGTATTCTAATCCATTGGTGAAGATTTTGAAGACGCCAGCGAAAGGACAAAAAAATGTCTAATTTCAACAAATTTCCTACATTGGTTGCTAAGTACAGATAGTTTGGGCAATGGAAACTAAAGAACTCAAAAAACATGCCTGGAAATACAGATATGTAAATATAAAAAGAATAAAATCTAAACACAAAAAGGATTACAATGATTGCAAAAACACTTTTACTGGAATCTTGTCTTATGTGCAAACTAGTATCAATTATACGGAGTACGGATAAATATGAAAAGAAATACTTTTCCTCGGTTGCGTAAGAAATGATGACCATAACAAGATAGTCAGTTTGAACCAGACAAAAGAATGAGATTATTAATATTGTTACATCTTGACGAAAAAATAAATGAATTAAAGGTACAATGGCAAACATTAAGCACAAAAACTTCGAAATAAACGCAATTTTCTTGTTCCTAGTAAATTGAAAGTAAAATCCGAAAAACCATCTGATGGTCATATGAACGTCTCTCAAGGTCGTAGTCTGCAACCACTTTTTAAATTTATAAACATTCATTTTAATGGCGTGTTGTGAGGGGAACAGATAGCTAAACAATGGAACGTACTAATTTTGGGTGTACATTTAAATAACTCAAAAGTATGCATATGAAGGTCGAGTAATATTAATCGGTGGAAAAAATTAAATGCGGCGTTACGGCTTTAACGCTTCCCTATCGATTCGAGATATGTCGAATGAAAATACAGTAGAACCTATTTTTGAAACGCTCGCATGACTCTGTTTTTCTACATTTTTGAATCACCCGCTTGCACGGTGACCAATAAACGTGAAAAACACTTCGTTTCATTTTACGTCAAAACCGTACTTATTTCGTTTAGTTCAAAATATTTTAGAACAAAGACAAATATCAAAGTAGCAATATGTATTTTAATTACAGTATGCCGAATTGAAAACATCTATGATAAATGTTGTAGCAAATTTGTTGACATTTAACGTAAAACTCTACAGCACAATAACAATAAAAAGCAGAACACATTTATTTAATCGACAGAAATTAAAAAAGCCGTACTAATTGTTGCAGAAAAACTGATGAAATTTAGTATAAAACTGATATCCAGAGAGTGCACTCTTAGGAGAGTGAATTTTGCAGGTCTAGCGGTGAGATACTCCAGCCCATCGACGATCACCTCGTGAACCTCTGGATCTGAAAACGTGAACGATTATTTTCTACCCTCTTTTTAAAGCCCTCTTTATTCGCAATCGACTGATTCCAGTACGTTAAGTTAGTATTTGGCCGAACCATAAACGCTACACACTCAAAGGCCCTTGTGTTGCGAGTCCCTTGCCACATGTGGCAACATTCTGTTCATGAACGGACTTATGCCTTCTTAAAGGAGATGTGTTGTTTGGGCAGGTAGATAAGAATGCCCAGCTTTTTCGCTGCAGTTTGAGCATTGTTCTCAACGGAGGTACTGACGACGTTAAGAATTACACATTTAATTTTATTTATTAAAACATTTTAGCACATTTTTTGAGCGTTATGTTTTTAGAGAGTTGAAAAACGATGAAGGCTACTGGTAACTTACCAAAGTTAAGCAGTATTTGATCAGCTATAAATAATCTTATTTCATCGTAGCGGTGTGCAATTGTTTCCAAAACAATAAAGTTACTGAACGTAGTTATAAAATTGCACATAAGGTCTAAACAAAATACTATAAAATATTTTAATTCATCGATCCGGCCAAAACTTGAAATATCTATGTTCCGTCCAAAATTTGAAAAATCTATGTTCTGTAAAAAAAGAAGGAAATAATGATTACTTTCTTCAATGAAAGTGAACAGTTTCTATCCTTATTACTGATTTGTTTATCCTTATCACTGACAGTTAAAATTTTACTTATGTACTCGTATAACTTTTTCAATAAAAGTGAACAGTTGATATTCTTAATCACTGAATAATTTAAAAAATATTTACTTATTACGAACTTAGAGAAAAAACTTTGTAAATAATGTTGCCAATTTTCTAGTGATTCTGGTTATGCAGGGTGGACAGCTTAACAAATACTTGAATGGCAGAACCTTGCCGTAACTCTAATTGGTTAAGAGTATCTTTTTCCGAAGTTCTCTATATTTTCCTAATTTAGCACTCCGCAATGAACTGTACAAACACGCCCGGCCTGTGAATGCGATGCGATGTACATTATTCACTAGAATGCAATGTACATTGTAAGTTTTCATTTTTTTACTCTGTTATTATTGCAGAAATAGTGTGTGTTTATAGATTGATGATTTAATTAGAAAATACAAAATTCAAAAGATTTTTTTTTCCTGGGGTTTTAGCTTTTGCAAAGCTATCCTTTACATCCAGTATGTCATTGTGAAGTTTACGTACATTTGTAATTGCAAAAATTTTCTCTTTAAAAAGAGAATATGAAATAAAAACTCTCATGATTGTGTTTATCTCATCGGTGATCATCTGGAACAATATACAAAATTTATTAGGAATATATATTGTACTGAAGGTATAATTTAAAATGATAATTACAAGTAAATAATGTACTAACATTTATTTTGACGAAGTTGTTGATGAGACCGTTGTTTTCTAACAGGATTCTATAAATATATACAAATTTCTTCCACGCTTTGATTCGATCTTTTTTGTGGACACTACGACTGTGTATTCTAATCCATCGGTGAAGATTTTGAAGACGCCAGCGAAAGGATAAAAACATGTCTACTTTTAACAAATTTCCTACATTGGATGCTAAGAACAGATAGTTTGGGCAATGGAAATCATAGAACTCAAAAAACATTCCTGAAAATAGAGACATGTAAATATAAAAAGAATAAAATCTAAACACAAAAATGATTACAACGATTGCAAAAACACTTTTACTGGAATATTGTTTTATGTGCAAACTAGTATCAATTATACGGAGTACGGATAAATATGAAAAGAAATACTTCTCCTCGGTTGCGAAAGAAGTGATGACCATAACAAGATAGTCGGTTATAACCAGAAAGTAGAATAAAGTTTCTATTTTTGTTGCTTGTTGACGGAACAAAAAATGACTTGAAGGTACAATGGCAAGTACTAAGCACAACAACTTTGAAATAAGCGCAATTTTCTTGTTTCTAGTCCATTGAAAGTAAAAGCCGCAAAACAATCTGATAGTCATATGAACGTCTCTCAAGGTCGTAGTTTGCCACCACTTTTTAAATTCATTAACATTCATTTTACTTGCGTGTTGTGAGGGGAATAGATAGCTAAACAATGTAACGTACTAACGTTGGGTGTATGTTTTTATATTCCAATCAATAACTCAAGAGTATGCATATAAAGGTCGGATAGTATTAATTAGTGGATAAAATTAAGTGTGGCGTTACATTACGGCGCCGCTATTTTCACTCTTCGTTGGAAAATCTCAATACCAAACAAGTGTGGAACTTTCTTAGGTCGTTCGGAGTAGGTAAGACCACGGAACCCTTCAAAGGACCCGTGGCTTTAAACACCTTGAACAACCACTTTTCTACTCCTCCTGTTACTCTCAACTCTCCAACTAAAACATCCACGACTCATTCTCTTCTCAATCTTGTCCTTCCTTACTGTACTCCTTTTTCATTTAACCTTATATCAGCAAATGACTTTAAGAAGGCCCTTTTATCCATCTCCTCACGTGAAGTTGGTAATGATAACCTGAGCCGAGACATGCTTGTTCCCATACTAGATTATATTGCACCAGTCATTTCAAACTTAGTGAATGCCTCTCTTTTATCTGGTGTATTTCCCACAGAATGGAAAAAGGCTCTTGTTATCCCACTGCCTAAGATATCAAACCCTACTACACTTTCTCTCTACCGTCCAATCTCTATTTTACCCTTATTTTACCGATTTTATCTAAAGTGTTGGAAACTGTGGTGCACAACACAAGCAATTTTATGATTATTTATGTAATAATAATCTACTTAGTGCATATGAGTCTGGATTTCGGCCTTATCATGGCACGGTTGGTGCGCTTCTGAATGTCACTGAAGATATCCGGCACGCAATGGACAATGCCAAACTAACAATTGTTACTCTTCTTGATTTCAGCAGCGCATTTAACTCCGTTACTTCAATATATTATTAGGAATACTTCGGTCGCTTAACGTCTCACCATCAGGGCCATCAGAGAAGTGTGTAAAGACCGATGACAGTGCATCTGACTGGTGCACGCTGACTGCGGGTGTGCCTCAAGGCGGCGTCCTCTCACCACTTCTATTTGCAGTGTTTATTATTGAAATTACGAAAGTCCTATCTTGTACCTATCACCTGTATGCTTTGATTTGCTTTACAGACATTTTTCACTGACTGATACAGATGAGGTGGTTGCAGCAATCAACGCGGATCTTGATGCAATAAAAACACTTCAGTTTAGTTTACGTTTACAGTTTACGTGTGCTTCCTTGATCTAAGCCGTGCCTTCGGTCTCGTAAATTATAAATTACTGTGGAAGAAATTGTATGAATCAAGTGTGTCTGCTAGGGTTCTGGTATGGAAACCAAACAAATAATGTAAGATGGGGCGACGCACTCTCTAATGATTTTAGATTAGCGTGTGGCATATGCTAAGGTGGTTTGACTTCTCCGGATCTCTTCAACCTGTACGTGAACGACCTCATCGAGGAGCTGATAGGCACCAGAATCTGTTGCCATGTTAGTAATGTGTGTTTTAACAGCTTGAGCTATGCATGCGGATGATATGGTGCTTCTCAGCCCCTCGATCCATGGACTCCGTAGGCTGCTTTCAATCTGTGAATCTTATGCTAAGAGACACGGGTTGAAATATAACTTAGGAAAAACGGAGATGCTTGTGTTTCGGGAGGGGAGGGGTCCGGAGACAGTCTTACCAGTATTTCTGTATGAATCACCGATTCGGGTTGTGAATAAATTTAAGTACTCAGGATATGTACTGAACGAACGGCTTGACGATGAAGACGACATGGAGAGGGAGTGAAAAGCTCTGGCAGTCCGCAGCAACATGCTTGCGAGTCGTTTCTCCAAGTATTCAAAAGGCGTCAAGATTTCATTGTTTAAGGCTTATTGCCAGACATTTTATACTGGACAACTTTGGGTGAAATATACTAAACGTACATTTAACGTACTCAGAGTACGTTAAACGTACTTTTAACGTACTCAGAGTACAACATAATGACGCCTTCCGCATTTTGATGAGACTGCCTCGCTTCTGTAGTGCGAAGGCAAGGGTATGTTTGCAGACACTGTGGTGCCAGATTTCTTCGCTATCCTAAGAAGTCGTGTGGCGTCTTTTTGGGATCGACTAAGAGAAGGTCAAAACGAGATATTGAGTAACATTGTCAAAAATCTGGATAACGTATTTTTAAGATACTGGATAAAGCTGCATCGCACTGCTAATGGGTCTCTAACTTGACATTTATGATCAGTGATCACCAACTTACATATATTTTTGTATTTTAAATATTGTATTTGTAGTCTGTATAATGTATGGGTTGTAATTGCCTGAAATAAATGTATTATTACTATTATGCTTGTCTGATGACCTATAATCTCAGGCAATTAGGGCCCGGACTTTTGGAAGCATGCGTGGGGCCGAAGCCAGCACGTAGAGGCCCGTTCGATAGACTATTTAATTTAGTAATGTGACACCAACCGGCAGTTATCTCTGTATGCACTATAGAAATGCATCCAAAGACAACCCCCGATTAGTGCGGGACTATTGAAGGAAATGGAAAGAAAGGAAACTGGGCTATTGGGTTGAGAGGCTAGTGGACTGGGTAACTTGACTATGGGTGGGACTATGGCACCTGCCCTATCAATGTTGAAAAACACGACCAAATGGGCAGGTGGTGACTCGCCAAATCACTAAAGATGGGCCCCGTACAACGGCCGCACGCACAGTGGGACAAGGGGGCAACATCGCGTGAGAGGCTCAGGGTGCTGGGGTCCACTCCAACCTACCACTAAAGGTAAGCGGAGAGAGGCCTGACCGACTCTCGGGGGTATGGGACCCAAGGGACGTCACTTCCCATTCAGCTCGCCGCAAAGCTGCCCTGGGGGCTTATTATTATTATTATTAAAAACGTGGGCTAAATGTTTTGGGCTTTTAATTAATCTAGCCTAGTCGCAAGCCCTCATTGTAGGAAGCAGTAGGCTTAGATCCAGAGTTGACTCAAGTTTTCCTCAAATATTTTACGATAATGTCTGTAATCAAGAAAGCTAAAAATCTTGGGGTTATTATTCATAGTACGCTGTCTTGGTCGCCACACGTAAGCGAAGTGAGCAGGCGAATACACTTCACCTTTAATTCACTCAAGCGTCTACAAAACTTTATTCCTTTTAAAACCAAAATATTGTTAGCTCAATCACTTCTTTTACCCCTTCTTGACTGCGCTGACGTCTGCTATCTGGATGCAACTGAAGAGTTACTTAATAAGTTGAAGCGGCTGCAGAATTTGGCCTTGCGATTCATTTTTAACCTTCATAAATTTGATCATGTGTCCCAGTTCCGCTCTCAGCTTAAGTGGCTTCCCATTCGTTTGTGGAGGAACTTGCTTATCCTTACCTTTCTGTATAAAATCCTTAAAAATCCTTCCTCTCCAGAACATCTACGTTCCCGTATCCATCTCCTTCCCTCTGGTCCCCGACCTAAGCGATCCTGCCTTACTAGAATGCTAGAGTTTCCTAGGTCTAACACCAATTTCCTCTCCAACTCTTTTTCTGTACGCGCTGTCCAATTGTGGAACAAGCTCCCGAAGAGTGTGCAGGACAGTCCAACAGTCGTCAGTTTCAAAAAGTGTTTAAAAGAGTTATTATCTTTCGAACGAGTCATCATATATTGTATTTATTTATTTATGTTGTATGTATTTATATTGCGTTATTGTATTTAATATAGATACATATTTGAATAAGTTATTGTAGTTATTTTTAATTATTTAGATTTGTTTTATCAAATATGCATTTTTGTCCCGCGTTTTTAAAACAATGTCTTACTGCACCAGGCTGGCTGGAAAAGATCACTATTAGTGATAAGTCCGCCTTTGTCAACTTTTTTTTCTTTTTTTATCCCATATAATCTAAGTGCAATAAAGAATATATGTCGATATGACGTACAGTAGCCGAGAGCCTATTTTTAAAACCTTTGCCTGACTTCTCGGCGACATATAGGTTACTCCTTGGTAGCGTGTTCCCTCCGGAGTCGCATGGCCCTGTTTTTTCACATTTTTCAATCACTCGCTTAAATAATAATAATAATAAATAAAAATGCAACGCTTACATTTTTATTTATTATTATTATTTATTTATTTATTTAGCTAATTGTATGTGCTTATATATTTATTAATTATTATGTTTGTATTATAAATTTAATATCTCACTTTATCTTGGCACACCCTTGCCCACTTCAACTGCCTCTCCCTCTCACATAGGTTAGCTGGAAGAAAACTCATTGCTTGAGTTAAGCTCGCCGTTGTACATGTCCTTTCTTTGTGTAATTTTTTAATATGTATTTGTGTGTACAATAAAGAATAAAGAAGGTGACCAATAAAAGTCAAAACGTCAACTCGGTTTCATTTCACGTAAAACCTGTTTATTTTATCGAATGCGAAACGAAACGCAATGTCTTAAAAATAATGGCTGTTTTAAAACTTTATTTACCAGAAGAAAAATAAACCAACAATAGCCTAAGGTCCGTATTACAGCCGGGCTATGATGATTGCAACGACATATTATCTCACGCGTTATCTCGTGGTCACGTGACTGTTTCGACCAATGAGATTACGAGAAAGCGTCACGTGACCACGAGATAACGCGTGAGATAATATGTCGTTGCGATCATCATAGCCCGGCAGAACGCGACTCAGACTCTGATCTATTCTTACGTAGTTAGCAGTCTTTTTGTCATTTTGTTAGTGAGCGAAAGAGACAATCAAAAATTAAGTATAGATTAAGACTTGAATCTCCTTTTGTAAAAACTTTTGGCGGCTATTTTTTTTATCAATTGTCTAGCCAGGGGTCACCAATTAGTTTCGCTCGAGGTCCATTTTAAGAAATGAAATGACCATCGTGGTCGGCACAACATTTAATGGAAAAAAAAATATTAAAAAAATGTAATGACGGAAATAACAAAGGTATTTCGTAATCCGCGAACTCATTCTCGCTTGTTAACTCGTTACTTCGCCCGGACGTTTTCGAATTGACGATAGCTCAGTTGGTTAGAGCACCAGGAGATCTGATTCTGGGGTCGTGGGTTCAAGTCCCATTCGCGCCGAATATTTTTCTTTCCCTAAAAATTATTTGTAAGTATAATTTATTTATTTAAGTACATTTATGATATTTAATAGCCCTGTAAGTTTTAAAATAATGCTTTTTCAGTTTTGCGAGTGCGGTGCTACTTTGTAAAGAAGTAAGGTATAGTGAAACTAAAATAGAAATTCGTACGTCAACCTTTTTCAAAGAATACCATTTCTTTACTACTTACTTAGTTTTTTATTCCCACAAATTACAATATCAAAGAATTAAAAGTTCTCTAATTTTGTCGTTTGTACCTCGTTCTGCTCTCCCATTCTATCTCATATAGTGTCAGAACGGAATAGTAGGCAGATGTCACGTGTCTATGTTTAATGTTTGAAAACAAAATTTATTTCGTTCAGTACAAAATATAATGTATTGAGCACAGTATAAAATAAGCTAGCAAATTATATATGTTACCGCTGATCAAATTGAAAAATGGCTATGTTAAATGTTGCAATAGAACTGATGAAATTTAACGGAAAACTGACATCCAGGGAATGCACTCTTAGGAGAGTGAATTTTGCAGGTCTAGCGGTGAGATACTCCAGCAGATCGACGATCACCTCGTGGACCTCTGGATCTGAAAAACATGAACCAACGCTTATTTTTTACCTTCTTTTTAAAGTCCTCTTTACTCGCGATCGACCGATTACAAAACGGCAAGTTAGTATTTGGCTGAACTATAGGATGCATAACTCTGTTCATAAACGGACTTATGCCTTCTAAAAATGGGAATGAGTTGTTTGGGCATTGATTCCAGTGCAGCAATCCTAGACCTTTTTAGAATTTGTATAACCATTACTTCCTATGTTCCCAGCTTCTAGTATCACTAGTGCATAGGAGGCACAATAACACAATTTTGACGTACCGTTTTCGAATTATAAAAAGGCCCATAGGCTATAATACTCTGTTCATGAACGGACTTGTGGCTTTTAAAAGGAAATGAGTTTAGGCATGAAGGATCGCTTAGCCGAGTTAAGAGTGGCAGATTTTATTTTATTTAATAAAACATCTTGGTAAAAATGTTAAGCGGCGTGTTTTTAAAATAGACAATGATGAAGGCTAGTGGTAACTTACCAAAGTCAAGCAGTATTTCATCTGCTATAAATAATGTTATTTCATCGTAATGGTATGCGATTGTTTCCAAAACGATAAAGGTACTGAACGTACTTATAATGTTGCATATTAGGTCTAAACAAGATACCGTAAGAAAACGCATATCATCGGTCCATACAATGTTTGAAAGATCTATACTCTGTAAAGACAAGAAATTATTAAATATAATTTCTACAATTAAAGTGAATACTTGATATCCCCGATGATTGAATAATAATATTTTAGAGAAAAAAATAGTATAAATAAAATTAATAAGTCATCGTAGGGTTAACGTACGTTTGAAATTGAAATAATTTTTTTAGTAATAAAGAAATATGAAGAAATAATTCTCATGATTATGTTCATCTCATTTGTGACCATCTGTAACAATTACAAAAATAATACAAATAGGTAATTGGAAAATGGATACGTTTTTTGTAGGAAAGCTACAATTTAAAAATAGTAATAACGTTATTTACTAACACTTATTTTAAAAATATTGATGCGACTCAAATTATCTAAAAGGATCTTATAAATATGTAAAAATTTCTTCCACGCTTTGATTCGATCGTCTTTGTGCACACTTCGACTCTGTATTCTAATCCATTGGTGAAGATTTTGAAGTCGCCAGCGAAAGGATATGAAAATGTCTACTTTTAATAAATTTCCTACATTGGTTGCTAAGAAAAGATAGTTTGGGCAATGGAAATGATAGAACGCAAAAAAACTTTCTGGAACTATAGTTAAATAAGTATAAAAACTATAAAATCTTAATACGAAAATAATAATCATTAAAACGAAAACGTTTTTATCAGAATTTTGTTTAACGCGCAAACTAGTGTCAATCATACGTAGTACAGTTATGTAAGAAAAGAAATACTTTTCTTCTGTTGCAAAAGAAATCATAACCATAACAAGATAGTCGATTATGACCAAAACAAAGAGTATAATTTGGGTTATTTCTGCTTGTTGTCGAAAAAAAAAATGAGTTGAAGGTACAATAGCAAGTACTAAGCACAAAAACTTTGAAGTAAACGCTATTTTCTTGTTTCTAGTCCATTGAAAGTAAAAACAAAAAAACAATCTGATAGTCATCTGAACGTCTCTTAATGTCTTAGTCTGCAGCCACTTTTTCAATTCTTTTACACTCATTTTACTCGTATGTTGCGAGTAGAATAGATAGCTAAAGAATGTGACGTACATTAGTTGGTTGTATATTTTTAGATTTTCAATCAATAACTAGTTAATAAGCATATGAAGGTTCCACAGTATAATTAAGTATATACCAGCGTTTTTCAATCTTTTTGAATTAGCGACCCCTTTGCGAGATAAAAAGTTCTGGCGACTCGATAAGGCCGCTAAGACCCCCTAGGATAAATCTACGACCTGTAGGTATCAGATTGCCGCAGGGCAAGCACGAAAGGTGGAAGGCAGCATTTAACAGGTCCAGCCTTTTCAATAAAATTGTAGTTTTCTTATTGTAGTGTTAGGATCTACAAATAAGTGTGTTTTTGTTTTACTCGCGACCACCTGAGTAAGACTTCACGACCCCCCAGGGGGTCGCGACCCACAGTTTTAAAAACACGGTATATACGATTAAGTTCGGCTTTAATGCTTCCCCACTCGATCAAAAAATACTATGTCAAATAGACGAACAATAGATTCCTTCCTAAATTTAATTCCTAAATTTAATTTTAAAAGTGAAATAGTTGTAACTCTCGTAATCAGTTGCAAGGTTTGACATCTTTCAAAATGAAAGTTTCATATAATTAAAATGACATACTTGTCATATTTGTAATAGAGCTGCGCAATAAGCTAAATTTTAATTAATTTAGAATTATTATTTTTTTGGGTTTTTTTTAAGCACATTGTATAGGCAAGATGACGCGAGAGATAATTTTGTCGTATCTCATTTTAACACATAGCGTTAGAACGGAACAAGAACAACGACGTCGACATGACAAAATTATGTTACGCCTCCATGTCATAGTGGGCATCTATTCTACCAATCATGGCGGTTGAATGATAATGGTGACGTAACTTGGTGGTTACGTAGAATTTTACGAGGGGGAGGGGAGGTACAGAAAATCGTTACGGCGTGTTACATGGCGGGGTGAGGGGGTCGAAAATCTCCAAGAATGCGTTATGTAATACTTGAACGCTCCCTAAGGGACCATCCATAAATTACGTCACATGTTAAGGGGAGGGGAGGGGGTCGACAAAGTGTGACATTGTGTGACAAGGGGGTGGGAGGGGTCATAAGTTTTGTGACGTCACATTTCAAAATGTGTTATGAGTATCAAAACGCGTTAACCTTTAACGACAAACTCAACTTCCTCAGTCCCAAGCACTCTTTTTACGTTTTTACTTCGGTTGAGGCAATGAGTTTTGAGTTCCCAAAAAAAAATAACAACACTATTAATTACTTACTTACTGCTTTTATTAAAAAATTTAAAAAAATGGAAAATATGCAAAATATGTGACGTCACGCTAGGGAGGGGGGAGTCTTACAAATGTGACCAGCTGTGACAAGGAGGGGGGAGGGATCAAAAAATCATGGAATTCGTGTGACGTAATTTATGGATGGTCCCTAAGTTGCAATCTACCTTGCAACTTAACATTCAGTTGGCGGTGGCGCTGCCATTTAAAGTAGCTGTCATCAAATGTATCAGGTTTAGATAGTTCTAAAGGATGATGGGCATTATGGTATCGGTATTTTTTGCCGTGTAGTGTTCGGTTGAGAATAATCCATCTCTCTCCGTGGGTGGCTGTCGTAAGAGGCGACTAAGGAAACACAAATGAGACCTGCCTACTAGTAATCCATACCAGGCAACGACACCCGTCTGGTTCGCGACCACCCTCCTATCGAAGTCCGACGCCAAACAGCTTACTGTGTTCCGTCGGTGCGCGGGAGTACCAGTGCCTTTATAGGCATTTTCTGGGTTAACTCGCTCCATCGTCGACCTAATCTTTGATCTTAATGGTCAAGATTGAGGTCAAGAATTAACCCATCTCATAATAAAAAATAAAAATTAAATTGTATGGAACTTGGTACCGGCACCAATTTAAATAAATGATACATCGTTAAAAAGGTATTTTTTTTGTAGAGTAAAAATAACCGAAGAGCTTGTCCTGATTCATTGTCCAATTAGAGTAATGCGGCGTTGAAAGTTATTTAGTTTTAATTTTTTCTGCGACATTATTCTTCATTTTGGCATATTTACTTTTATTTATCATATAATTTTGTTACACATAAAATGCAAAAACCCACTTTGAACTTGTTTTATTTACTGAGAGAATAAACAACCAATGATAATATTTAATGATGATCATTTGTAATTAACATAATAAATAAAAATACTATGCCAAAATGAAAAATAATGTTGCAAAAAATTTTTTAAATAAATATCTTTCAAGACAGGATTTCTCTTATTGGACAATGAAACAGGACTAGGGCTTCGGTTATTCTTATTATACAAAAAAAATTATCTTTTAACGATGTATCATTTATTTCAATTAGTGCCGGTACCAAGTTCCATACTGATGAGCCCATCCTCCTTTTGCCGCCTGAACTGAAGAAGCTATATTTTAGTAAATTTTCAATAAAATCGGTGATGTAGTTTTTCCGTGTAAGTGTAACAAACATCCATCTAAACTTTCCCATTTATAATATTAGTAGTTAATCCTACTAGAGCAAAACTTCGAAATTTTCAGTGAAATCCATTTCGTAAAGTATGCATATTAATTATTATTATCGCAGGCTTGAGGCAAATAACGAAATTACCCTGTATAATAAAAATGAATTATTACCTGCTTTTATTACAGTGCCCTCTCTTTATCAGCTAAAAAAATGTTATGAATTAAGTGGTAGTTTACCACGATATATAATTTTGAAAGTAACGTTGTTACTAGCTAGTCATTTCAGATCTGCATTAAACGAAACTAAAAAAAAAAACACGTGGTCGGCTTAAATTACGTCCATTAAAGTTAATACTTCTTTGAATGTCGTATTGCGTCATATTTAAAGCTACTTTTATTTAATCTATTTTAATTAACATTTTTGCTACTAAGTGTTGGTAAAGTAATTTAAATTGATTTTAGTTATTATTTGACATAAGAAAGTTGATAAAAGAATATTTCTTATTAGCATTTTCTATTAGTTGTGCAGTAATAATAACTTCTAGAACATAAATATTAAAGGTAAAAAAAAGTATTAGAAAAAAAAAGTATTAGAAATTCAAAACACAACCTAAGATATAACATTTTGAACTTTATTATTAAAATTCTCACTTCACACGCTAGCTTTGGCATGAAATCCACTTGACGTTCAGTAAACTTCTTCATTTCCATACTGGCAACTAACTATTTCCTGCCATATAACAAAATTTCAAAAGTTACACATACTCTGAATATAGTTTATCGGATTCTGCAGTTGTACAACTTCTAGAACGTAAGTAGTTGAAACATACAATCACAGAAGTTTGGGTATGTTACTTTTGACAAAAAACTTTTGCAATTGTAAATAAGTATGGTAGCATACGCAACGCACTGAGGAAAATATTATGTGTGTATGGATTGAGGAGTCACTGAAAATTTATAAAACGCAGCTCACACCCTCATTTAGTAGCAAAAAAGTTGATTTTGTAGGACAAATTCTGGATATTGTAGACGGACAGACGGACATGGCGAAACTATAAGGGTTCGTAGATTACTGGAACCCTAAAAACGGGGAAGTAGGTTTTCTTCATACGTCCGCACCGCGCGCGGCTTGTATGTGTGCGCCATAGTATCTATGCGTCGCCGCACGCACACTCAACAAAATCTCGGCGTGTTTCGCAGTCCGCCAGTACCGCACAAGGTTCGAGTGTGCGTGCGGCGACGCATAGATACTATGGCGCACACATACAAGCCGCGCGCGGTGCGTTTGTATGAAGATAACAAACTTCCCCTTTTTATACTATAGTTGAAGCAATAAATATTTTTTCATTTCATCTGTAATCACAAGGTATTCAAACAAGAATGTGTTATTTAAAACCAACTCAGGATAATTTCTAGAAACCCTAAAATACGAGTATCTAGATGGTTTCTAGAAATTTCCGCGCTGTAAGTTTTACACAATGCACATTTGTCTGCACTGTGTGGTGAGAGCGCCGGGTGACCACTTGCTTTATTACCTGGTTAGCGCTGACTCCGCTTTCTGCTTTGTGTTGCTTTACCTTAACTTTACATTAGAATAGCCCTCACAAACAGTACTCGAGTTTCAACTAGGCAAATTTTATACCTGAACATGCGGTTTTCAATTTAAACTCAAGCGTTTTACTTTTAATTTGTTTTAGTGCTCTCATCCCTTACCACAGAAATATAAAATTGTACAAAATGTCAACTTTTTCCTTCGTTTTAACCCATTTAGCGCCAAGAGTTTTCGTCAAAAACACACGCCACGACATCAAAAAATTAAAAAAAAAAAAATTATGTCTCGGCGTATGGCGAACGCTTGGTGAACGATATTATAGTTTAAAAAAATATTTTTTTTGTCTGATTTAACAGATATTGGCGGCGAGGGTACGAAACTTAAACGTCTGATATATCAGACATTGTCGCTGAAAAGGTTAAAAGCTGATTCTAAATTAACTAAATCATATTGATTCTAAATAAACCACAATCTGAGCACTTTTTACCATTTAATTTATTGAACTTTTTTTACTAGCTAAACTGAAAAACTAAAATAAACTTGTAATAAATGTATTCAAGCCTTATAAAACGTATAGTAAAAGTATCATTCATATTTATAGTCAATTATATAGATCATAACATTTTTAGTATGTAGTACTAGCTTTCTGCCCGCGGTTCCGCCAACGTTTGAGCTGTGTTCTGTCGGTGCGTGGGAGTACCAGTGCCTCTATAGGCCTTTTCTGGGTTAACTCGCTCCATCGTCAACCTCATCTTTGACCTTAATGGTCAAGATTGTGGTCAAGAGTTAACCCATCTCATAATAAAAAATAAATTCCGCCCGCGTGGACTAGAGGTTATATCGTGCTCAACTGGGGGACAAAATGTAGCTTATGTCCTTTCCCAAGCTCTAATCTATCTTTGTACCAAATTTCATCAAAATCGGTTCTGTAGTTTAGTCGTGACAGACAGACAGAGTTACTTTCACCTTTATAATATTAAGTAAGGATCTATTTCAGACATAAAATGCTCATCATCTTGGATTTCAAAATGTATTTCACTTTTGTAATTTTGAGAGGCAACCCAGAAAACCTGTACGAATATAAAAAATATTATAATTATAATTTGGGTGATTTAAATCTTCTAAAATCAATATTGAAATGACAATTTAAATTTCCTGTGTACATTAAAAGTATACAAAAATGTACTTAATTCACCCAGGTGATATAAATCAGGTCACACACCTACATCGAGATAGACGGTAAAAGTTTACCTAACTTGCGTGTTAAAAGTGTGATCCATGGTCACAGTTTTGTTCAACTAAAGTCAGTCCGCTTGAGACCTATGCCGTAAATGATAATCGAATAGAATAGAATAGTTATTACTCAGGACATCACAACACAAACATTAGAAAAACACAGACAAAAAAAGAACTTAAAATCTATAAAAACTAAATAAATCAAAAACAGAAAATAAAAAAGAAAAATAATTATAGTTATCTAAATTACGAGTGAGTCTTCTGCTGACGTCCTGTGCAAAAGGGTAGCATTCAGCTGAAGCCATGACTCGAGACTAGCTCAAGTTATGGCGCTGGTTTTATGTGCACCCTTTCGACCTGACGGCGACAATGTACGCACACACAATTACAATACAATCGATTTTAGCTGGATTCACATTATTATTCTTCTTAATGAAGCGCCTTTGCATCGTTTCCGCGCGGTCATAATTTCCCATCACTAAATTTCCCTCGTGACGTCATCTTAAGTACGCTCTTTTCATCTATAGGTCTGTAAGTCAGGTGAATTAAGGCGACTACAGCACCTAAATTACGATTTTATGATGCGTAGATAAGCATGACGCACTGCATTGAATCGAAGAAAAAAATACTACGGTAATATTCAGGACATAAACTAGACAAGTAGTTTGCTGAAAACTTTGAGTATTTAACCAGACAGGAGTGGATATTACGCGCGTACCCCTCTGCCAAGTGCTTTCAAGGACACACGACCGGCGGTCGTATACGTTATATAAAACTAGTTGCCGCGCGGACTTTGCCATTCGCCGAGTAGTATTGCGCGTGGCACGAGCTCCAAATAAAATGCTTACTTGTAGTGTTTTTCGATGCAAAAAAAGGGCAGAGACATCAAGTCTGCAGAAGGATGGTACTTCTTACCATTTGTAAGTATTATTTTATCTAAATATTACCAAATAACGTGCAAAATTATCAAAAATCCGAAAAATATTTCCAATAAGTAAGTGTTGCCATGTAACCGTATAAGTTCTTACTTGGACTTTTAAAAGTGTGTACTAACCCCTGAGATTAATATTAATAAGTTTATAATTTTAATAATACGACATTCATTCAGCTAAGTATATAACAATACATCACACTATACATACATCACATACATCACAATTTTGATTGCTTTTTACATTAAAACCCTATTTAATATTCTTATAATCGAAGAAACTGTCAAAATGTCCAAGCATCAAATTGTCAAATCGTTATTTTAGCTGTACAATAATATAGGTAGTTCTATTTTACTATTTTTTTAGTATACAAATTACCGATTTTTTACATTCTAGTACCTTCTAAAATTAACCGTCATAACTACCAAGCATCTATCTGTCTATACTGTCCGTAATAAATATTTAAGTCTAGGAAATTATAAAATTCTATACAATAACTTACTTAAAAATACATAATAATCAGTTAACTTTAATTTAAATATCTAAGTATATTCTACTGTATTAATTTTAAGTTATTGTTGTTGGTCACACCGGGTGAAATTAGTGATGGGGTGGCACAAACATAGAATTGATATCGATATTTCGGTACTTTGACGTATATTAGTACTAACTGTACACTTTTACAGATTTCCAACAGAACCGGGTATTCGGGCTGCGTGGGTCGAAGCTTGTGGAAATCATAACATGTGGGAACCTCAACGTCTTAGTACAGTTTGTTCCGACCATTTTGAATCTTCATGTATTATTTCAAAAGAACAGTCTAAGAATAAAAGAAAATTTAATCCGAATGCAGTGCCAACATTAAAATTATTTAGCAATAAACTAAATAAATGTTTTTTTAGCAATAAACTATTATACCATGTGCAATTACATTTATATTTTACCCTTACCTTTTAATGTCAAATTTATAACATCGATGGATGACACTCGCATAATTTTTAACCGACTTAACAAAAAAGGAGCTTATCAATTCGACCTGTATAGGTACTCGTAATGTTGTATAGTGTGAGTTTCATCAAATCAGTTTAGCAGAAGAAATAAAAGTACTCATTAGCCCATACATGTCCCAATCGAGGGGCACGAGCCTTCCTACGACAAAAGTAATTTCAAAAAATTAAACCGACTTCAAACTTAACAGAAAAGGAAGAAATAACGATGTCATGTTGTTATGTACGAAAACAATTTTGTTTTGAGGTCGATGCCAGATAAAACTGAAAAGCGAAATAAGAGCTGGCTTCGACCTCAAAACTAAATGGTTTGTACAAGACATTGTTATTTCTTCCTTTCAATTAAGTTTAAGAGTCGGTTGAATTTTTTTAAATAACTTTTTGTAATGTAAAAATAGATAAAACTACTGATTATAAAATAAAAAGTAAAAAAAAACCTAGTTCATAATTTAATTTAATTTATTTATCATACATAACTTTGCTGAGGAGGCACTTTGAACTGGTTTGCAATTATTAGTTCCTTGTCGTCGAGTGATAGTCGGCTGGGTTGTCTCTATATAGTATTCCTTATGTGTTTTTTGTTATTATTATTTTTCCTTTCTGTAGAATGTTATTACTTTTCTATTGTGTATTTCCGTAAAATGTATGTTATGTATAGTATATATATTATATGTATTTATTTGTATTAGGTATATTGTATGTGTGTAATGTAGTTTATGTAAGTATATTTATGTATGTATTTTTGCACCCACACTTATATGGTGTAATTTCATCTTCTCCATACCCAAAGGTTGCCGATAAGATATTGCTTCTTAGCAATGGGGCCGCCTTTTGTACCCTAACTTTATTACTGTTCATAATGTAACTTTTACTCTGTCTCATGTTCTGTAATGTTGGTGTGCAATAAAGTATATTTGTATTTGTATCATTACAGGAATTCCCAATTCAATCATGTAATTCTCAAAATAGTTTACATTCTAAAAACAACAATTTATCAATGTAAAACAGTATAGATAATAGATTGATTAGCCAAGGATTATCTTTGATTATTCAAATTCATCGATAGTAGGAATATCGATAATGTCATGCACTGTTCCATTTAAATAAAACCAGAATAACTTGGCCTTTGTTTTGATACAGCTTACTATAAAACAAGAGTCTATTTATACTGGACTGTTGTTTACGTATTTTATAGATGGTTATGTGTGCGATTGTTATTGTTTGCGTACAGTGTAAGCTAGTGTTCGTAAATTTTGACTATTGCAAGAGTGAGCGTGTGTAGCGACGTGATCAAAGAAATGCGCTTGTAGGCAACAATTATTTAGTGTGTGTTACCTCGTCCCCCGCATCTATTGGCAGACTTTTTTGCTTAGGCGCGGGCCGCTATATCCACTCCTGTCTGGTTAAATACTCAAAGGCTGAAAACATGATTCAGCACTTTTGGTTCGATAGAAAAAGCTCACAAAATCACCTCTAAATACTCAATATTTGTATCTTTTAAGCTGTAAAAACCATAGTAAAATGCATATAGGAACTTGAATTTGCTATCAAAATATTCGTGATTGAACACTCTCAATAAGTAGTTAACGCATTTTTGGATTTAAGCTGTCACCTTTCCATAAATCTCATTTTTCTAACTTTCGAACATGTTTTTACGCATGCACGCTTTCATAGTCCGTAAACTTCGTGTATCGACACTGTTCGCACTGCTGGCCCAGGCCTGTTGAGAGACGGAGATGGCACTATTCCTACGTGTGCTGCCTTTATCGGGCGCTGTAGTTGCCTTAAGTCTACTACAAGCAACATTTTACTTTTTCCAGGTTCATAAACCGATGGAATGCGAAAGCCTTCAGATACACTAAACTGAAATTACCGGTCACGTATCGCCCTCGCTCAGTGAAGGACCACGTTAATTCGCCGTATAAATTTTCTATTAATAAGCAGGTTTTGACCGAGGCTGGCAGTTGGGAGAATAAAATGGAAATTTATTCAGCCTATAAGTCTTCTCGAAAACAGGGCCCTTAACGAGTAGGGAGACCTTCATTTTTCCTCCCAATTTACTGTTACAAATAGTGCGCCCTTGCCCTTTTACTTGTTTGTTTCTTTTTAGATGCCTTGTGCTGGAAACCTGAACTTCATTTCCAAAAGTGATGTTTCAGAAAAGATCTTGAATTTTAACTTTTTTAATTTTTTTACTAGCATTCCGCCCGGGACTTCGTTCCCGTGGGAATTTGAGGAAAATTATGTAGCTTATGTGTTAATCCAGTGTGTCCTATAGTAACAAATAATTTTAAATTTCGCACCATTTCTACACATGCTGCAATTGCTCGCAGCGCCTTTCGAAATGCAACCCAAATAATCGTTGTTCTGAATGAAGTTCAAATACTCGACAACAGATGGCGCCACTAGACTTATTTTCCAAGTTGAAGGGTTGGAAAAGCCCTTATATCTTTAAAAACACGCCCTTTAGGTTAAAACGGGAACTTTCTTGTTCGAGGGGGGATAAAGGGCTATCACACTATATAAGTCCCTTTATCATGCTGGGACTCCTTTTTAAGTTTTATCGGCACGCACATTTTATTAACATAGTTTTATCCTTACTCCTTACTTAATATTATAAACGCGAAAGTTTGTAAGTATGGATGTATGGATGTTTGTTACTCTTTCACACTCAAACGGCTGGACCAATTTTGATACAATTTGGTATGGAGGTAGCTGACACTCTGGATTAACACATAGGCTACATAATTTTCCCAAATTCCCACGGGAACGAAGTCCCGGGCAGAAAGCTAGTTATATATAATGATAATGATTTGACCAGTCAACAATTGTTACACTAATACATTTGTTTAAAAGTCATGCAACTTACTTACTAAGTGCACAATTTATTTGTGGAAACATGCATTAATATAAAGAAAAATATGTACATACAGTTAATAAGGAACATAAAAAGATTTTTCTTCTTAGAATGTGCCAGCTGCCTACTCTTCTCAGGCATACTGTAAAAGTCAGTAAGTTGGACGCGAGGATTTTGCTGTATTGTGGGCAAAACCTCTCACCACTTACATCATATTTTCATTTTGTAACCCTCTGAATTTATGCCAAACTGCTATCAAGTGGTTCTAAAACCACAGATGCTCTGCCTACTTAGATAGGGATTATAGGCGTCAGCGTATGTATGTGTGTTTATACAAGGTGTAAGGGAACCGCTTCCGAGTACTGAAAGTACATGCTCAGTCAATGGTTTTGAGTAACTTTCTCAAAGAAACTTTTCCAGGGAACGAAAAAAGTTTTGGACTTCTCCATACAAGCTGTCCGATTAAAATGACTTTTTTGTATGGGGCCGTCTTTTTTTTCTTTTTCTGGAAAAGTTTCTTTGACAAAGTTACTCAAAACCATTAACTGAGCATGTACTTTCAGTATTAGGAAGCGGTTCCCTTACACCTTGTATATAGTTAAAGAATGGGTTTGTTCTTAACCACAATTTAGCCTAGAGGCTTATAAAAAGATAACTGCTACTCACATTTACTAACGGTCCATAAAACAAACGCATATGAAACCCATTTTTAGATTATTTTCGAATCACAAAAATAGAAAGAAACTCTTGACCTTTTGTTTGGTAAAAATTAAGCTTTGATAATAAAACAAGAAGTTTGCTTCTGAATCCAAAAACACATTAAATCTTAATTTTAATTTACCAACTTTTCAAACACTCCTCAACTCTTCCTTTTTTGATGCAAATTACTTTAACTTTTGGCGTTTTCATTAAGAAATACGAATTAATTTTCTAGTTTTATAAAAACTTTTTTAATACTAGATATAAATTAATATTTTTTTTTAACCACGTTCCCAAAATATTTTTATTTATTTATTTAACAATTTATTGCACATATGAAAATTAAATAGATAAGTACAAGAAAAGATAGACGACACAATAATTATAGGTGTAGCTAATTGGTGTAGAGGTTATGTTGTCTAAAAATAAAAATAACTTTATAATCGCCGAAAAAGGCATAGTAACCATAAGACTCCAGCAGCTCGAGCACGATGGTAACAAACTCTCGCGCGGCGCGCCACTCGGCTGACGCTGAAACTTCACTTTGATTGCGCGAGGGCCCCGTGCTGTTAGGAATCTCTTTAGAGTAGAAATGTTTATTTTACTATGACTTAATGTCAGGTTGTGTGGGATTCTGTTCTGTATGTGAAAATGGTTGACGATGTATATTCCGTATTAAAATACTAATAAATATTTTTATTATGTTCCTATTTCCTTTTATACCAGTAAGACGTGCAAATGCCTGCTCGCCCTCTGGCGTTGTCAATGTTGACATTTTGACATAGGACCGCGGCGCATTACACGCGCTGTCACCATCGTACTCGAGCCGCAGAACCAAATGAAACAGATAGATAAGTTGACTCTATTGTCTATTGGCCGGGAAAACTATAAGCTGAAGAAAAATAATCATGAATTTGAAGGTCTTTTTAATTACAATTTCAATAACTTCTTAGCAAAATAGAATGTTGTTATTTGTCACTTAATTAAAGGATTAATAAATCAATCAATTTTGGAAAATAAAACGATGTGTTGAAAATTACGTGTAACCAGCAGATTTTGCAAAATTTTGGATTTTTTTGTTTCAGTAATTTTACAAGTTTTAAACATGTTTTAGTTGGTTCTCGTAAGAATGAAAAAAAAAATGAAAATGAAAATTTATTTATTTCTAGAAGTAATTTTTACATTTTCACTTGAGGCCAGCCCAGTAAGCATTAATTTGCTTGTGTTGGGTGTGCCTCGCACAATCCCAGTTTAAATAACAAAATTTCTTAAACAGAACAAAAATATATCTAAATTTACTTAAATCAAAGTGTGTGCAGATGTGTATGTGTGTACGTGCATGTGTGTGGGTGTGTGTGTATGTGTGTGTGTGTGTGTGTGTGTGTGTGCCGGTGTATATGTATGTGTGCGTGCGTTAGCCCTACGATGTGATATCTTGGGATCGGAAGTTGTGCCAACGACAACTTCCACTAACGAATGTGTAAGATAAATATACAGAAATAGAAATAAAACTACATGTAAAGTTATCGCCGATAGGAGAAAGTGTGGAGACTATTCCATTCGTTTCAAAAGGTTTTCGATCTCTTCGTATGTTAGACCCTTCAGCCATTCCACTATAGCCTTCTTGCAGGCATACTTCAACATTGTATTTATTTTTAGCACCCTATTTAGAGTATTATACAAATATATTGATTGATTGTTATATTGGCGTCTAGCAAATGATGTTCTAATAGATTGTGAATATGGGATTACCTCTTTCCTTCTTTTTCTATTTTGAGCTTGCTGAGTCGGTAAACTTTTGTGTCTATAAAGAGTCATATTAAGTATATATAGTTTTCGTACTGACATAAGGTCACTGAGTGTATATAGAGCGTTTGTCGAGAACCGAAATCGTTTAAAATACATAACTTTTATCAGTGATCGTTGGGCTCTCTCAACATCAAGGAATTTTGTAGTAGCAGCGCCG
This sequence comes from Aproaerema taeniolella, assembly GCA_949987775.1. Classification (NCBI taxonomy): domain Eukaryota; kingdom Metazoa; phylum Arthropoda; class Insecta; order Lepidoptera; family Gelechiidae; genus Aproaerema; species Aproaerema taeniolella. The sequence continues at coordinate 2,209,383 of OX465245.1, forward strand.
CCCCATACAGGTATGCAATAAGTGATAACTTATTGAGCAAGAGCAATATAGACTCTGTTTAAAAGTTTAGCGTCCATTACATGTCTAAGAGTTTGATATACATTGCTGTTATTTATATATTATATTCGTATTTTATGCCGTTACGGTGGTTTTTTATTGCAAAATGGAGTATATTCGAATTATTAACTTTATTTTAAAGCAAAAATTATAAAAAAAATATTTCAAAAAAATGAAAATTTTCCTGTAGAAAATTCCATTGGATAATCATTCAGCATGAGACGGTAAGAATATCAGGGTTTAATTTTTTGTTTAGCTGTCCTTTACACCCGTATACAGACAAAACTAAAAAAAGTATTTTAAACCAAAATAACCTCAAAATAGTAATTATACCGTTCCAGAAAAAAAGTCTTGCAACACTTAGTCGTTTTTTTTTATAACAAAACCCAGAAGGAAGTATGGAGCAAATTAAATTTGCATATCGGGGCAAAAGGTTGAGTTATGTTAGTGCTGCTACCTTTCTTTTGCAAGTAATAACATTGCGTTTTAAGAAAAGGAAATATTCTTCGCTATTTATGATGACGTTTGACTTAAATAAAGTACTTTTTACTATTTATGTTCACGAGGATTTAAGTTATGTGGTTACATTTTTGGTTTGCAAGTAAACATACTTTTTAAAGAGGTCTTACCTAGGAAAAAGTATCATGCAGATTTGACCTTATTTCATAGTTTAGTATGAAAACACAAAATAAATTCAACTCTATTTTTTTCAATTCATTAACACATGCTCATTTTATGCATGAATTTGTCCATGTTATCAGGGCTTTCTAAACTAATATTATAAAGAGGAATTATTTGCATTTTTGTATGTAACGAATAAACATAAAAAGTACTGGACCGATTTCAAAAATTCTTTCACCATTAGGATGCTACATTATCCCTGAGTAATAGAGGCTATATAATTTTCCCAAATTCCTACGGGGACGAAGTCCCGAGAAGGATGCTAGTTTTTTATATTGAAAACTACGGAACACAGAAAACTGGAACACTGACACAACATTTTACAACCAGGAATAAAATCTTGATTAGAATACAGGTACTGTAGTAATAACTAAGAAACTATGTCTTTGTATATTGGGAGTTAATGTACTTACAAATATAATCTTAGTACCTAATTAAATAATTTAATTCATAGTTTTGTGTTTCAGACATAGACTAAAATGTCTGAAACACAATCGAATCTTGAAGCCCCATAAAACAAAATTACGGCCGCAAACTAAGTAGCCAATAATGTCTATTTAGTGGCGCTCGCTGATCCAATGATCAGTGAGGTAAAAAAATAATCACGAGCGTTTCCGTACTTCGGAGGGTATGGTAAGCTATCGGCCTCGGCTGTTGTCGATTGACTACCAAAGCAGAGGCCTTGTGGCAGTTTGGAAACTCTGACACCAGGGTTAGGCAAGTTTGCCACATACTTGACTATACCTACGCGATAAGAATAAAAAGACTGTCTTTAAAGATAAAAAAGAGGCAATGCATTGAATAACTCTGCCCAGCTCAGTATTTAATATGAAAGCAAAAAGTTAGTCTCGGAGAAAATTAAATGCAAAACCTCAACACAGCTGCGCAGAATTATATTTCAGAAATGTCACGAAATGGACGCTAACTATTCAAAACGGTTGTAGGTGACCGCAAGCATCCCTCAGAAACTGCGACAGCTTTATGCTAACAAGGAGGGGCACCTGGCGCTTTACTGCTTACGTAAATATCAGGACCTTTATTTATATCTCTGTCAGCGGAAATTGTAAAAACCGTAATGTTACAATTTCACTAGTGAAATTATAATCTCTCGCGATATTACTATTTGCCTAAATAGGAATGTTGACAGTATTTGATTTTATAAATTATTGTATGTGAAACAAAAAATATTGCTGGAAATACATTAATATCCGATAACAGAAAAAAAGATTGGTTTATAAATAAGCAAGTTATTAGCATTTATATTATCGTAAGGGCTAGGCTATTGGGTTTTGGATTCAGTTTTTTTTTAAGATAAACAATTTAAAAAAAGTTGTCAACATCACTATTATAAGTTTACGAAACTTTGATGGCCGCCTGCTAGAAATTAGGATAACTTAGGTAAGGTTAGGCTTTCTTATTATAAGAAAGTCCATTAATGTGAAAAAATTGGGGCAGTTCACAAAGAACTGAGAGTTTAAAACAAAATAATTGTGTGAAGGTGGTCTATAATTAACACTTCAGTTTAAGTTTTATACGGAATAGCAAAGTCGCCAATGTCAAGTAAAGAAACCCTGTACTTCGTCCATTGATAAGCGGGTGCTCCCCTAGCAGGTAAGGATGACGATTTTGGAGCACTAAAATTTCATTTAGCCGTGTGGTGATTGGTTGAGAATAACACCACCCGATCTCTTTCCGTGGGTGTCGTAAGAGGCAACTAAGGAAACACAAATGAGACCTGCCTCTTAGTAATCCATCCCAGGCAACGACACTTCATTTTTTTCTGGATCTGCAGGCGTATTCAGGAGCGTTCGACTATTTTCCGTTCGACTATTTTCCGAATTCGACTCGAGTCGAAGACGAGTCGAATGCCACGGAAATCTTTATTCACAACGACGTTCGATTCGTCTTCGACTCGTTTCCGTCTTCGGAAACTATGTGACATAGATAACACGTTTGTGCAAGCATTTACGGAGATAATAGATTTGATTGAACGAATAACTGAGTGAATGAAAAATTATAACATTTATAAAATATCATTTTATTTCTTTAATTTAATTCTTAGATGAATTTCTGGCCTAGAGAAAATATAGTTTTACTTTTTAAATGGTTTTTAACCATAGTAACCTTAATAATTCTTCATTATAAAAACTTGTTTTAAAATTTACGAAATGTCTTTGTAAACGAGATGTAAAGTGTCAAGATCTTGCTTTGCTTTGTTGTGGCGGTTTATTTTGTGTTTTCTTGAAACTAACTTGAAACGTACAACATACTGATTCCCGTAGGAATTTGGGAAATTTTACAGTTTATGTACTATTCCGACGTCGCTATATTAATTGGACATTTCATCAAAATCCGTCCGAGAGTTTTAGCGTGAAGAAGGAACAAACATCCATCCATACTTACAAGCTTTCGTATCTAAAATATTAGTAGGATACTTATGTGTTTTTAATCTGTTTAAGATGGTGTGTTGAAGCTACAATATGAAGCTACAATAGGGTTTAATAATTTAGCTTCTAGGTACTCACTGTTCCACTACTTAACTATTGTTATTAATGAGAAATGAGTATTCAATGTTTGTAAGAATACCTAACTACTGTTGTAAATAAACCCAAGCGATTTAAATAAACTGTGTATTATAATATGTTCAGTTTTATTCAAGATTTTTTTTAATAAGTAACAATACAATTATATACTTGCAATAAGTACTATCACAGAAAAAAAAGGTTTGCATCGCAAGTGAACAATAAAGTATGCTAAACTACTTAAAAATAGACACAGTCAATCTTCATAAGTAAATGTTCTTAATGGGGATAAGCAGAGCATTCAGTAGGTACTAGCATAAGTGCTCTCAGAACCATTTACCTCGAGAGTTAAGAAATAAGTATTATGAGCATTTTACATGTCATGTTTGTGATTTTTGCCCAGTCAGCCCAATAACTATGGAGTGATTTCAATTTATTTGTAAAACAACGCCAAGGCCTTTTAATACTCCAAACACCTTTCGATGCAGTTTATGGACTTCATGTGCATTTTATTAAATTTTTCTTCAGGACTGTTCATGTCAGCCTGCGAAATCGGGGTCATCAGGCTAGGTTGGGTAGCCTGAATACTCTGAAAATAGTCAAAAATTTGGATATTAGTACATATATCTAGTTATTTTATTTCTATGAAGGCAATTTAAATATAAAGTTAATTATAAGCAACTAGCTTTCCGCCCGCGGCTCCGCCTATAGGTTATATCGTGCCCAACTGTGGGATAAGATGTAGCCTATGTCCTTTCCCAGGCTCTAATCTATCTCTGTACCAAATTTCATCAAAATCGGTTCAACAGTTTAGGCGTGAAAGACGACAGACAGATAGACAGACAGAGTTACTTTCGCATTTATAATATTAATAAGTAAGGATAAAGAATTACACAGATAAGCAAATCTTATTTTTAACAAAACATTTCCTACTTGATAGTGAATGCTATGAAATCACATCCACATCCTCATAACTTCTGGCGCATTCAGTGCCTGAGTTGTTTGCGTTATTGATGTAGACATTGATGCCTGGCCCTTTGTTACAAAATTTCTGTTAACTATCTTGTGCCAGAAAGTGCAAGGCTGTAAAAAAAATTAGAGCTATTTGTAACAAGATCTTACCACAATTTTTGTTTAATAATGAGTCTCCGATGCCTCTGTATCTTGTGAAAATAAAGGCAAGAATCTGTATTTTAAATTACACCTTACTTACTTTGAATTCCACGGGAATGGCTAATATCTTGGTGGTTGGTGGATAATATGTTTACAAATTACTCAACAAAGTGAGATATTCGCAAGGAAGCGACTTTTAAATGATATATGTTTTGAAAATTGGTATCTTGAAAAGTATTAGAAAAATCCCTTATCTCCATGTTGGAAGACATTGTCTCCGGTCCTTGTTTTGCTCTTTCTTTATTTCTCACTCGGATTGTAACGTAAAACTGAATTTTAACTTGATTCTAGCACAAAATGTTTATTTACATGTGTAAGTCGAATGCTCAGAAGCAATCGTGAACTTTTCCGAATTTGGATCCGAATTAGAATGTCAAATTTGACATTCGGATCGAGCCGAACGCTGCAGAATACGGTGAGTCGAAGGCATTCGAAAACGGATCGAATTTCGATCCGTTCTCGATAGTCGAACGCTCCTGAATACCCCTGCTGAGGTGTCGTCCTATGGTCTCATGCGGTGTGGTAGGCTCTGTAAAGGGCCGTCTGGTTCGCGACCACCCTCCTATCGAAGTCCGACGCCAAACAGCTTGCTGTGTTCCGTCGGTGCGTAGGAGTACCAGTGCCTTTATAGGCATTTTCTGGGTTAACTCGCTCCATCGTCGATCTCATCTTTGACCTTATGGTCAAGATTGAGGTCAAGAGTTAACCCATCTTATAATAAAAAATAAATAAAAAAAAACCCACATAGTCTCGTCGGATCTATGTCGTACAGCGTAAAATAATAAAAAAATCTAATGCATACACTAAAATTGAAGCGCTCGTAGCCCAGTGGTTCTCGCTGATCTCAACCGATCAGTGAGGTTAAGCAACGTACACAGAGGCAGGGAACCTGATGGGTGACCAAAGTGGCAATTTATCACGAGCGTTTCCGTGCTTCGGAGGGCACTTTAAGCTGTCGGTCCCGGCTGTTGTCGATTGACTACAGTCGTTAAAACCAAGTCAGAAGCCATTGTTCGGTTTGAAAACTCTGATACCAGGGTTAGCCAAGTTCGCCACATACTTGACTTTACCTACACGATAAGAGAAGAAGACTTGAATTTAATAGAAAACAATAAGCTACAACATAGGAGCTATTTAATTGCTTATCATCAACTTTTCGTTTATTTTCACAATCTCAAATGAGCAAAAATAAGTGTTGTTATGTCAAATCTACGCATTTGTGCCGTCATTGGTTTATTAATAAATTAGTAATACACGAATGGGCTTCACAAAATAACTATTGAATAAACCCGAATGGTAATTTAACGGTTCCGACAGTAAATAACATGTCCAAAACATCAATCAACAGTAGATTGAATAGTAGCAGACCATTTTGTACTGGAATTAATTTAATTAATGCAATTACGAGATACAAATCAGTGGTCTGATTCAACTAAATTTCTGATCTATTTCCGTTTGATTAATATTAAAAAAAAAACTTGTCAAAAAAGGCTATCACATAATTTCTGATTTCTTGTCTATCAGAGAAGTAACCATGCTCAGGTCTAGAGTGATACAACATTTTAAATTTTAATTTAGTCATCAATAATAACCCATATTAAAAAATCCTCGAAACATTTTCCAACTTCTCATACTATAAGCAAATCGGTCAAGTTGTCAGAGGCAATTTTTTAATTATTTTTTTTCAGTTTTCTATCTATGTTTTTTGTAGAAAGTTGTTCAGTCTACTAAATATTTTAAAACCACCCAAAATGTTGTGTCACAAAGGTATAAGTTTTGGGTAACAATAAATAACATTTTTCACTTGAGCCTAATTTATATGCAGCCTCCGTAAGCGGAAATTGTTGGACTTACTAAGAGTACCGGGTCGAATAGTAAGTTACATTGAACTAAAGAAAAAAAATTCACAGATTTCGTGCCTCACACGACTATAGAAGCACATTGAAAATGAATCTACGGAGTTCGAAAAAATTGTTGTTCTGACTTTTTGGCTATTTTTAAAAAGGTTAGGCTAGGTTAACCCAACCGACTTTTTTTTAGGCTCAAATTGTAGCTGACTAAATTGTCCAGAGGAATTTTTCACAAATTTTTGATATCATACTTCGTTTCCAAAATATCGAGCGCCAAAATAAAAAAAACTGAAAATATTTAACTTTTTTTTTCACTATTTCGGCCATAACTTTTTTCGTTTTTGACTGTCTCGAATAACTCTTTTTACACCTTATATCTCTCGTAAATATCATATCTTCACAATTCTTCAAGATATAAGGGGATAACTTTCTTTTTTACTTTTTAATTACTTTTCCTCTCTTGTTTTCCGTATTCCTTTTACCTACTTAGTTGTTTTTTTTCTCCTGTTTCCATCTCCTCTTTAACTATGTGTGTGTGTGTCTTATGTATCGAATAATTACATGTAAAACTGTATTCTTGTTAAGCTGTATATATTATATATAAGTATATATGTATTTATATTAAATATATGTTTATATTTTGTTTAATATATATTGTTAAGGTTTATATATTGCGCCCGCTCTTGATTTCACTATGCGACTTTTCATATCCAAAGGTTACCTGGAAGAAATCGCTTGAAGCGATAAGGTCGCCTATATTGTACCTTTTGTAAAGTTACTTGTAATTGTCTCATCATTGTATTTATTTTCAAATTGTGCAATAAAGTATATTGTATTGTATTGTATTGTATCGCACTTTTTCGTGAAATCGGAAGGTATACTGGAACGAAAGAAAAGACATTTCCAATGTCAATATGAAATCACGCTTATTTCCAGTATAAAATAGACAGAGCTACAAACCTTTGATTCCCGGTTATATTGGGTGACTTCAAATTAGTAGGCGAAACTTAAGGTGATGATCCTCCCCGTGAAACTCAAAATTTTTCCCCGATGAACCTGTACAAAATTTCGACTTCCCATACAAAGGCAAATCAGATGATGAAAGACAAATCGTGACTCTAAATTTTCGAAAATTGAGGATTTGAATCAGCCCACGAAATAAAACAACTATCCCCAAGGAAAATAGGGCGAAATATTAAAAAAAAAATCGCCTCTCCATTCGCCTTGTGCGATCAGCTGATTTCCCTTTTTTTGTCATTGACATTGGAAATGTCTTTTCGTTCGCTCCTGTGTAGGTTCCGATTTTTCAAAAAAGTGCGATCCCCTTATATCTCGGAGAGTTGTGAAGATGTAATATTCAAAAAAGGCTCGAAAGAGAGCTGTAGTAATTATTTCAGAAAGTCAAAAGAGAAAAAAGTTAAAAGAGAAAAAGAAAAAAGTTTCATGACATCACAAAAAACTTTGGGGATTATGACATTTCCTAGAGAAAAATAAGAGAGATCTAGAGAGAAAAAGATCTAGACTTAAATTACAACGGTTTTTTGAGCATGTAGTCTTCGCGAAGCCCTAAAATCATTCAATTTAACTATCTTTGAATTAAGATGTGCAGTTTCAAATTATGATAAAACGTAGTCCTTGTTTTATAATTCTCTTTTCTATGATCTTTGTTAACTTTCAATCTACACTGACTTTATAAAGGGGAAAGATTTGTATTTTTGTATGTGTAACGACTAAAATCAAAAACCATTGAACCGATTTGAACAATTCTTTCACCATTAGAAACCTGCATTATCCCCAATGGATATAGGCTACATATTTTTCCCGAATTCCTACGGGAACGAAGTCCCGGGCGGAAAGCAAGTTAGTTGTAAAGTTAAACGCGCTGTAATTTTAATTATTTTTTTAACGAAAAATTGTTGCTCATAACTACATTTTTCCTCAAAACGCCTAACAAAGACCTACAGCGTGGGTGCAAAAATTAAATTTCGCGATGACTCTTTAAGTGCCTTTTTAAGCTTCGTAATTAAGAATTTCTCTTCGTTACCTCCGTCCTACTGATTTACAGCTTGAATTATGGAACGGGCCACTTGTTTTTTTAAAAGAGAAAAGACTATAACTCTCACTCGACGCAGTTAATTTAAAAACGGTTCTTATCGCCTTAACTCCTTTTAGAGGATAAATTGGATCCACACTAAAATTAATGTTGATGGAAGAAAAACTTCAAAAATTCTTTGAATTTAAACTGAATATTAAAATAAATTGTAATTGTAAATTTTTTTGGGGCTTCAAGATTCGTGTGTTTCAGACATTTAAGTCTTAAACACTATGAATAAAATTATTTAATTAGGTACTAAGATTATATTTGTAAGTACATATACTCCCAATATACAAAGACATAGTTTCTTAGTTATTACTACAGTACCTGTATTCTAATCAAGATTTTATTCCTGGTTGAAAAATTTTGTGTCAGTGTAATTATATCTGTGTTCCGTAGCTTTAAATATAAAAGACTAGCATCCTGCTCGGGACTTCGTTCCCGTAGGAATTCGGGAAAATTATGTAGCCTCTGTTACTCAGGGATAATGTATGTATCTAAATCCTTTATAGTACAGAGGCCAGCGCATCAGGTTATTCAATTTTTATTGCAAAACCGCTCTTATCACAACAGCACAGAGTGCACGCGTGTGGTAACCTGAGTTGCGGCCGTCCGTACAATAAATTAAAGCAGACACTGATTAAAAATATAAAGCGAAATTTTGGTCCAAATGCGGACTAATCCCACAAGATGATCTCTTCCAGTCTATCAGTAAATTGTTATTATTCGTTAAGTAGGCAATACAGTGTCAACGTATCAGTAAGCATATAGTATATTTCATTTGCAAGGACATACAGTACAAAGACATGGACAAAAAAATTTGGTAGGTAGTGTATAACAAGGCGATTGTAACGCGGCAGACTTCCACTTAGTTGGAACTTTTGAAATATTTTGCAATTGTCTTTTGGGAATAAACAATTGCATTATGAACATTTACGCTTTGTTTTGAGTTAATTGTTGTATTTCTAAAGTATCGGTCCGGATAAAAAATAGATTAATTTGTTATTTTATCTTATAGTTTCCTACGGTTCTTATTAGTCAATGATAGTTTGTTGCGCTTTTTCAAACACTGACTAGTTACAATCATTTTGAAAGAAAGATATAATATAATTAGCGAAATCAAGGAAGTAATTAAACTTTCTCCTAGAAACTTAGGTTGAAATATCAAACGACACGATTCTTTATACGTCGTATAAATAATTTAAAAAATTCGTATGGATTGCTTTTGCTGTTGAAAATATGAGTTACTTGGGAAAAATTGTTTACTTTGATGAGTTGATTCACTACCAAAACTTCACCAACTAAAAGTCACCTCATAGGTTAAGAATAAGTATCTTGTATGCTATAAAATCCGTGACTACATTGCCGAGAAGCTCAGATAGAACTGCTCTTTGTGAAACACTTAAAAAAATGTATAACACACATGTGCAATTTGTCACAGGAAGTCCAATACTTCAGTGCAGTGTGCGGATTAGTTCTGAAATAGGAGTTCTAGGCTGCCAACGAGCTACATCGTACATTTTCTTGATAAATAACGCGTGCCACTGACATCCATGAATTTGTTCCCACTTTTTCCATACAGATTTGTACGAGTTTTCAAAACTAGAGCAAGTCAGGGGAATTTTGTTTTGTTTAGTTATTTACTCACAATAAATGCGTAAAATCCTATTAACTACATTTGTTGATGTTCTATAAGTACATTACATTTAATCAACATTAGATCTTCACCTATGAAATTATTGTTTTCATACAATTTTTTTTGGAAAACAGATTTTTTCGTAGAAACATTTTTAAATATTTTTCGGGGATTTGAAATCCAATTATAACAAAAATTTTTGGGAAGGTTGGGACAACATTTAGCTAACAATTAACAGGTTAAGTTAAGTTACTGAAGTTCCTAATAAAAGTTCTTTAAGTTCTGTTTCTTTAATATCTTAACAAATAACGAAATATATTTTGTTAATTGCTTAAATGAATGAATGAATGAATGAAAACGTTTATTTCGGATAACAGGGATCCATAGACAATGTTAGTATAATATTAGTAACAATGTTTATCTTATAGCTAAGTTAGTAGGTTAGTATTTCTTAAAGCTAATTGAAATTAAATTAATAACTAACACCTTGCAACACTTAGTTTAGGTAGTGACTCCAATCACCCGCCTAACAAGATGCCAGGTGATCGATGAGAAACCGTTTAAAGTAACCTGTACTAAAGAAACAAACTACATATATGTATATTACTGTAACTATAGAATTCAACTATAATTTACGAGATTCGGTTTAGGTAATATAGGATGTGGATTGTGGACATTGGACAAATCTGTGCCACCGCATGACTGATATTTGCGTTGATACATCATGCGCTGAGCCATCATGTTGCGACCAGCTTAGCTCTACACACGGCCAGTCAGATTGATGAACAATACCACAACACAGGTTTCTTCAGTGGCTAGTGATGCTGGCTCTGAATCAACGGTTTCTGGTTTCGATGCCCAGTCGATGACAGCAATATTTTATTTATTTTACATTTATCAAGGAAGATTTACAGAAAAATTATAAACTATAGGTACAGTCAAGAGCAGGTCACGCTTTACACTACCAGTTTAAGCTGAGCTCTGATTTATACTGCGCGCCATACAATGCAGAGCCGGTTCAAAGTCCAAAGTGTTAAGCTTCACGTGCTCTTGATGATTATGAATTAATACAATACTGATGACAAATCATATATGTAAAAAGAAGGTGCCTGTTCTCAAATGAGCACGACGCACTGGAGCCTCGACACAAATGGAACTTTAGTGTGGGCCTTTGAGTGTGAGGCGTTTCAAAAAAGCATAACGTGTGACATTTGATTATCGTTAAGGGAATACTGAGCGACTTCAAAATTCGAACATTTTTTACCGAAGAAAATAAATAAAATTATGAAAAAAAAACTTTGAAAACTGTTAACTGGCAAACTTCATAAGCTGTTTAATAAATAATGATTAAATTTAAAAAATCAAAGTTAAAGTTTCGTATTTCTTGAAGTAAGTTTTATGAGCTTATTCAAATCCAAATTAATTGCTTGTTTAAACTTCGCTCAACAATGGGTTTATAAATGCATATACCAACGCTCACACCAACGATGCTTCCGGCTAACATCTGACCTAACACAATCTACAGGGTGTAACGGACAGGTTAGCTCTTGACGTTTCCGGGAAAAAACATCACTTATAGTCGATCATAGTTATGAACAGATTCTACTATTTAAGTATTTATTTATTTATTTATTTATTTATTTATTTATTTATTTATTTATTTATTTATTTATTTATTTATTTATTTATTTATTTATTTATTTATTTATTTATTTATTTTTATTTATTTATTTATTTAATTATTTATTTATTTATTTATTTATTTATTTATTTATTTATTTATTTATTTATTTATTTATTTATTTATTTATTTATTTATTTATTTATTTATTTATTTATTTATTTATTTATTTTTATTTGGCTGACCAACAGCAAGAACACTGATACATGTATTACTTATGCTAACTTAATTTAGAACTAAGTGCCTTACCACTTACAGGAGAGCACCACATGCACAGTTTATATATTAAGCGACTTATACAAACATGATACATAAGATCTAAAAACAATGAAGTTCAGTTTTACTAAAGTTATACATAGCGACAGTAGAAAGTACAAATTCGTTAAAGTAATTGCTAAGCTAAGTTGTCCCTTACACCCTGTATAGATGATAATTTGTCATCAGTTTATTTGCAACTTTAGATACACACTTACGAGTCATTTCCAAAAAGTAGAGTTGTTTAGTATTTATTTTATGAAAATGATTAATTTGCATCAACCTTTAGAACGGTATGTCACTTGTCTCTTTCGGCCTCTGAGTCTGACTTTGATTGATATCCATGGACTTAGCAGTTGTGTGACTAGACGAAAGGCACTGGTTTCTAAACTTATTTTCTTGACTAATCCATAAAAAGAAGACGGACAGACAGAGGAATAAACAAGATCAAAGGATTTGTGCATAAAAACCTTCATCTAAAATTATTTAATACACTCCTAGAAAAATTTTCGAGTTTTCGGTAAATGACTCCCTAATAATAGGTAAAGGAATTCAATAGTTTGTGGTAAACAAAAAAACTCCTTTAAATGTTTTTATCTTTAAATTTACCTGTCGACGTAACTACGCATTATGTGACCGTGTTTAGTAAAAGGTACAACTTTCGGGGTAATCAATAACAGGCCTTAACGACTGTCACGAAAGTTGTACCTTTCGAGTTTTACAGTCACATATAAAAAACTTTTAATTTTTCTTCTTCTCTATTGAAAGACTGACAGAGAATATGTGTCTCTCACATTAAGGCGACTACAACACCCGATAAAGGCAGCACGCATAGGAATAGTGCCATCTCCGTCTCTCAACAGGCCTGGGCCGGCAGTGCGAACAGTGTCGATACACAAAGTTTACGGACTATGAAAGCGTGCGTGCGTAAAAACATGTTCGAAAGTTAGAAAAATGAGATTTATGGAAAGGTAACAGCTTAAATCGAAAAATGCGTTAACTACTTATCGAGAGTGTCCAATCACGAACATTTTGATAGCAAATTCAAGTTCCTGTGTGCATTTTACTATCGTTTTTACAGCTTAAAAGATACACAATATTGGGTATTTAGAGGTGACTTTGTGAGATTTTTCTATCGAACCAAAAGTGCTGAGTCATGTTTTCAGCAAACTACTTATCTAGTTTATGTCCTGAATATTACCTTAGTATTTTTTTTCTTCGATTTAATGCAGTGCGTCATGCTTATCTACGCATCATAAAATCGTAATTTAGGTGCTGTAGTCGCCTTAACTTTGAGAATTATTGATCCTGCTCGTCGACCGTATAAATGCCATAGCTTGAGTGATGAGCTCGTAGATCGAACATCCGAAGTTAATGGCGAATCTTTGATTGAAAAGCCGTCTAATGTCAACGTCATGATAGCATTATTGTATGGTCTTTTTGCGAGGTTAGGGGAAATTTTGTTTTTTATGAAATTTTTTAATTGAAATAGGTTCGCTTTTAACCACAACCTACATCAGGGTTTTGTGGCTGTGGCTGATTTGAACCGATCAGTGGGGTTAAGCAACGTACACAGAGACAGGGAACCTGGTGACTAAAGTGGTAATTTATCATGAGTGTTTCCGTGCCTCGGAGGGCACGTTAAGCCGTCGGTCCCGGTTGTTGTCGATTGACTAACGTCGTTAAACCAAGTCAGAGGCCATTGTGCGGTTTGAAAACTCTGACACTAGGGTTAGTCAAGTTTACATACATACACGACTACACGATAAGAAAAAGATCAGGGTTTCTGTAAGAAATTTATGATTTGCCTTGGGAAGTCAAAGATTTTTTTTTTGAGAATTGTAAATAGGTTTTTTGGAGAAAGTTGCTCAGTTTCATGATGAGAATCACCCCCTAAGGTTACGTCAACTCCGATTACACGAAGGCTCCGATTACACGAAAAAGTGCGATCCCCTTATATCTCAGAGAGTTGTGAAGATGTTAAATTCAAAAAAGCCTCAAAAGACGTGTATTCACGAGAGTTGTAACGTGCAAAAATAATTATTCGAGGAAATCAAAAACGAAAATAGTTATGGCTGAAATAAATAGTGAAAAAAAATTACTTTTTTCCAAATATTTTATTTTGGCGCTCGATATTTTGGAAACGAAGAATGATATCAAAATTTTGAGAAAGAACCCTCTGGACAATTTAGACAGATACAATTTGAGCCTAAAACAAAGACGATAGGGTTAAGAGTTTGCCCTGTAGACTAACCTTTATGAAAAAAGTCAAAAAGACAGAACGACATTTTTCACATTTCCTTAACCCGTAGATATGTTATGGACCAAGTGATTAATGCGGGCATTATGAATAATGCCCGGGCATTATTCATAATGTCTAGCTCTATCGGGCAAAGTGATTAATTACTATCTAAACTTCATTATTTATCATATTGCCTGGTCATTATTATATTGCTACGTGACAATTGGGCAATTTGATAATAAAGCTAAGTTTGATGCGGTGCGGGGAGGGAAGTAAGGGGAGGGAAGCGGTGCGGGGAGGGAAGTGCCCTCGTTGCAATTTATAAAAGTTTTCGTTATTTTTTCACGACCGCCATCTTAGATTTCAAAATCTAAAACGACATCCATGACGGATTTTTACAAAAAATGCATATCCGTCATCTTGTATTTCAAAATGGTTGTCGTTTACGGAATTAGCACCTTCGAAAACCTATTAAACGACACACATATCAGTTTTTTCAAAAATGTAAACGTCCGCCATCTTGGATATCAAAATGAACGACATTTTCGGAATCAGCATCCCCGACAATCTATTAAACGATACCCATGTCGGCATACCCGAAAATTTAATATCCGCCTTTTTGGATTTTTTGTGCGGGGAATCGCGACGCTCCGGGGTTCGCCCTTCTCTTCACGATTCCCCCAACTAAAATCAAAGTTGGCGGATATGAAATTTTCGGAAGGCAGTCGGCGGGTAAGACGCTTGCTTGGTGACGCTTCGGGCTTCGCCCTACGCAGAGCTCGGCCTTTGGCCTCGCCCTATACGCAGCTTCGGCATACGGCCTCACCCCAGCTTTAGTATATAAACTTGTATGGCGGCCATCTTGAATTGGGGGGGGGGATGCTCTGGTCGTCGCCCTACGCGGAATTTGGACTTCGGCCTCACCCTAAACGCAGCTCGCCTCGGCCTACGGCCTCGCCTCACCTACAGAATCTAAACTTGTATGGCCGCCATCTTGAATTGAGGGGGTTGACGCTCCGGGCTTCGCCCTACACGGAGCTGGGCTCAGTCTGCGACCACGCCTCACCGTTAAAATCTTAACTCGCATGGCGGCTGCCTTGGCCTCTTGGATTGGGGGAGGGAGACGCTCCGGGCTTCGCCCTACGCGGAGCTGGGCTCAGTCTGCGACCTCGCCTCTCCGTTAAAATCTTAACTCGCATGGCAGCCATCTTGGATTGGGGGAGGGAGACGCTCCGGGTTTCGCCCTATGTGGAGCTCGGCCTTCGGCCTCGCTTTTTACCTTGCTACTTAATCCAAATAATGAGTCTGATTATTTAAATTGTTTAACATTTGGTTTATTTGAAGTTAAATGACTATAATAATAATAAAATAGCAATTAAATATGTTTGTATTACTCTGCCCAAAAGGTGATGGGCATTATGTATAATGCCCGGTCAATTTGATTATTTGATTAATTATTATCAAATTTCCCTCTCATATTGGGCATTTTTCATAATGCCCGGTCATTATGAATAATGCCCAATTTATCACTTGGTCCATAACAGATACATTTTCAATGTGCTCGACAGTCGTGTAAGGCACGAAATCTATGACTTTTTTAAAGTATGTTTTGAATTTATAAAAAAAAAAAATTAAAAAATTTGGAGCTGCGGGATAGCTCTATCTCCAAACACCTAAAATACAATTTTATTTGTGTATTTTTTTCAGTAGTTGGAGTGGAACTAGTGTAAAAATCATGTCTTTAATTGGGCCTTTTTATAATTCGAACGGCACGGCACGGCATGTCAAAATTTGTATTATCATACATACATGACTGATAAACATATTACCCTCCTTTGCGTCGCGTAGTCGGGTAAAAAGGCCCATTGGTATTTTTTCAGCTAAACTAGCAATGAAACTTTAATCTAAATTAAAGCATCAAGGCGCGGTAAAAGGAAATAGCCATGGAATACCCTGGACGAATGAACACGAATACGCTGAAATATTCATAGACAATTAGGTCTGCTTTGCCAAATGTACTGAATTTGTCTTTGCAAAGTAACATTGCGGCCTCGTTTGAATTTCCTAATGAATAAATGGCCAACATCTGTGACTGGGAAACTGGTGTATTAAATGAATGGAATTCGTTTTCTTTTTCTTATACAGAGTGTAAAGGACAGCTTAGCAAATACTTAAATGGTAGAATTTACCCATAACTATCATTCGTTATAATTAATTATTTTTTCCCGGAAACGTCATGTTAAGGCGTTTTCATTATATACCTACTTTGGTGCTACGCAACGTATCGTGAAACCGCGCCCCGCGCGCGATCCCCCCGCGCCGCGCTGCTATCGGAGTGCGATGTACATTGCAGGTTTTCGTGTTTTACGTTGTTATGGTTATTTTTTATTGCAAGATGGAGTGTATTTGATTAAATAATAAAAAATGTAAGCAGAAAATATTAAAAAACATGAAAAAAATCAAAAATTCCCAGAGAAAAATTCCACTGGAAAATCATTCAGAATCATTGTCCGAGTTCAGAGTTTCAGTTTTTGTTAAGCTGTCTTTTACGCCCTGTATACAATTGAGTCATGTTTTACTAAGGCATAGTTTTCTGTTTGTAATCATTTAGAAAACTTGATTATTAAATTAAAATAGTACAAAACAAAACGTGTTAATCCATCCATAAAATATTATAAAAAAACATCAAAAGTGTAAAAGACATACAATCTTATAATCTACGGAAAAAGAAACGCCTTATTCAGCCCTCAGCGAAATACGCAAATTATTATAATAATTTTGAAGTCAGCAGAATTAAAATATTTAATCACCTAGATAGCTCAATTAAAGATTGATAAATTCTTATTTTTTTCTAAAAAATTACATAACTTCTTATTGTCTAGCTAGATCATTTTACAATGTTAAGGAATATTATAGTAAACTGTTTTGTGTTATGTACCTACCCAATAATGTGACTTTTTTTTAACTTCATTGAATTATTATTATTTTTTTGAAAGAAATTATGAACTAATTTATGTAATTATTTTATATTGTTTTGCATATAATTAGTAATTATTTACGCAAATATAATGAATTGAATTGAATACACTTACGCATATCGAGGTATACAGAACATCAGTGGTTCTTAAACCTATGAACTCCATGTTTGACACATATTAGGAGAGTTATCAGATAAAACATACCTGTTTACACTGGTGAGAGTTTCTCAGCTTTTTGCCCCCGACACAGCAAAACCCACGCGTCCCACTTCGGCTAGCGCATTCTAAGTTTTTTTTCACTCCTAATCCAGCATGGAAGTAAATCCTGTTGGTGAAAATTGAAAGCCGATTATGGCAACACTTTGTTAAAAATAGGTCAATAGTGTCGTTACTGTTATTAATGTCATCTTGACAGTTACCTCTCTGACTCAATTCAATTCAATTCAATCGTTTATTGCAATTCATATGTACAGAGTATATAAAAGATCTTAATTCTAATATTATATTTATGCCACCGTGTGTTAGCTTAGCTTGGTTCCCTGTTTGGACGAAATAAAATTCAGTATATTTAAAAATATATAAAAATACAAATAATATATGAATATAATTTATATGTAAATATAAATAAAATACTCGTAAATAAATATAAAAATAAAATATATTTAAAACGCTGTTTTTAATACGAGGACCCCAATCCACCTGTTAAGATGTTTAAAAAACTTGAAATCGCTTTCAACCTTTCCCTATATAAACCATGAACTATCAGCACCACCACCCGTACCCTCGTCAGAGGTTAGTTAATATTTAA
Source organism: Aproaerema taeniolella (assembly GCA_949987775.1). Lineage (NCBI taxonomy): Eukaryota > Metazoa > Arthropoda > Insecta > Lepidoptera > Gelechiidae > Aproaerema > Aproaerema taeniolella. Next base: position 2,227,361 of record OX465245.1, read on the forward strand.
GGCAGGACAGACCATTTCTGATGTAAATCTTACTTACCGGACCCTTGTCGTTCCAGTGATTACAATTGTGCGTTCAATGTCGTTTTGATGGAGGTGCACCCTTTAAATTAACTAGTTTTTTGGACCGCAGGTGACCAGGACCCCGATTCTGTAACCATTTTATCCGTTCAGGTGGATCAATTATGAACCATCAAAATTTCATACATCTAATGACGGCTGCTTTGACTGGTGGCGCCACGGCCAACTGTAATGGTTGCCATTTTATCCGTACAGGTGGAGCAATTGAGAACTGTCTAAATTTCATACATTTGACTGGTGGCGCTACCGCCAACTGAATTTTCAGTTGCTAGGTAGTTTGCAACATTACGTTCGGTTGGAGGTAGCGTTGCTGGTCGAGGTGGTTGTCAGCAAGTATATGAAAATTAAATAGTTCTCAGTTTTGCCACCTGAACAGATAAAATGGCCTTCATTCCATCGACACACAACTTAAGTTAGACATAGACATAGATAACATTTATTCACTAGACAAAACACAATTAAACAATTAAAAGAAACACAATAAAGCACAAAGTTAATTAGTTAAAGCATAGCGTAAAGCATAGCATTATCAACAGTTTTGTGTCAGCGAATAGGTTCTGACTCAGCATATTCTGTTGAGAGTCAACAGAGCTGATTTTCTGTCAGCACCTTATTAAATGAAGCGCGAAGCGAGCACAACACGTACACCCACTAGTCTACTAGCATAGATAACATAAATGTAAATATATAGTCATAAATAATGTGATATTTTGTATGTAAACATATGTAAAAAAAGAAGAACAAATCGTTTGAGCATAATTTCATAAGTAATAATAAAATAAAATATGAAAAATAAGCGTTAATATTAGGAAATAGAAGAAATATAAATATATTAGGTATATAATATTGTTTGAACAGATAAAAGATGATTACGATATAAAAGCTTGAATCGTTAGACACTACTAAGTTACAGAATCAGGGCCCAGTCAAGGTCCACATCCTGTTTCAGACAGTTGGTTGTTTCAGTTCAATTAAGACCCTTCCGCTGTGAAGGTAATTTTAGTTTCTAGTAGTGAGATATGTATGTTTTAACTTTATTAAAGTAGTAAATATTTGATAATCTGCCTGTGCCTAAAAGATATTTTTTGTAGCAGGTTTTGTATGTATGTATTTATTCTTTATTGTACATGAGCATAAGTTACACAAAACACATTATAAGAAAAAAAAAACAGTACAAAGGCGGACTTATCCCACAAGGGAATTTCTTCCAGTCAACCCATTGAGTGTTTCAGAGGAAGGAGTAGTCGGCAGGTTGCATTAAATGTACAAAAATAGTACAATATAATATATTAATATACAAATAATATAGTAAATTAAACATGTATATATATAATACATAAATATATAATATAAATATATACATATATATAATAAGTTTTGTACTTGCACCAAACGACGATAACAACAATAATTTAACTATGTACCCGCTTTTTGTTAATTTTTAAACTATGTAATATTAATTTAAGTTGCATCCATACTGGTTATTGTTTTGTTGTATTTTTTCTTTTTATTGTTTTGTTTTATCATTTTTATTTTGCATCAACGACCTCACGGCGAATGCACGGTATTTGGTAAAACTTATTTAGTTTATGAGATACCGTTGTGATATATATTCTGTAATGTTTTCTGTTTTTTTATTAAATAAAAAATATAAAAATATGGTAGTTTGTGAAAGTGCCCTAAATTTCACACAGTTTCCCTTTTTAACCAAATAAATACGTAATATTTCCCATATCTTAATACAATTTGTTTTTTAATTTTTTTTATTATCTTAGCGACGAATCCATGACCAAGTCTTTAAGTACGTCTCTCTTAAAATAATTGCGTGCCCAACCTGGGTCCCTGAGTCCTCATAAATATTAATATTGTCACCTATGTAAAACACCATAGGGAGCAAACAAATGATTGTAATATTGCAGGGTTATTTACTCACTGATTTATCAACGCTCAGTCAAACCCTTGGATTTAGAAAGCTGAAATATAGCCCAAAGGTTTCTCTTAAAACGTAGGCAATGAATAAGGAAGGATTTTAATAAATTAACACGGAAACGAAGTCCTGGGCATCCCGGGCCTTTCAGCTGTCTAGTGCTAAGGGTTTGGGCTGGTCGTTTGAATTTAATAATAAAAAGAAGAACACTCACGCTCATAATCCCTTTTGGGGTAGGCAGAACATCGTGTGGTTCTCTAACCGAATGTTTAATAAAAAACTACCTTCCCGCCCGGGACTTCATTTCCGTGTGAATTTCTTGAATGAATTATACACATAAATCTTCCTCTTAACTTGCTCAATATATTGGTGAAAAGCTTATGACAATGCGTTTAGTAGTTTTTGAGTTTATCGTATTTAGAAGATAGAGGCGACGGGGGACTTTTTTTATAATATAGTATGTTGATATGATGATAAAAGTTTGCAAATTAATGAAGCCAATCCAAAGACTTCACAGCTGTTAATGTTTATAAATCAAGATATCAAATAGTACCCAAATTGCGCTAAATGTGACATACTGCGCACTTCCCTCTTAACCACAGAACCGAGTAGCAAAAGATCTTATCTCCAATTTAAATTAGTCGTCTCCAGTCCTCGTCTTCGTTAAATTAGTTTTCGCTGATGCCAGCACTCCGTCGGCTACTCCTAATTTAATTCTGCCAACTCCGTTTTAGACACAATTTTCTATTTAAAAAGGTGACAGAATTTTTTTTTTTGCATGAACAAAAATAATTTTAGGAAAAGAAAAATGTTCGGCGTGAAAAGGACTTGAACCCACAACCCTAGGAGCTCCTGGTGCTCTAACCAACTAAGCTTTCGTGGCTTCAAGCCAAGCGGCGAAACTGATTCCCATACAACCTAAGCATATTACATCGTGCGTGTAGGTTAGCGCCATCTGTGTCTCGTACGAAGAACTACAGACTCATACCACTTGTTGCTAAGTAGATGATAAAAGCAAACTTTTTTCTTTCCCTAAAATGTTAAACAATTGTTTGGAATCTGTGAATATCCACCACGCGTGTAAGCGGTTTAAAAATAAATAAATAAATTTTGATATCCTGAAATTGTTTAAATAGATATTTTGAAAACCAAAAACCTAGTGCATTTGGGAGGAATTCAAGGTGCTCAACTGAAAACCAGCGTCGTGGCCTTTTGTTGCTACACATGATGAGGAGGCACCTGTTTTTTATCGCACTGCTGCACAGCTGCGAACATTTAAATTTATATGTATTGCAGTGTTGTTTACTCTCTTGTATTCTTGTTGTTGTTGTGTAGTGTGTATGGCAAATAAACGTTTTTTAATCTTTAAATTACATGACCTTTTTTCCGTAGACCGTCCAGATGCGCCAGGCACCATTCTTACTTCAGATCTCAAAGAAACGAATTGGGCCTTTTCTCAATCTTCGTAAACGCACTATGGAGGAATTAATATCTGCCTACCGACGTCTGTATTTCCGTATCCAAATCTTATTCTACTACTCATATTTTAATTGAGAAACTTTGTAAAGATAGATGCATAAAGATGTTCAATTATTTATTTACAGTTCTTTGCAAACTACAAACAAAAATACGCCACAAAGGTTAGCTTATCTCAAAAAGAATGTTTATTAAATTTCATCCAAAAACGTAAATATTTTTTATGTAACGTAGCTTAGATATCAGAATAATATCTAGGGTACATAATTTTCACAAATTCTTACGGGAACGATGTCCCACGTTGAACCAAATCAATCTTAGTAAATTAAATATAATCTGTCAAAAAACTACTGTTCGTTCATTCGTAATGCCTATAAAACTAGGAACGAGATTTTCTGCCTTGGCATTTTCTAACAAATTATGCCCTCCTATAATTCACAAATCCCAAATTTAATAAAGGCATGTTCAATTTAAGTCTGCCGACATGATAACTCAACGTCGTCGTGGCGTTGCGGTGTAATCAGTCGAAGGGATTAACTGCTTAATATTTTATCCGAGACCTATCACCGCACAAGTCTCGAGAGCAGTACAATAGCTGTGGTTAAAAAAAGATAGTTTGGTTTGAAAATATTATATTGTGACACTAGCCCGTGACTTCGTTCAAGTGGAAATATTGCATAATCCAGTCCTTCATGTCTCCCTGTGCATAAAATCTGGTTGATCTGTGGTTTAGTTTCGACATGACAAACAAAGTCAAAGTTTTATTGATTGTATCCTTAGTTCTCACAAATCTGTGACAAAAAAATAGTAGCACCACGAATCCTGTTGGTGTACTACAACAATGTTCATGGTTTTATATCTAGAATAATAATAAATATATAAATAAAAAATAAAAACTGTTGTCCATCCATCAAAAAACTCATTTTAAAATTTCTTACCTGTCGTAGGTTATATCTGTCGTAGCACTGAAGGCCGTTGGGGCAGACGAGTTCTAGAATGGAGACCGCCTATCGGCAAACGTTACGTAGGCACCCTGTTACTAGGTGGGGTGACGATATTCATAAGGTAGCGGGCGGTGGTTGGAGGAGGAGAGCTGAAGACCGAACTCAGTGGCGTATGTCCAGCAGTGGACTGACACAGGCTGATGATGAAGGATTACTGCACCATCTTATTGTTGCCACGTGTTGCGTAGCATTATGTGATTTACAGCCAGGTCAAGCATAACGAGAAATATACGCGGTAAAATGTAAAGTGTTGAAGTGACAAAGATAGCGAGCAAACCCTCGCGCAATCAAAGTGAAGTTTTACCGATATCGGAGTTGCGTGACGTGCGAGTTTGTCGCGGGCCGTGCTAGCTTTGCAGATAAATATAGATAATTTTCCAGATGTTCTGGTTTGTAGAATATTTTTGTTTTTGTTGATTTAATTAAAAGCGCTGAATCATTTTAGATAAAATGTATATGGAACCACCTCTCGAGTGTACTCTTTCGAACAAAAAAAGTATTTTAAAAATCGGTCCATAATTGGCGGAGAAATCGGTCAAAAAAAATCATAGGATCACCAAAATGAAATGGAAAATTATCATTTTATCCAGATTTAACTCAGAAACTTTGGTTTTCTGCTTAAATGGTGACCGTTCACCATGAATTCATTAACCGTATAATAGGGTGTGATAACTAAGTTTTTAATGCATGCGAAAATAAGCTGAGCTCCACTCCTGTAATTGGAGGAGCTTTGCAGCTTATTTAAAAGTTAATTACGTGGTAATGAGATGCTGACGGGAGCTGGTTAGATGAAGCGATATGGTGAGGATAAAGTTAAGAGCATGGAGTTGTACGCAAGAAGATGTCGATTTGTAAAAAAAATTGTGTATGTAATATTGTATTGTAATATTGTCCAGTGGATTTTTCTTATGGATTTTTTTTATTATTTTTCTTGTTGTTATATCTTTCTGCTATAATTTTTTTTTTGAAAATTGCCTTTTTATAATTCGAACGGCACGGCACGGTACTTCAAAATTTGAATTACATTTTCCCCTATGATCTCAGCTTCTAGTATTACGATAACATAGGAGGCAATGGTAATAAAATTTCGCCGTGCTGTTTTCCAATTAAAATAAAAAACCGACTGCGTAATAAAAACTGAATAGAAAACTGAATAGAAAACTAAATAGAAAACTGAAGAGACTTTTGTTATTGAATATTATTGAATAACATAAAGATTTTAACAGTCGGGACCCATTATTAGGACGCCGGATTTTTTATGTAAGTAAGTAAGTAAACACTTACTTGATGGGTCCCGACTGTTAAAATCTTTGTGTTAAGTATTCCATAATATTCAATAACAAAAGTCTCGCCTACTGAACTTACTTGTTTTTTTCTTTTCAGTTTTTACTAAGCAGTCGGGTTTTTTATTTTTGTGAGCGCCCTTGTCTGTGAGCGCCACCGGCTCCCGGTCGATGTCATTTTTGGCCCTGTCTGTGGCGCCGACCGGCTCCCGGTGGCGGCGGAAGCGTTTTTTGTTGCGCCTTTTTTATCACCGGTTTTTGCTGTATCACTTTCAAAGCTATATAAAAAGGTTACGTAATCGGCAGGACGACAAAACAGTCACACGTGTCGTCTATGCACAGTACAAAAAACGTGACTAATCACCACTTGAAATTAGAGTCGCGCGCGGCTCGAGTGTATGGTCTCGGGTTACAATTTATTGCGTAAACAAATGGTTTGAATGTATGGGCATGTTTGATATCGTTGTTTTGTTTAACCGAACAGTCTAATTAAAAAAATAGAGCATTATATACGATTTAGAGATTTTTTTTCTATAAGAAAAACCAAAATAGGGTTATTATCGTAAAGGTTACTTTTTTATAACCTCATTGTTTAGCTGTATTTGAATATAATACAGAAAAAAATTGATAAAACATATATAATAGTTAGTTCTGTTTAATATTATAATCACTTATATGCATAATTCTAATTAAAATCAAAGTAATTCCAATTTGAATGAAAATTCCAATCAGAATACCCCTGTCTGCAGAGCGACCGGCTCCCGGTTGCCACAGATGAGGGGGGGGAAGGGCTTAATGACATCACAGAAAATTTCGTGATGGTTTGAAAAACTGCCACCAGAATTAGTTGAGGTAATTGTACATTATTATATCTACCTACACGATGAAGAAGGATTAAATATACTTCCTCTTTAATATAATTTTTATTTTTAATCTCTGTCAAAAAAAGAGAGGTATTATAAGTTTAACGTGATTATCTGTGTGTCTGTCTATGGCATTGTCTCCTAAATAGATGGACCAATTTCGATGCGGTTTGTTATGTTTGAAAGCTGACACTTGGTCGAAATTGGTTCGGGGTGGATTTAGAGTTATCGTGGTAAATAATTTTTCTTCTATTTTAATAGTGTAAATGAATTTTATTGGCCTTTTTAACATTCAAGTCCATTCCGACAGGGTTTCTTATTTGACAGTTTATCCACGGACGTATCTTTCGATTCTGACGCCTGGTTCGATTCCATCCCTGCAAATTAATGACAATAATCTTAATCACACAAATGTTTACAAAATCGGCTAAATCAACCTAAACTCAAATAAAAAAATCACAGATTTCGTACCTCACACGACTATCGAGGACATTGGAAATGAATCTACGGAATTCTAAAAAATTTCGTTTTGACTTTTTTCAAAAAGGTTAGGCTACAGGGCAAACCCTCAACCCGATCGTCTTTGTTTTAGGCTCAAATTGTAGCTGACTAAATTGTCCAGAGGAGTTTTTCTCAAAATTTTGATATCATTCTTCGTTTTCAAAATAATATAGGTACTTATATCTAACTAAAAAAACCGGCTAGGAGCGAGTCGGACTCGCGCAGGAAGGGTTCCGTACCATTATCTATAAAAACGAGCAAAAAATTACGCTTGTTGGAAAAAAAATCAAAATCTATGGTTTGTTGTATTATTTTATTTTTGTGTATTTTTTTAAAGCGGCAACAGAAATACATTATCTGTAAAAATTTAAACTGTCTAACTATCACGGTTCATGAAATACAGCCAGGTGACAGCCGGACAGACAGACGGACAGCAGAGTCTTAGTAATAGAGTCCCGTTTTACCTTCTACGTACGGAACCCTAAAAATTAAAATAGAAACTATAAATTATATAAGTAGACATAGTGATAAGTATCATAGAATTCAGTGAGGGTGTTATATAATTTTTCTACTTAAATAATCTTTTAAGCTTTTTTCAAACTGATGTGGATTATCATAGCGGAGATAGAATTTGGGTTATTATTATAATTTTGTATACACAAGGCATATATATAAGATTATAAAGAGGAAAGATTTGATTATTTGTTTGTTTGTTTGCATTGAATAGGCTCCGAAACTACTGGGTCGATTTGAAAAATGCTTTCTCCATTAGAATGCTACTTTATCCCGGAGTAATATAAACTACATACGGCACGAAGTCCCGGGCGGAATGCTAGTAGATAATAAATAAATACTTACATTTTGAGCACTCTTCGGCTCTGCTCTCGTCTTTCAAATCACATACCAGTACCGGGCCCTTACAACTGCATGAGAAGCACCCATCACCATACTCTAGGATTGGATCGGTTTTCTTGGGTTCTACGCATAATTCATCTGTTAAAAGAAGACTAAAGCTGTAAAATAAGTTAGAAGGAAAAAAAAGATAGATTAGCATTTGAACGGTCGTTTTTTTTTTTTAAATCTTAAATGTAGTAAAACGAGGCTTTAGACCATACATAACGTCTATGTCAGCCTCATAGGATGACTCTCAAAATAAAAAATAAAAATAACTGAAAACTCTTCAACCACATCACTCCGTGATGCGCTCCTTATATGAGTGCATCACGAAGCGATACAGTTGAAGAGCTTTAGGGGCTAGCGGATCGGCTAATCTTACGTTAATCTCCCCATTCTGAAGTAAACCCGTACCCAAAAACCTAGCCCTATTGATGAACGGTCGTGTGGGGTCAAAATATCTTAGTGCTCCAAAACTATCATCTTCACCTGCTAGCACCTTCATTGAAGCGCTCCTAGCCCAGTGGCGGTCGCTGATCTTAACCAATCAGTGAGGTTAAGCAATGTTCACAGAGGCAGGGACCCTGATGGGTGGCCAAAGTGGCAATTTATCACGAGCGTTTCCGTGCTTCGGAGGGCACGTTAAGCCGTCGGTCCCGGCTGTTGTCGATTGACTACAGTCGTTAAAACCAAGTCCGAGGCCATTGTGCGGTTTGAAAACTCTGACACCAGGGTTAGCCAAGTTCGCCACACACTTGACTATACCTACACGATAAGAAGAAGAAGCACCTTCATTAACGGATAAAGGCTCCCGCGTATTTCAATATTTGAAGAGTTATTTACTTGTTATTGGTGCCATCGATATTCTCTATTTTAATTTCCATGAATTAAATATCACGATAGAAAACGCCATTTAATTAAATTATCATCTTCTTCTTCTTATCGTGTAGGTATAGTCAAGCGTGTGGCGAACTGGTTTAACCCTGGTGTCAGAGTTTTCGAAACGCCAAATGGCCTCTGACTTGGTTTTGACGACTGTAATCAATCGACAACAACCGGAAATGACAGCTTAACGTGCCCTCCGAAGCACGGAAACGCTCGTGATAAATTGCCACTTTTGGTCACCCATCAAGTTCCCTGCTTCTGTGTACGTTGCTTAATTATAATTTAATGTGATGATTATAATGATATATTGAACACAAATGTATTTTGTTCACTATATAATATATAATTTATGTTTTGTCCTCCCCTTGCTGTATGTTTTGTCCGACAACCATATAAAGATCATTGGGCACTTAAGTATGAAAAATTTACCCACGACCTACAGAAACAAATTAATGTGGGATGTTTAGACATATATCTCTGGTTTACGAATATGTGGGTCGCGTTACTGTAAATAATGGGAAACAGACAGAAAATGAAATTCTATATCTTAGAAAAAAATATTGAGGTTTATTCAACTTGATCAATAAGGTACAGGTGCAATCGTACTATCTGTCTTAGTACGAAAAATATGCCCAGAGTCTACAGAATTAAAATTATAGAGTATTTCGATAAATTGTTCATGATGGAAAATATAAAATTCTGTATTTGTAAAAAAAAAGATTTATTTATTTATGAGATTTATTATATTTCATCAATAAGTATAAAAACCAAATTCTATGAATTTATCCTTGGAATAAATATCTTCAACTTTTAAATCACTTATAATATTTTTATCCCCATGATTTTTTAAAATATTTTTTATTTAAAATGAAAAGTAGGATGTATTTTATTAATTTAAAAGTAATTTTGTTTCTGTAGGCAAAACCTTCACCAATTGGGTTGGATTGTGCCCAGTGACCTTTAGGATTTTATTTCAGTGGACCTATATTGGGTGTCTTTAAATAAGTCAGCGAAAACTAAGCATAAAAATCTGTCCAAGAAACTGTTATCTTTCTTCAAGGCATAGGTCGTGATATGAAAAAATGCTTCACATCTTCATACAATTTAAGGGGTCAGCTGATTGCTATGTTCGCCTCTGCTCATACTGATGACTTTTACCTAAATATGCACAAAAAATCACTTCACTCATGCACAGAGTGTGCGGCAGTGGCAACACCGTTCTGAGGGAGGTGGGGGGCAGTCTTGACAGCTACTGGACGTCGATTCTCACTAATTTTAATTGAATGATAATGAGCCCCGTGTTTCACATCTTCATACTTTTTTTTTCTTTTACGCCGTGTGGTGATACTCCATCTCTTTCCGTGGGTGTCGTAAGAGGCGACTAAGGAAACACAAATGAGTCCTGCCTCCTAAATAATCCATCATAGGCAACGACACCTCAGTTTGTTTTGAAACTAAGGTGGCGTCCTATGGTCTCATGCGGTGTGGTAGGCTCTGTAAAGGGCCGTCTGGTTCGCGCCCACCCCTCCTACTGAAGTCCAACGCCAAACAGCTTGCTGTGTTCCGTCGGTACGTGGGAGTACCAGTGCCATTTTCTGGGTTAACTCGCTCCATCGTCGACCTCATCTATGACTTTGGTCAAGATTGGGGTCAAGAGTTAACCCATATCATAATAAAAAAAGCTTCTGTAGCTTAAATAAATAAATGTATTATAATTTGGTATGGGATGGATTGCTTTAGCACTTACTGGTAATTTCGGGGGCTGAAAGAGATAGTTTACATGCAGTTAGTTACCATTTATTTCGGGATTCAAAAGGACGAATTTTTTAATAATTTTGTTTTTCTTATTTATGTTCAAAATGGCAATTAATAAAATTTGAACGAGATGTGCTCATGGAAACAACTTACGAGTAACCAAGTTTACAAAATATTTATTATAAAGGCGAAAGTTTGTAATTGTGTATGGGCCTTTTTATAATACGATCGGCACGGCGGCACTTCAAAATTTGAATTACCAGTTCTCAGCTTCTAGTATTACTGTTATGGACCAAGTGATTAATGCGGGCATTATGAATAATGCCCGGGCATTATTCATAATGTCTAGCTCTATCGGGCAAAGTGATTAATTACTATCTAAACTTCATTATTTATCATATTGCCCGGTCATTATTATATTGCTACGTGACAATTGGGCAATTTGATAAAAAAGCTAAGTTTGATGCGGTGCGGGGAGGGAAGTGCGGGGAGGGAAGCGGTGCGGGGAGGGAAAAGCCCTCGTTGCAATTTATAAAAGTTTTCGTTATTTTTTCACGACCGCCATTTTAGATTTCAAAATCTAAAACGACATCCATGACGGATTTTTACAAAAAATCCATGTCCGCCATCTTGTATTTCAAAATGGATGTCGTTTGCGGAATTAGCACCCCCGAAAACCTATTAAACGACACACATATCAGTTTTTTCAAAAATGTAAACGTCCGCCATCTTGGATTTTCGGAATCAGCATCCCCGACAATCTATCAAACGATACCCATGTCGGCAAGCCCGAAAATTTAATATCCGCCTTCTTGGATTTTTTGTGCGGGGAATCGCGACGCTCCGGGGTTTGCCCTTCTCGTCACGATTCCCCCAACTAAAATCAAAGTTGGCGAATATGAAATTTTCGGAAGGCAGTCGGCGGGTAAGACGCTTGGTGACGCTTCGGGCTTCGCCCTACGCAGAGCTCGGCCTTCGGCCTCGCCCTATACGCAGCTTTCTTCGGCATACGGCCTCACCCCACCTTTAGTATCTAAACTTGTATGGCGGCCATCTTGAATTGGGGGGGGGACGCTCTGGTTGTCGCCCTACGCGGAGTTTTGACTTCGGCCTCACCCTAAACGCAGCTCGCCTCGGCCTACGGCCTCGCCTCACCTACAGAATCTAAACTTGTATGGCCGCCATCTTGAATTGAGGGGGTTGACGCTCCCGGCTTCGCCCTACGCGGAGTTGGGCTCAGTCTGCGACCTCGCCTCACCGTTAAAATCTTAACTCGTATGGCAGCCATCTTGGATTGGGGGAGGGAGACGCTCCGGGCTTCGCCCTATGTGGAGATCGGCCTTCGGCCTCACCATTTACCTTGTTACTTAATCCAAATAATGAGTCTGATTATTTAAATTGTTTAACATTTAGTTTATTTGAAGTTAAAAGACTATAATAATGAAAAAATAGCAATTAAATATGTTTGTATTACTCTGCCCAAAAGGTGATGGGCATTATGTATAATGCCCGGTCAATTTGATTATTTGAATAATTATTATCAAATTGCCCTCTCATATTGGGCATTTTTCATAATGCCCGGTCATTATGAATAATGCCCAATTTATCACTTGGCCCATAACATTACTATTACATAGGAGGCACTGGTAATACAATTTTGCCGTACTGTTTTCTAAGTACCTATGAAAAGTCCCTATGTGTGAGTTTGTATGTGTGTTACTTCTTCAAGCTCAAACGGCTGGACCAATTTTGATAAAATTTGGTATAGGGGTAGCTGATAACCTGGATTAACACACAGGTTCATAATTTTCCCAAATTTTCACTGTAACGAGGTCTCAAGCGGAAAGCTAGTAATAATTATCAATTCTATAATTTATGTTTATTACTCCTTCATGCCAAAACTGCTGAACGGATTTCGACTAAACATTACAGTAATGTATGTAGCTTAGATATCAGAAAAATTTATAGGCCGCATAATTTTCTCAAATTCCTGTGGGAACGGAGTCCCGGGTGGAAAGCTAGTCCTTACTAATATTATAAATACGAAAGTAACTGTCTGTCTGTCCGTCTTTCACGCCTAAACTACTCAACCGATTTTGATGAAATTTGATACAAAGATAGATTAAACCTTGGAAAAGGACGTAGGCTACATTATATCCCACTGCTGAGCACGATATAACCGGAGCCGCGGGCGGAAAGCTAGTTGTTAATAAAAATGCTAATTCTTAAAGGTAATTGTTAATAAAAAAAGCTAACTTGAACAATCTCCAGGTTTGGTTTGACAGATCCAGCCTTCTCCTGTGCATCGACATAAGCGACAAGATTGTTCCTTCGCATTATACTGTGCAAACAACGCACCAGGGCTACAACCTGAAAATTTTTACATTAAAGTCCATTAAATAGAAATATAAAAAATATTTATTTCCACACCACAAAAAAATTAGGTTACACAAAAGATATTTAATCAGTTAACATAGTCTATTACATTTTTCTTTGAACCTTATTTTATTTTTATTATAGCATGGGTTGACTCTTGACCTCAATCTTGACCATAAAGGTCAAAGATGAGGTCGACGATGGAGCGAGTTAACCCAGAAAATGCCTATACAGGCACTGGTACTCTCACGTACCGACGGAACACAGCAAGCTGTTTGGCGTCGGACTTCGGTAGGAGGGTGGTCGCGAACCAGACGGCCCTTTACAGAGCCTACCACACCGCAAGAGACCATAGGACAACACCTCACATTCAGAAAAAAATGAAATGTCGTTGCCTGGGATAGATTACTGGAGGCAGGTCTCATTTGTGTTTCCTTAGTCGCCTCTTACGACACCCACGGAAGAGATGGGGTGGTATGTTATTCTCAACCGATCACCACACGGCACGGCAAAACAATTTAGCAGTTAACAAAACCTTTACATGATTTTTGGGGGCTGGTGCCTAAACTAGGTAATTAAACCTGTATTTTAGGTAACCAGGCCTTTCCCTGGAATCTATACAACTGTAAAAAGGTAGGCATGGACTTAATATGTGTAGTATTAACATCTAGTGCAAAACAAACTAATAGCAAAATTACAATCATAACATTAAATGAACTGAGGTAGCGTCCTATGGTCTCATGCGGTAGGTAGGGTCTGTAAACGGCCGTCTGGTTCACGACCACCCTCCTACCGAAGTCCGACGCCAAACAGTTGGCTGTGTTCCGTCGGTGAGTGGGAGTATCAGTGCCATTTTCTGCGTTAACTCGCTCCATCTTCGACCTCATCTATGACCTTGGTCAATATTGGGGTCAAGATTTAACCCATCTCATAATAAGAAAAAAGCTTTTGTAGCTTGAATAAATAAATATATTATTATTTTAGTATGGGATGGATTGCTTTAGTACTTACTGGTAATTTCGGGGTCTGAAAGAGATAGTTTACATGCAGTTAGTTACCATTTATTTCAGGATTCAAAAGGACAAATTTTTTAATTATTTGTTTTTCTTATTTATGTTCAAAATGGCAATTAATGAAATTTGAACGAGATGTACTCATGGAAACAACTTACGAGTAACCAAGTTTAAAAATTAATAATTATAAATTGAAAAAGAAAGATATCTCTATGCATTTTAGTATGTGTATGCGTGTGTATGCGTTACTTTCGCATTTATAATATTAGTAAGGATTACTAATATTATATATGCGAAAGTAACTCTGTCTGTCTGTCTTTCCGTCTTTCACATCTAAAATACTGAACCGATTTCGATGAAATTTGGCACAGAGATAGATCAGAGCCTGGGAAAGGACATAGGCTACATTTTATCCCACCGATGGGCACGATATAACCTGTAGTCCAGGCGGGCGGAGCCGCGGGCAGAAGCTAGAAAATAAATAAATGAAAAAAAAAACGCTACACACTCAAAGGCCCATACCTTGCGTCGTGGGTCCCTTGGAACACACATAAAGACAAACCCAAACACCCAGGACCCGAAGAACGGGGCCCTAGACCATACTGGTCCCTGATTCTGTAACTTAAGTTGTGTGTCAATGGAATAGTCGGAATAGTCGAATTGGTATCCCAAAGTACTGCGGGGGCCTTAGACCATACTGGTCCCTAATTCTATAACTTAAGTTGTGTGTCGATGGAATAGTCAGAATAGTTAAATTGGTAGCCCAAAGTACTGCGGGGGCCTTAGACCTGGTCCCTGATTCTGTAACTAAAGTTGTGTGTCGATGGAATAGTCGAATTGGTAGCCCAAAGCACTGCGGGGGCCTTAGATCATACTGGTCCCTGATTCTGTAACTTAAGTTGTGTATCGATGGAATAGTCGAAATAGTCGAATTGGTAGCCCAAAGTACTGCGGGGGCCTTAGACCATACTGGTCCCTGATTCTATAACTTAAGTTGTGTGTCGATGGAATAGTCAGAATAGTCAAATTGGTAGCCCAAAGTACTGCGGGGGCCTTAGACCTGGTCCCTGATTCTGTAACTAAAGTTGTGTGTCGATGGAATAGTCGGAATACTCGAATTGGTAACCCAAAGTACTGCAAGGGCCTTAGACCATACTGGTCCCTGATTCTGTAACTTAAGTTGTGTCGATGGAATAGTCAGAATAGTCAAATTGGTAGCCCAAAGTACTGCGGGGGCCCTAGGCCATACTGGTCCCTGATTCTATAACTTAAGTTGTGTGTCGATGGAATAGTCAGAATAGTCAAATTGGTAGCCCAAAGTACTGCGGGGGCCTTAGACCTGGTCCCTGATTCTGTAACTAAAGTTGTGTGTCGATGGAATAGTCGAATTGGTAGCCCAAAGTACTGCGGGGGCCTTAGATCATACTGGTCCCTGATTCTGTAACTTAAGTTGTGTATCGATGGAATAGTCGAATTGGTAGCCCAAAGTACTGCGGGGGCCCTAGACCATACTGGTCCCTGATTCTGTAACTTAAGTTGTGTGTCGATGGAATAGTCGGAATAGTCGAATTGGTAGCCCAAAGTACTGCGGGGGCCCTAGACCATACTGGTCCCTGATTCTGTAACTTAAGTTGTGTGTCGATGGAATAGTCGGAATAGTCGAATTGGTAGCCCAAAGTACTGCGGGGGCCCTAGACCATACTGGTCCCTGATTCTGTAACTTAAGTTGTGTATCGATGAAATAGTCGGAATAGTCGAATTGGTAACCCAAAGTACTGCAAGGGCCTTAGACCATACTGGTCCCTGATTCTGTAACTTAAGTTGTGTCGATGGAATAGTCAGAATAGTCAAATTGGTAGCCCAAAGTACTGCGGGGGCCTTAGACCATACTGGTCCCTGATTCTGTAACTTAAGTTGTGTGTCGATGGAATAGTCGAAATAATCGAATTGGTAGCCCAAAGTACTGCGGGGGCCCTAGACCATACTGGTCCCTGATTCTGTAACTTAAGTTGTATATCGATGGAACAGTCGGAATAGTCGAATTGGTAGCCCAAAGTACTGCGGGGGCCTTAGACCTGGTCCCTGATTCTGTAACTAAAGTTGTGTGTCGATGGAATAGTCGGAATACTCGAATTGGTAACCCAAAGTACTGCAAGGGCCTTAGACCATACTGGTCCCTGATTCTGTAACTTAAGTTGTGTCGATGGAATAGTCAGAATAGTCAAATTGGTAGCCCAAAGTACTGCGGGGGCCCTAGGCCATACTGGTCCCTGATTCTATAACTTAAGTTGTGTGTCGATGGAATAGTCAGAATAGTCAAATTGGTAGCCCAAAGTACTGCGGGGGCCTTAGACCTGGTCCCTGATTCTGTAACTAAAGTTGTGTGTCGATGGAATAGTCGAATTGGTAGCCCAAAGTACTGCGGGGGCCTTAGATCATACTGGTCCCTGATTCTGTAACTTAAGTTGTGTGTCAATGGAATAGTCGGAATAGTCGAATTGGTATCCCAAAGTACTGCGGGGGCCTTAGACCATACTGGTCCCTAATTCTATAACTTAAGTTGTGTGTCGATGGAATAGTCAGAATAGTCAAATTGGTAGCCCAAAGTACTGCGGGGGCCTTAGACCTGGTCCCTGATTCTGTAACTAAAGTTGTGTGTCGATGGAATAGTCGAATTGGTAGCCCAAAGTACTGCGGGGGCCTTAGATCATACTGGTCCCTGATTCTGTAACTTAAGTTGTGTATCGATGGAATAGTCGAAATAGTCGAATTGGTAGCCCAAAGTACTGCGGGGGCCTTAGACCATACTGGTCCCTGATTCTATAACTTAAGTTGTGTGTCGATGGAATAGTCAGAATAGTCAAATTGGTAGCCCAAAGTACTGCGGGGGCCTTAGACCTGGTCCCTGATTCTGTAACTAAAGTTGTGTGTCGATGGAATAGTCGAATTGGTAGCCCAAAGTACTGCGGGGGCCTTAGATCATACTGGTCCCTGATTCTGTAACTTAAGTTGTGTATCGATGGAATAGTCGAAATAGTCGAATTGGTATCCCAAAGTACTGCGGGGGCCTTAGACCATACTGGTCCCTGATTCTATAACTTAAGTTGTGTGTCGATGGAATAGTCAGAATAGTCAAATTGGTAGCCCAAAGTACTGCGGGGGCCTTAGACCTGGTCCCTGATTCTGTAACTAAAGTTGTGTGTCGATGGAATAGTCGAATTGGTAGCCCAAAGTACTGCGGGGGCCTTAGATCATACTGGTCCCTGATTCTGTAACTTAAGTTGTGTATCGATGGAATAGTCGGAATAGTCGAATTGGTAGCCCAAAGTACTGCGGGGGCCCTAGACCATACTGGTCCCTGATTCTGTAACTTAAGTTGTGTGTCGATGGAATAGTCGGAATAGTCGAATTGGTAGCCCAAAGTACTGCGGGGGCCCTAGACCATACTGGTCCCTGATTCTGTAACTTAAGTTGTGTGTCGATGGAATAGTCGGAATAGTCGAATTGGTAGCCCAAAGTACTGCGGGGGCCCTAGACCATACTGGTCCCTGATTCTGTAACTTAAGTTGTGTATCGATGGAATAGTCGGAATAGTCGAATTGGTAACCCAAAGTACTGCAAGGGCCTTAGACCATACTGGTCCCTGATTCTGTAACTTAAGTTGTGTCGATGGAATAGTCAGAATAGTCAAATTGGTAGCCCAAAGTACTGCGGGGGCCTTAGACCATACTGGTCCCTGATTCTGTAACTTAAGTTGTATGTCGATGGAATAGTCGAAATAATCGAATTGGTAGCCCAAAGTACTGCGGGGGCCCTAGACCATACTGGTCCCTGATTCTGTAACTTAAGTTGTATATCGATGGAATAGTCGGAATAGTCGAATTGGTAGCCCAAAGTACTGCGGGGGCCCTAGACCATACTGGTCCCTGATTCTGTAACTTAAGTTGTGTATCGATGGAATAGTCGGAATACTCGAATTGGTAACCCAAAGTACTGCAAGGGCCTTAGACCATACTGGTCCCTGATTCTGTAACTTAAGTTGTGTCGATGGAATAGTCAGAATAGTCAAATTGGTAGCCCAAAGTACTGCGGGGGCCTTAGACCATACTGGTCCCTGATTCTATAACTTAAGTTGTGTGTCGATGGAATAGTCGAAATAATCGAATTGGTAGCCCAAAGTACTGCGGGGGCCCTAGACCATACTGGTCCCTGATTCTGTAACTTAAGTTGTGTGTCGATGGAATAGTCGAAATAATCGAATTGGTAGCCCAAAGTACCTACTGCGGGGGCCCTAGACCATACTGGTCCCTGATTCTGTAACTAAAGTTGTGTGTCGATGGAATAGTCGGAATAGTCGAATTGGTAGCCCAAAGTACTGCGGGGGCCCTAGGCCATACTGGTCCCTGATTCTGTAACTTAAGTTGTGTCGATGGAATAGTCGGAATAGTCGAATTGGTTGCCCAAAGTACTGCGGGGGCCCTAGGCCATACTGGTCCCTGATTCTGTAACTTAAGTTGTGTATCGATGGAATAGTCGGAATAGTCGAATTGGTAGCCCAAAGTACTGCGGGGGCCCTAGACCATACTGGTCCCTGATTCTGTAACTTAAGTTGTGTGTCGATGAAATAGTCGCCATTTTATCCGTTTAGGTGGCGAAATTGAGATGTATCCTAATTTCATATATCTAATGACGGCTGCTTTGACTGGTGGCGCCACATGCTAACTGAATGTCCAGTTGCAGGTAGTTTGCAACTTTACGTTCGGTTGGCGGTGGCGCTGCTGGTCAGGGTGGTCAGCAAGTATATGAAAATTAAATAGCTGTCAATTTCGCCACCTGAACAGATAAAATAGCCTCTATTCCATCGACACACAAGTTACAGAATCGGAGCCCTGGGGTGGGACTTTCAAAAGACATGAACGACACGGACACTGTTTGCCAAGAGACATTAAGAATATATAAGTACTGTAAGTAAGGGAACCCGTGCCCCTCGGTGGGGACGTACATACAGGGTTATTTTTTAATCAGTACACAATTTTTTTGTACGTAAACTTTATGAAAATTTAACAGACCCGTATTTTTTTGTTTTATATCGTTTCATGTAAAAATTTCAAGCTAGATCGTCTGAAGCATGAAAATAAATAAGTTTTTTTGTATGGAAAAAAAAATAACTTCGTCCAATTGACTTGAAACTTGGTAATAGTACTCTTCAACACATTTGTGACACCCTTATTTCTGCGTTTTACAAAATTCATCCTCTAAGACCTTAAAAAGGGGTATCAAAATCTGAAAATTTTGGAAAAAAAAAAATTTTTTCTTTCTTATTTACGTTCTATCGACGTTACTGGCACCGTAAGAAAAATTTGTGTACTGATTAAATAGTAACCCTGTATATGGGCTAGTTAAAAAAAAAAAGTAAGTAAACCATACAAATAACTTCTTCTTATCGTGTAGGTATAGTCAAGTGAGTGGCGAACTTGACTTACCCTGGTGTCAGAGTTTTCAAATCGCACAATGGCCTACTGACTTGATTTTAACAACTGTAATCAATCGACAAAAGCCGGGACCGACAGCTTAACGTGCCCTCCGAAGCACGGAAACACTCGTGATAAATTGCCACTTTAGTCACGCACCAGGTTCCCTGCCTCTGTGTGCGTTGCTTAACCTCACTGATCGGTTTAGGTTGCGTTCACGATAGCACATCTATAAATCTTGACTTTGACGTCGCTCTTATGTCGTTAATAATAGCGGCGGCTTTTGTAGTGCGAATGTATAACCTGTTATGCTGCTTTATGACAAGACAAGACGACCAGACGATGACATGATGTCATCACGATTAGATTTAAGCGGATCTAACATAAGTTAATAGCCCACGCGCAAAAATGTATGAAAATATAGATTGGCATGTTTTTCATTGAGCAGCGCCGGCGCCGAAACGGCGATTATTCTCACCGGTGCCGTCGCCGGCACAGGCGCCGTGACAGCAAGCAAACTGTCAAGTGGAAAAACGCTCATTCCAAACGCCCATGTGGAAGTGTAAGTGCTATGGAAGGAGAGGTTTCAAGTGCGAGCTCAAGCCAATAGGCGAGAACCTCGCACTTTTGATGCTATGATGCTGGACTGTCCCTCCCACAGCACCGACTTTTATAGCAAGTCATTTACTGTGCAGGCAGTGCGCCTGTGGAATTCCTTACCTAAATATTGCGCCCGTTCTTGATTTCACTAAGCGACTTTTTCATACTCAAAGGTTACCTGGAAGAAATCGCTTGAAGCGATAAGGTCCCCTATATTGTACCTTTTTGTAACATTATTTGTAAGCGTCTCATCATTGTATTTCTTTTCAAATTGTGCAATAAAGTATATATGTTTATTTAATAATAAATAATAAATAAACGCTACACACTCAAAGGCCCACACTAAGGTTTTCCCTTGTGTCGTGGGTCCCTCGGAACACACAAAGACAAACACAAACAACCATGACCCGAGAACAAACATCTGCTTTTCACACAAATGTTTGCCCCGACTGGGGATCGAACCCAGGACCCGCCGATCAAGAGGCAGCGTCACTACCACTTTACCAAACCGGCCGGCATTTATGTTGTATGTTATTGTATGTTTATTTTACTTACCTGGCCGATCCCTCAAAACAGGCCTTACTGGACTAGGCGCAAGAATTAATAACATCTGACGAAAGGGATCGGGTTCTGGGTCCCTCCTACCAGTGCAACTCTTCGCGGTCCAAAACTAAATTAATAAAAAAGGTAAAAAAAAGGTAGGTAAGTATGTTTGTAAATCCTGTTTTGTACAGACGCCAGCGCATCAGGATGCTTATATGTTTGTGTTTCGTGGACTTGTATTTTTATGTGAGTAGGGTATTATTGGGCATTCTAATTCACTTTTTTCAAAAACCAGTTCACTTCACTCCGTTTGCTCCACTTCGTTCCGCACTCCGTTTCGTGAACTGGTGTTTTAAAAAAAGTTAATTAGAAAGCCCAATAATACAATTATGAAGTGAACTTAATTTGTCAACATTTACCTCATCAAATGATAGCAAACACGGTTCTATACAGCAGTACAAAGGTTCTACGCAGTAATTACGGATAAAAATATATGGGGTGGGATCTTTCACAATGTGTGTCTATATATATATACAGTTGTGGTTTCATAATATTCTCATTCAATATCAAGCGTCTCCTTCAATTTGAAGATAATGAAATTTGTGAAACAACCATTAAATTTACAAGTCGAGAAAATTTGTCCTGATCTTAAAACCCATACATACCGTCACGGGAAACTCTTACCAAATACTATTCGTTGTATAATTTGTGGTCCATCCAACTGTGGAAAGACTAATCTGATGGTAGGACTTCTTTTACATAGAAACGGATTGCGATACAGAAACGTTTACCTATACGCTAAAACTCTCCATCAATCTAAGTACGTTTTTTTGGAAAATGTCTTATATCAGGTACCAGACGTTACATTTGCAAAATATGGAGAAAATGAACACGTCATTAGTCTCCGGAAAGCAAAACCAGATTCCATCATAATATTTGATGATGTGGCTTGTGAAAATCAAAATAATATTAGAGACTTCTTTGCAATGGGAAGACATCGAAATGTTGATTGTTTTTATCTAAATCAAACCTACAGTAAGGTGCCGAAACAACTTATAAGAGACAATGCAAATTTAATTATACTATTTAAACAGGATGAAACAAATATGAAACATGTCTATAATGAACATGTAACAACGGACATGTCATGGACTGAATTTCGAGACATGTGTTCGAAAATATGGAGTGACCCTTACAATTACTTGGTAATAGACAAGAACTCTGAAAAAAATAAAGGTTGCTATAGAAAAAAATTTGATACGTTTATAGTTTTTGATTAACAAATAGTATTTAAACACATTTAAAATGTAATTTGTCTCATTATTATAAAGTTCACATTGAAACCTTACACGCTCATTTATAATGGAAACCAACTTGAAAAGAAAAGTCGCTGATGCAGCAGAGGCTATCAAGAAAAAAGTTAGCAAAATCAGAAACATAGAAATGGACAATGAAAGAGCTTTAAAAACCATTTTTAAACCGATCTCCGACCCTTTAAATAAAATTGTTCAACAGAAGAGAAGGATCATAAATAAGCCTCCTCTTGTAAACAATAACGATCGTGAAAATGATAAAAATTCTGAAAAAAGTTATAGCAACACTGAAAGTGAGAGGGAGGAAGAAGAAGAGGAAGGAGAGGAGGAAGAAGAGGAAGATGAGGATTTTAAAATTAACAATTTTAAAAATTATGAAAGTTTTAATACTAGCAATGAGTCGTATAAATCAGTTATTGATACAACTGCTTCTCAAAATGTATCTAACTGGTCATTGTCTCCTGAACGTTTTAAAGATGTTCCTTATGGTATTAGGAATGATCGAGGAAAACTCAAGATGGGTGCAACTAATGTTTATATTGCTGAAAACAATAGTTTTATAGTAATAGCAGGTCGTAAATATAAAATAACTCCTGGATTATCAGAATTGCTCATGAAAAAGCAACCCGACTTATCGTTAGTCACACAAGAGGACAAGTCATATTACAAAATGATGTTATTAGACACAAATGCACATAGACGAGGATATGATGCCAAAAAACCTATTAACAGTAATAAAGGTTCCAAATATAATTTTATTATAAAACCATTATTTAAACAACAACGTAATTATTCTGTAAGTACAGGCAGCAGTACTAAAGGCAAAGGTTTATCGTTGCTAAAAAAATGGAAAAAGAATACAGATTATGTATACTGGGATGATCCTAATGAATTGGTGGAAAGACTCAAACTTTTGATTGCTTCTCATGATGCTGGTAACACTGGAGTTGAAAATGAAATTATATCTATCTTAGAGGAGTTGAAAGAGGGAGGTATAATTACATAATAAGTTTGTGTTGTCTTCACATTTTTTCATTTAAGTTGAAATTCTCGCATATAATAGTCGTTTAAAATGAATGTGGATAAATTCGGTCATAATGTACATAAAAGGTTACGATTATCAGATATCTTTAATTTTTCTAATAAAAAAATGTTAACAACCGAAGATGGAGATTTTGATTTACAGTTGAAACGATTGAAAGGCGTAAAATATCCTTCTTCACCTGATGATGCTGTAAATAAAGAATATGTTGATACAGTTTATAATAAGTTGTGTAGTGAAAAAAGAGTGGAAGAATTAATTGAAACAGCTATAAAACGTTTGCTACTTGACTTCAAGACTCAGTTATTACATGAATTTTACACAAAAGAGGCTATAGATGAAATTTTGAAACTAAAAAATGGAAAAACAAAAAATCGTTAATGAAATTCATAAAGCAGCAAGAAGAAATTTTGACAGAAGACATGTTATACTTAAAGGGATTGATGATTTATGGCAAGCAGATTTAATAGATTTCCGAAATTTGAAACAGTTCAATAAAGGATTTAAATTCATCTTAGTCGTTATTGACTGTTTTTCAAAATTTGTGTGGACTGTACCAATTAAAACAAAAAATAAATTAGATGTAATGTTTGCATTTAAACATGTGCTTTCTACATCTAAAAGATGTCCTCATAATTTACAAACTGATATGGGAACAGAATTTTATAATGAAAGTTTCAAAAAAATTATGGATTTCCATAAAATTAACCATTACTCTACATATTCTATTAAAAAAGCTTCTATTGTTGAAAGAGTTATCAGAACAATAAAGTCTTGGCTTTTTAGGTATTTTAATTTACATGGTAGTTACAGATGGTTGGGAGAACCTCTCAATGTAGTTGTGAAGACTTACAATAACAGCAAACATCGCAGTACACAATTCAAACCCAAAGATGTTAATAAATTAAAAGAAAAATTGGTCTTGCAAAATTTAAATTGCATGCAAAGAAACAAAAATGTTATTAAAAAAGTTAAATTTAATTCCGGTGATTATGTAAGAATAAGCAAACATAAAAGTTGTTTTGACAAAGGCTATACTCCTAATTGGTCCACAGAATTATTTCAAGTGGGAAGTGTTAATAATACATCTCCCATAACGTATAATATTGTAGACCTTAAGAAACAACCTATATTAGGGTCTTTTTATGAACAAGAACTGCAAAAGACAGCATATCCAAATGTTTACTTAATAGAAAAAGTACTAAGAAAAAAGAAAAATAAACTCTTCGTGAAATGGTTAGGCCTTCCTACTACTGAAAATAGTTGGATTGATATAAAGGAAGTACTATAGATAATGTTATCATATATTTGATAGTAATGAAAGGAGAAGGACTTATTAATAGTTTAATCAATAATTTACCTTTTGAGTTACATTTACCTGGATATAACTATTGTGGTCCGGGCACAAAATTAAAAAAACGATTATTAAGAGGAGACAAAGGTGTCAACGGGTTAGACGAAGCTTGTAAGCACCACGATATTGCTTATTCTAATTACTCAGATCTAGACAATCGTCATAAAGCTGACTTAGAATTATTGAAGATGAGCAAGCAAAGACTCAAATCAAAAGATGCAGGAAAAGGTGAAAGGCTTGCTTCCTGGTTAGTAGGGAAAGCTATGAAAGCTAAAGTGAAATCAGGTGCTGGATCCAAAACTTTTAAAGCTATTATTTCTAAAATACGTTCTGATCTGAAAAAACGAAAGCCAAGTAACAATAAGTCTGCAATTAAATATGCGTACGGTGCTGCAAAGAAACTACTTAAAGAAAATAAAGTCAGGTT
Organism: Aproaerema taeniolella; assembly: GCA_949987775.1. Classification (NCBI taxonomy): domain Eukaryota; kingdom Metazoa; phylum Arthropoda; class Insecta; order Lepidoptera; family Gelechiidae; genus Aproaerema; species Aproaerema taeniolella. The sequence continues at coordinate 2,252,166 of OX465245.1, forward strand.
GCCTCGTGTTATACCTTTACCTAAAACCGGAGGCATCCTTCCCTTGATCCCAATTTTTGCTGGGCTATCTGCTTTAGGAGCCTTAGCTGGAGGTGCTGCTGGTATTGCGAAAACTGTAAATGATTACAAAACAGCCCAACAAAGTTTACGAGAAACTGAGCGACATAATAGAGCTATGGAATCAATGTCAATAGGAAAAGGTTTATATGTTAAACCTTATAAGAAAGGGGCTGGATTATACATAACAAATTCAAAAAACTGAAGAAAAGGCTACCAAGGAGAGCTCTTACAAATTATGATATTTTAGAGAATGCTAGAGATATACCATTTTTTAGAGGTGTTTTTATGAGAGACACATTACCGAAAAAGCCTAAAAAGAATGAGTGTGGTATTATTAATCTAGACGAGTCTACTAGCGAAGGAACCCATTGGGTAGCCTATGTGAAATATAATGATTATTGCGAATATTTTGATAGTTTTGGTGATTTGAAGCCGCCGCTCGAGTTCTTAGAATATCTCAAGTGTTTTAATATATTTTATAATTATACAAAACATCAAACGTATAATACAGTAAACTGTGGTCATCTTTGTCTAAAGTTTTTAAGAGATTTTTGGAAAAATAAAGAAACCTTATAAAATACTGGAACTGTTTTTTAATTCCATCATTTGCAATATGTCTTTCACATTGTCAATAACCGGTAACCAACCGACATTATCAACTATTTACTCACCTCCTTTAGAATTACAAGGTCAATATGAGTGTGCTTTATTACATTTTTGCACATTTAATTCATTTCCCAATATTGATAGCAACAATAACAAGTTTTATTATGGTAATAACGAAGTGATAGAGATACCCGAAGGAACTTACGAACTTCAAGATATCGAGGAATTTTTAAAAAGTAATGTAAAGGATACATCTTTTGACATGTTATGTAATAATAATACTTTGAAACTATCGATCTTTTGTACGAAAGACATTGATTTCAGTAAACCTAATGCTCTGGGTAATTTGCTAGGTTTTGAGAAAAAAGTTCTTAAAGCGAATATATTGCACACATCACAGCTACCAGTCAACATTTTGTCTACAACAGTCGTACGAATCGAATGTGATATTGTGAGTGGATCATTTATTAACGGGAAACCGAGCCATATAATTCACGAGTTTGCTCCTAACGTGCCGCCTGGTTACAGAGTTGTTGAAATACCAAAAAATATTATTTACTATCCAGTGAACCAGAAAAATATTAGTTGCATTAACATAAGGATATTAGACGCTAACAATAACTTGGTTAATCTGCGTGGTGAAGAAGTTCAACTATATATCCAATTTAGAAGAAATGATTGATTACAATAATAAATACTTGCCACCGCAACTCAGAAACCCCAGTACGGTTTGTGCTATCCAAAAGAAAACATCAAAAACGAAGCATAAGTTAACTAAAGAAAACAGGAAATTTCTTCAATTACTAGGTCTACTAAAATGAACATATTAAATCTTACTAGCACACCTAACTATGATAACTCAATTGAAGGTATCGAGTTTCATTCATACAAACCGTATGTTACTAGTTTTAACAGAAATGATGAAATTCGGATTGCAATCAATCAGCAGGATTTATATGTTTTACCATCAGCCAGCACTCTTTATTTAGAAGGCATTGTTAGAGTTGTTAAAGGTGATACACAGAAGAGTCTTGATACTGTACATTTTACTAACAATCCGTTAATGTATCTTTTTCAAGATATACGATACGAATTGAATGGGATTGAAATTGATAAAATTAAAAATGCAGGTATTACTACAACTTTGAAATCCATTCTGTCAATGAACGATAGCGAGTCTCGGATGTCTAAAGCATGGGGGTGGGATATAGAGGGTAACAAAAATATTCACCATGGAAACTTTTCAGCATCTATTCCGCTAAGTAACATACTAGGATTCGCTGAAGATTATAAGAAAGTAATAATAAACTGTAAGCATGAACTTATTCTTCTACGCAGTAACACCAACTTAAATGCTCTGAAACTTAACACCGGTGAAGTAGTGAGTGATATTAATATGAATAAAATTGTATGGCGAGTTCCACATGTCAAGGTGTCTGATAAGGAAAAAGTCAATTTACTGCGCTTGTTGGATAAAGATCGCCCAATTCAACTAGCCTTTAGAAATTGGGATTTATATGAGTATCCTTTATTACCTAAAACAACAAAGCATACTTGGTCTATTAAAACATCTTCTCAAATTGAAAAGCCACGGTTTGTAGTCTTAGCATTGCAAACTAACCGGAAAAATAATGCAAGTGCTGATATGTCAAGATTTGATCACTGTTACTTACGAGATGTAAAGGTGTATCTAAATTCTACATACTTTCCGTACGAAAGTCTTGACATTAGTTTTGTAGGAGACAGAATTGCATTATTATATGAACAGTATGCGAGATTTCAGCAGTCGTACTACGGTCGTGAAAGAGTAGAACCGCTTCTAACGGTACAACAATTTAAAGATATAGCACCTCTATTTGTAATTGACTGCTCCAGGCAAAACGATAACATAAAAACAGGACCTGTTGTCAACGTGCGCATTGAAATAGAGTGTGATACTGAAATTCCTGATCAAACTTCTGCATATTGTCTTATTTTTAACGATTGCTTGATAGAATACAAACCTTTGAGCAGTATAGTTAAAAAGATATCATGAATGCAATAATTGTGGATGTACAAGGTTTTAAAAACTTAAAAAATGAATTCATTATTAAAGAATGTGCTATTGCCACTGAAGAACACACTCAAGTATTTTTAATAAAACCTCCATATCCATATGTCAAATTAACAAAAGAAGAAAAGAAACGTGTGTTGTGGTTAGAAAAGAACCGTGGTATTTATTGGAGTGAAGGATACATCGACTTTAGGGAATTTGAAAGAGTGATAAAACCTCATTTACAAAACAAAAATATTATTGTTAAAGGAGAAGAAAAAATAAAATGGATAAAATGTATATGCGAAAATTGTAACATAATCGATATAGGTAGTAAAGGCTGTCCTAATATTGCAAGTCTTCATAATAAGTACTGCAAAGATATTACAAAATTTAATTGTATAATTCATTTAAAAGAATGTTCTTTAAAAAATGTATTATGTATTAAAAAGTGGTATGAAGATAATAATATAGATCAATTTAATTTTTTTAACTAGTTTTTATTTTTAAGTTTAATAAATTACGTACTTATAAAACAATAGCCTTTTATTTATTTTAACTCATCTTAACAAAACTACTCTTAATAGTTACATAACGTCAAAATGCATATTTTATTGTATTTACTATCATTTGATACGATGAAACAATAAAAAAGTATAATTATTCCTAAGTAGATACTATTTATTTACAATCTAAACAATTTTAATAACTTAAGAAATTACAAATAGTAGAACTAACTTAATACTATAGAGGCTGCAACAGAGGTTGTTTCCTGTAGCACTGCAGTTTCTGGAAAAGAGAAAATAAGATTTTAATTAACTTGTACTATGAGGTTCGAAACGGACAACACAAAATCAAAATATATTTATATACTTACCAGCTTATAGTCCAAACTCCGATCGCTCTCCCAACTCCTTGCACACGTGATAAAGCAGCTGCACCAACTGTCTGAGCACCGGATCGTCTTCATCGTGCACGATGTAATTGCTCTTCAAAATTGTACGGCAAATTTTCTCATCGTCTTCAAATTGAGATAACTCCACCTTAACTCCAAAACGTGGAGTCTTATCGTCTCGATACACGCACAAGAAGGATGTGAGATCGACTTTTTCACTCATGTTTAAAGCTATGCACTGCTTTGCTTGAAGAACTAAACGTAAATGAACAACACAATAGATAAAACGGAGTCATGTAATATAACACCTCCTTTGTTCCTGATATTTATTTGAACATGTTGAAACTTGTTCAATTTTTCATCTCACGTTTCGATTCGTTTTTGCTGTGCTAGTATTACTTACCAGTAATTTAAAACTAGAGAACATAACACCTCATTGTTATTGTTAGTAGATGTCAGAATTTGTTAGAACATGTTCAACACGTTCATGTTAAATTACTAGTATGCAGGTACATTATTTTGTATTTCTAGTCAAATAATGGTAGGTAATTGTATTTAAATAAAATAAATAAAACATTTAGTTTAGCTACATTTATTGATATAAAAATAAAATCAATACATTAAACTTAGTACCTAAAACTAATACTTATTTCTTAACTTACTATCTAACATACTTAGTTGTTACAAAATCCTTATAAAATATGCACTGGCTGTAGCTACAATTTCTAGCTCGATTAAGGAAAGGGGGTTGGCGAAACAAATTAAATAATTATTTATATTTTGAAAAGCTGACAAACAGTTAAAATCCAAATTGCTTTCTACCTTTTTAACAAAATTAATTGCTTCAACATATTCGTTTTCAAGTTGGAATACTCTCAATTTAATACAGTCAATAAAATGATAAATCGCTTCGCTTACGAGATGACCAAATTGTAAAGAACAACGTTTATCACTATATATTAACACGGTTAAAGTTTGTAACGCTGCCTTTTTATCTGTAAATTTCACCGTGCCAAAAGAATAACCATTATTTAACATCTCACACACTAGATTCCACTCATTAATAGAGAAAAATAGACTTTCTTCCTCGTTGAAAATATGAAGTTGAGGCATGAAATCATTTAAAACCCAAAGTCCAGATTTTATATTAATACCGTTGTCGTGTGTATACACTCGCATTGAAATGACACAATCAGTCAGGTAGCTCTCGGCCATGGTGAATTATAAAGTTTCGTTACAGTTGTCATTTTTAGGATAAAGTATCACAGTGTCCCCAAGAAACAGTTGAAATGCGGTCTTTCAAAATAATGCGCTTGTCGTCGTTTGCTGACAATGCAATCTTATTCTGTTCTTGTGTAAATATTTTATGTTTAAGTGATTTGAAAATTATATTTTTCTTACGAATCAGCTTATTCTCCATTAAAACTTTGCTATAATCTGAAAAATGAACATGTTTTATAACGTTCTTTTGTACACCTTTTGCTTTTTTTAATTCGTCTTGTTGTGTTTTAATGCAATAGAGCTTTGACCTTAACCCCACAAACTCCGAAATAACGGTCCCACCCAATTCGTCTTTAAAGAGACCTGGTACCTTTTTATTCAATAAAGGTATATTGTAACAATTGTTTATATCATAATTACTAGTATCGAAATATTGTAAAAAATGACTTTTCAAATCTTTATAAAAATCTTCCGTATCTATAGTATAAAGAAAACTGTCTGTGTCTGTATAACACAATCTCAGTCTTTCGCCATAAAAAGGTTTCATGACAGAGTAATGGAAATCGAACATGTGACTTTTAGAAATTTCGAGAACCGCAAAACCTATATAGATAGGTTTATTTAAGGTAACAGTTTCAGGTTTCATTTGAATAGCTACAAAATTCTCTGTAAAAATTGAAACACTATGGAAATTAGGACGTGCGATTAGTTGCTCTGCAGTAATATTTTTTTTTGTTTTGTTCCTAGTATCAGTCCACTGATTAACTAATTTTATATCAACTCGTTTTTCTGTGTCCTCTAAAGTTTTACCAAAAATGCTATTATTTAATAATTTGAAAAAGTCCTGCTCAAACGTAGATTTAGCTTTTTTACGCAATTCTGTATTCATGTCTATATATTCTTTTAGATATGGTCCTTGTTTGAATTCAATCACCTTATGCACTTTCACTAATTTCAACCCGTGTTTCAAACAAGTCTGCAAATGAACGAAATGAATTACGTAGTGGAACTTGTCGTACAAATTTGGTATTAATTTTTGAGTTTTGGAACCTGGTGGTGCAAACTTTTGTGCGCAAAATGGTATATCGTTATGAAGGTCATGTAAATGTTCTGGGTATTCTATGTCAACCTCCAATATGTAACCATAGTCACCATCTAAAGAAATATTGCAAAAATTTATACGATTAATTTCTTCTTCGTTGAGCAATTTGAAATCGGAATATGGTAGATAAGCACACATAGCGTACCCGTATAGATTGTTGCAATCGATGTAAATCAGATAATTGTTTTTTTGTGAGCTATTGTACTCAGGCAAATATTTATTATTTGCTTTTGAATGCCTAGTGGAACATAAACAAATCCCACCACGAATACCTTTTTGAATTAATCTTATAATTTCCAAATCATTAATAAGCTCTAATTGCACTCCGGTTTTTAAAAGCATAGCATCGAAACTCAAACTAGGAGCTGTTAAGTAAAAAGCGGGATCTAGCTTGTAATTAACTTTACACGTTTTGCGAAAGTTTTCAAATACGTCCGCAAGTAATAATACATCTGACTTGAGGTATAGATCGGTGTATTCTCCGAGATTCCTTATTTTAAACTGATTCCAAACATTTCGTGCGTGTTCATGGTCCGATTCAGAAATAATGTCATTAGTTAATGTACTGTAAAAGCAATGACGTGGTGGTAGGTTAACTTCCTCAAAGAGTTCCCAGCTAGTCATATACTCATAAGGATACACCCCTTTGCGTTTCACCAAATTAAATTGTACATTTGAGGGAAAAAAGCGTTTTAAATGAATAAAATCATTTGAATTCAAATTAGACACAAGTTTTTCTAAACTAGTACCTAAAAACTTAAACGAATCTACGAAGCGAACAGGTATTCTATCCTCATAGACTTGAAAAAATTTTGTAAATGAAATGTAATTTTCTTTGTTTTTCGCGATTACCTTTAATTTACCGTCTAACTCACCTAATTCCCTTATAAATAAGTGACAGTCGTATCCTGACAAGTTGTGGAAAAATACTGGGATCAGTTTAGGCAAGCGAAATCGGATATTACAATACGAATGAGCAGCTCCGCGATAACGTCCCGTAAGATGGCAATGGTCTCGAACCTTATCGTCAAATAGTATTTTATCGCAAAGGAAACATAAGTCAGCGTTAGTATGATTAATCAAATCCTCTTCCGTGAATGTCATTGGCACAGGGGTTTGTAATATTTCATAGATTTTCGTAACATCGGATTGAAGTGAATGTAAAAACTTTGCAACACAATCTGGTCCTCGATAAGTAACATACCTGTTAAGTGAACTATCATATGAACAAACTATATAATAAGCAAAAGCAGCTGGCACGTGTTGCTGTAAAGATGTTGTACAACTAGATGTGTTATCAGCATTGTTTTCAACGGGCTTCAGCAGAGATTCGAAGTCAGCATAGATAACGAAGGGCATATCCTGCATTCGTTCATAGTTTTTGAATTGAATAAAACTTCCTGCCTCAGGCAGAATTGTTTTCACTTGCCCACAAGTATGAGATTTAAATTTTTTTAAAGTATCAAAAAATAAAATGCAATCATCACAAAAATATAACTTTGCATGGTGATTTGTTACTTGTTGACGAAGCAATTTAGGCAAATCTTTAATAAGACAGTAATGAGAACGATTATTGTCTTCTAAAAACAGAAGATTAATGTGATGTTTTTTTCGAGATTCACTTCTGTACAAGGGACCTACTATATTTTTATTATTTTTGAGACCGTAAACATTCACACTTATCTTTGGATTATTTTTTTCAAATACTTTTATATCTGAGAATCCTACAGGGAAAGACATGTTTCTCGTATTAAGAACGGTTTCAAAGTGTGGATACGAAGACGTACGGTGACCGTTGTTCTTAACTGGAAATAACGCAGCCATTATCGACCATAGGAAACAAAAGTTGTCAGCGTTTCTAATATTAATGCAAGCACGTTTGTTCTTTATATTTTTAGGCAAATCGATAAAGCTGGAAGCTCTCATCGGATTGTATTTGTTCATATTCACTTCAAGGTAAAGGTTTCGAATAAAGGCCCAGCCACTATCTTTTTCTTCAAACTCTTCCACTTTTCTACTAATGTTTTCAATAACTTTATAATATAAGGTTTTAAAGTCGAAATTTCGATGCAAAATTATATTTTCTGTGGCAAAAGATTTAATCGAAACCTTGTCTTGAATTTTGGGTAAAGAAAATTCAGCGAACAATTCAAAATTGACTTTCAAGTTTGTATGAGTTTGTACGCGAGTAGTAAGGAGTTTGCGTACATGTCTACGAATATTAAACAAAAATTCATTTGGTGGTAGCGGTTGGTTCGCTTCGTCACCTCGTACACGATATGATGCAATACGTGCACGGAAAGCGCTACTAATTTTGTCAATGCCATCACTTTCATTGATTGAACTATTATCTTTATGCAAAATACTTTTAAGGTGAGCAGAGAACACTTTACTTTTAATCGAAATATCGCAAACTGAACAAAATATTGAATGTGTCATTATAAGAATTGTCTGAACAAGCGGGTGAAGATTGTTTTAGTTACCTATCTAACAGAATTAGACTGTAAATTATAAATTTAAAACGATTAAAATATTGATTTATTGACCAAAACCTTAAGACTATTATAAGCAACGCACAAGTAATATATCCTAATCCTAACACAAAATACCTACACTACTAAATAAAATGTACTAAAATAAGAATATACCCGCATACGTAATAATATTTAACCATAAAATTAAAATAAAGAAAAGAACGCTTTACCACGCAAATCTTAAATCCAGAAAATAAAAAATTAAATCTAGTAAGAAAGTATTTTCGAATCGAACAAGGTGTAACTTTTACCTACTTTTTCTTTTTTGCTTGGTAAAACGTTCCTTCTTCAGTAAACTTTTCTTTAGCCCCCTTAATAAACTTTTTCAATAATAAAAACTCGGGATCTTGTTGATCGCCCTGATAGCGGAGCCATACGAACGCTTTCTCGCACCTATCCAATCCCTCGAGATCTTTTATTTCTGCGCAGTTGTAGAGTCGTAACTCCGCAATTAAACTACCACTAAGGAACGCTTTTCTCCGTATCGTACCATCAGCCACGCGCTTTGAGTAAATGGACGGCGTCTGCTGCGCCTTCTGTCGTGCTTGTGTCTCGTCCTCGCTGTCCGACAGCCAGCTAGCCGGATCTTCTGACTGCGACTTGGACGGTGCGCGTGACGGGGTAGCTGCTTTGGAAGCACGGGGCTTCGGGCCTGGCTTGTTTTTCTTCTTAGCACTGAGAAAAAAAAATATATATATATTAGTCTTTAAACTTAGAAAAGTCGATTTATAATTTAAAAAATTTCAACATAAGTAATTTGTGATCACGGTTTATGAAGGTGTTTAGAAAATAAGAGAGACAACTAAAAAAACATTAAGGTAAAGGGAAATATCGTATAAACTAAAACATTAATTTGCTTTAAGTAGAGTAAAATATTTACCTTGCACCCTCGTCTTCTGAATCGAAGAAGTCGGTCTCAGCCTTCTCGTGTTTGGTACGTTTGTAGTTTGATTCAGACCTGTAATAGAAAAAAACAAATTGAAAATATCGGTTATGACAGGGTTAAAAAAAGAAAATCAAACTAAATCACTTTACTCAACATTTAAATAAAATTAGGAAGGTATTTTGAAAATTAAGTTAATTCGAACTTACATACATTATTCTGATGCACGGGATCCGCATAAAATGAAGTTTTGTTGAAATTAGCGCACAGCACCACAGCACAGTATTCTTGAAATTAAACGACACTTGATAAGCACGAGCGAAAGGTTCGGAAGCACGAACAGCTTTACACAAAGTGAATGAATTTAAGAAATTAATTTGTGGTATTTATCCTGTAATTTCTCCGTAGTAAGCAAAATTTGTCAGGGATCGCAAACTCATGGAAAAAAATAATAATATTGCTACATTTTATTGGTTGTACAGGTACAAAACTTAATAGTATGTATTTACTAGTAAGTATTTACGGGAAACCTAAAAATTAAAAAGTTACATGTTTTGCAGTGAAAAAATAAAACAATTTTTTTTTATAAATTTCTTGTATTATATAGATAGATAGATATTAGTAAATTTTGGTATCTTACGTATTTAAAAATGTCTTTAATAAATAATTAATATGCAAACATTATGTTAGAACAAAATGTTAGGTTTTTAAAATTTATAAAACCGTGTAATGTTTACTATCCCTGAAAATTAATAAAGTCAGCAAAAGTAACTTCTGCTGTTAGAAATAGTTTGCGACAGCAAATCACTACTTTCCCATGAACCGTGGAAAAGAATCTGATACTTAGTTCTCATTCGACTAATACGACTTAGGGCACGTTCATCCTATAATGACAATTATGAAACTTACAAAAAACGTTCTGCATTACATTTAACCTTTACGTATACATAACTTTATATACCTATTTCAAAAAGATATTTCCATGAGTTTGATTCAGAGAATTATTTTGACATCATGCATTTCGGAGAAAACAAGACAATACTTGACAATAGTGGACATTAGATGACAACAGTAAACAGTAGCTGACAGTAGGATACAATATACATTATAATAAGTTCGTAAGAAAAAAAATATTTTCGATTTGTGAAAAGTAAATTCGACTTTTATTAGTTCAATAAAACTATTAAAAATAAAATTAAAAATAAAATGTATTCTTGTCTTAAATTTCTCTACCTACCCTTTTCAAAATATCTGTATGCGTGGTTGTTTTACTAATTTCATTATCTTCAAACGTGTAAATTCCATTAACATACCCTTTTACTAGTTGAATAAAACTACATACAAAAATAAAATGTTCTCTTGTCTTAAATTTCCCTGCCTACCCTCTTTGAAATATCTGTATTCACTACTTATGTGAACTGAGTCTTATTATTTATTTGTCCACCTGCGGGTTTGTAGACTAACTGCAACGTCTTAGTAATTTAATCTACAGGTAAAGCTATAATACTTACGAGTATGTGGAACTCTCGGTGACTCTTGGGAACTAAATTGTGAGATAAAGCTGGGATACACTAAGATAAAGCTATTTTTTAATATATTTTTTATATTCATCATGATTAGGAAAAAAATAATTATTTTATTAGTATATATTTAAAAAAGGTTTAGTGGGGGTTTGATTGAAAATGTTTAAAATACTAGTGACATTTATTTTTTATACAATTATCATAAATAGGTAGTTAAACATCTAGAGATTATTTTGTTGATATTACGTAAGACAATAAATGGTATTATTTGATTAAGAGATTTTAAATAATGTTTGTTATCTAATGATAATCCACTGAATTGTTAAAAATAACTATTATTGAACATGTTAATATACGATTATAGTGTTTACACAAATTCAATTTTAGTAGAAAATAAACAGAAATAATGAAAATCTGTGAAACAAAAGCGTGAAGAAGATAAATTATCGCTCGCATGTGGTGTGTGACAACCTTTATTGTAAATAGTAACTCAAATGCTTACTAATCAGATTCAGGAAGCATAGCTGCAAAGCGTTAGTGTATTCGTAACTCCAACCGCGTCGGTTTCTACATTTCGTTTTCGTTTGAAAACACAGTCAAAAGCGTGGGAAAAGCACCAGGTTTTAGATTTGAGAGGAACCAGTTCTGGTCGGTTGAAAAGCCTCAACAATTGATGTTAGGATCCAGTTTTGATTGACCGGAAACCCTCATTCAATATTAAAAATCTTTGTAATGTGTGCCGATATCGTTTTTGATTTGCATTTTCAAGAAAATCATGATTGTGGAGTTACGTGAAATCTCGCGAAATTTGTGATTGTGTAATTTAATATTTACGCGTAAGTACTTGTCTAGGGTGGGAAAAGCACAAGGTTTTTATTGAGAGGAAACAGCTCTAGTCAGTTGAAAAGCCTAAACATGTAAAGTTGGGATCCAGTTTCAACTGGTGGGAGACCCTCATTCAATTATGTAAACCTTGAAAATGTGCTTAGTACCTGACATAGAAGGTATTTACGTAATTCAGTTTTCCTTAGAAAAACCAACTAAAATTGAGAGGAAAGCATGGGGTTTTGATTTGAGAGGAACCAGTTCTGGTCAGTTGAAAACCCTCAACAATTAACGTTAGGATCCAGTTTAGATTGATCAGAAACCCTCATTCAAGTATGAAAATCTCGTAAATGTGTAATACGATTTAGTTGGTATTTCTAATGAAAGTTATGATTTTAAATTTTATGGTCATACATCTCGCGAAATTTGTGACTAAAACCTAATATTTACGCGTAAGTACTTGTCTAGGGTGGGAAAAGCACAAGGTTTTTATTGAGAGGAAACAGCTCTAGTCAGTTGAAAAGCCTAAACATGTAAAGTTGGGATCCAGTTTCAACTGGTGGGAGACCCTCATTCAATTATGTAAACCTTGAAAATGTGCTTAGTACCTGACATAGAAGGTATTTACGTAATTCAGTTTTCCTTAGAAAAACCAACTAAAATTGAGAGGAAAGCATGGGGTTTTGATTTGAGAGGAACCAGTTCTGGTCAGTTGAAAAGCCTCAACAATTAACGTTAGGATCCAGTTTTGATTGATCAGAAACCCTCATTCAAGTATGAAAGTCTCGTAAATGTGTAATACGATTTAGTTGGTTTCTCTAATGAAAATTATCATTTTAAATTTTATAGTCATACATCTCGCGAAATTTGTGACTAAAACCTAATATTTCCAGTTTTTATGAAAATAACGATTCCGCAAAAAGTGTTCTCGCAAAATTAGTGATAAGACATAGAAATAGACAATTATTGTTGTTGCTGCTGTATGGGAAATGGGAACGGGCCGCCGGGAGGAAACGCATTCGCTGCCGTTTGATGTGGTAAGTGTTAGCATAGGTTCATTTCATAATTGTATTATTGGGCTTTCTAATTCACTTTTTTTAAAACACCAGTTCACGAAACGGAGTGCGGAACGAAGTGGAGCAAACGGAGTGAAGTGAACTGGTTTTTGAAAAAAGTGAATTAGAATGCCCAATAATACCCTACTGCTGTGTCTTGTGTTGGAGGAAGTGAATAATTAATTTTTAATAAAATTGCAAAATTTTTAATTAAAAAAATTATAATAAAGTAAAAAAAAAAAAAAAAAAAAAACAATAACTGATGACATATTATTAGTACACATGTATAATATAGGTATAGTTAAGAGTACTGAAAAATAGTACTCACTTCGGAGCGCTGTAAAACCTTAGCTATTGACTTAATGAAAAAATTATGCAAATAAAAGTTGTTCCTCAAAAAACGATCTACAAAAATGGTCTGATATCATTTTTTCGTAAAAATGATTTTCATTAATTTCTGAAGATTTTCGCTTATAACTTTTTTATTTATAGTTCTACGACAAAAAGTTACTGGACCAAAGTTGTAGAGAATTTAATTTGCAACAAAAAATGTTAACAATTTTTTTTTATAAAATAAATAGTTTAAGAGATATACCGTAAAAACCATTTCAACCCCTATTTTCAAGATGGCGGCCGTGGGACAAGGGTGGCGACCCCACAAACTTGGTTTTAGCTTTACACTGACCCCCCCTACACATCAAAAAAATAAAATTGCGTCCTCTAAAAAACGCAAGGTAAGGCCTAAAAAATGTAACATTTCAATGGACTAATAGCTAGTTGCTTTAACCAACATTTATGATATAAATTCGAGTGCCAGAAAAAGCAGAATATACTAGTTAAATCAAAGTGATTATGTTTTTTTATTTATTATTATGAGAAAGGTTAACTCTTAACCTCGATCTTGACTAAGGTCATAGATGAGGTCGACGATAGAAAAAATTATATTAAGACACTGGTAGTCTAACGGACCAACGGAACACAGCAAGCTGTTTTACGTTGGACTTCGGTAGGAAGGTGGTCGTGGCCGGCGCCTTTTACAGAGCCTACCACCATAGGAAGCCACCACAAATTCAAAACAAATTTAGCTGTCGGTCATTGCCTAGGATAGATTAATAGAAGGCAGGTCTTATTTGAGTTTCCTTAGTCACCTTTTACGACACTAACGGAAAGAGATGGGACGGTGTTACTCTAAACCGATCACCACACGGCACAATTTTATTATTTAATTCTCAATTGTGGTTCAGTTCATGCCATGTATTTTTTTTTCTAGGGTCGTCAAACTGGTTGTTATGCCACAGTAGGCTACTGGCAGAACCATGGAGCTCATACCTTGAACTTGGCTAGTGGCTGCTTTCACGTGATGATCGTCATCCATGAGATGCTGCACAGTGCTGGGTTCCATCATATGCACCAGACTTACAACCGTTATGATTGGATTTGGATAAATTGGCAAAATATTATAAGAGGTAAGAAATTATTTTATTCAGTTTGACTGCCCACTGGTTTGGGGCTCCTCTGGGTGGGAACCGTTCAGTTTTTTTTTGGAATTTTGGCTTTTTTTTGACAAAATATGCAAAAGTATGTTGTTCCATAATTTCATATGAAAAAAAAATTTAAATTAAAAAAAAAATTGCACCCCCTAAGGCGGGAAGGGGCACCTGGGATGAAATTTTCAATCTGGGTGCCCTTCACGCCTTGGGGCGTGATTAAGTTTTTTATGTATTTTAATTATTTATTATAATATAAACATTCAAAATCAACAATAGCGAACAAAATGAACATCTTCATTATTCAGAAGAACAATTACAAAAAATAAAACATGAAAATAAACGAAAATAATTAAGAAAATCGACTTTTGAAATAAATCTCATGCATGATATGCATCAAAACACTCCACACAGAGTCCTGACTGATCATCACAGCGGAGACATTGCCTTAATACTGTCTGTTCTTTTCTTATTTATGTAGCATCGACGGCATTGCTTCCGCTTTATCCTGCCTTTAGCAGTAAGATCAGTAATTTTGCTGATTTTATGCGGAGCTTCTCGAGGATTTCGGGGCTGTAAAGACACGTTTTTCTGGGGCAATAATTCGTTCAACACTGCCAGGCGATAATCATACAATCGCAATTTCGATTTTCCAGAAAACTTGTTATAAATTTTGAACGAATTTATAAGTAGCAGCTGGAAAGTATGAATAGCAACTTTTAGGTACCAGCGAATTGTCTTTCTTTCGCAAGGGTAGAAAGACAAAAGTTGATCTTGGCGATCTACGCCGGACATATAATCGTTATATTTTGCAATTGCCTCGGGTTTCTCACGTACTTGTCCACGTTTATTTGTCACTGGCACCATTGTATTTGTATACTCCGTAGTAATATATACCACGTCTCTTTTATCCTTCCACTTTCCGACATGAATGCCATGGCGAAACCGTGAAACAATTTCCCCCTTTTTTATTTTGGCCTGCGTAACTTCCTTCGGATTTTCCTTCAAGTCTTTCCTTAGCGTGCCGGTGCAATAAGTGTTTTTTTCTAAAAGGTTACGTGCCAGCTCGCAACTATTATAATAGTTGTCCATATATAATCCATGGCCAGCCTCCAATTTCTCTTCCATAAGTTGCATCACCACTTTTCCAGCGTGCCCTTTGCCAGTCACTTCGGTATCTTTACTGCCAGCATACACCCGGAACTTCAAAATAAGACCATCAGGTTCAGTCAGCATATATAATTTTATGCCGTACTTATGGCGTTTATTTTTTATATATTGACGAAACAATATACGACCTCTGAATAAAATCATGCTTTCGTCCAACGATAATTCTTTTGCAGGGTAAAAGCACTCCTCCATCTTGTTATTGAAATATTCAATCACACTGCGAACTTTATATAGTGGGTCATCGCTCTCCGTTTCTTGAGTGAAATGTAGGCATCGCATGATTAGAAGAAATCTATTGCGCCCCATTTGCTCGGCAAAAATAGGTATGGAAAAAAGGCGATCTTTTTTCAAATAATCTTGGATGCGAGTAATAGGGATTGTTCCCATGTGAAAGAGTAATCCTAAGAAAACTCGCAGCTCTTCGACCTCTAAGAGTTTCCATCTAGTAACTTTTGACATATCGGTCGTCTTTTGCGATAAAAACAATTCTCAGCTTGCGCATTTGTATCGCTGCAAATCGTTTGTAAGAAATCATAAAAAAAAAAAAAATATCAATGGGTCGCTGTCCAGCGGGACGTCCAGAAAAAGCATTTATTCCCGTGAAAAGAATCTCCTTCATGGTACCAGTAGTACTCCACGGTGATGTAGACCCAACAGTCGAAGGTTGAGTGGCTGGAGGCAGTGTAATCACCTGCTGCGCCGGAGGACGTAAAGTAATATCCACGAGTGGAGGCTGGTGAAAGTGTGATAAAGGCTGGTCGTCTTCATCATCCGAGGACTGCTCCTCATCATCTTCAGGGTCGAAGTCATCATCGCTGTCAACGTCCCCCCACAATAACTCCTCATCCATATTATCAATCTCACTTAGATTCGCACTTTTCCGTTGCCTCTTAGGCCTAGAAGGGCCTGCTTCGGAGTCCATAGTAAAATTGTAATATACAAGTCAAAACAACAGGAAACACGAAACCGCGGGTAGGTAGGTACGCACGATACACTTGCGCGCGAGGCCACTGCGTAAACAACTTCTTTTCGCCGAAGCCGGCGGCGCACTGGCTCATAGAACTGGCAACGGCGCTAGCCCGCCTCAAGGCGAGACGGGCGTCCCGCGCCCGCACCCCCTTCCCGCCCCAGGGCGAGATGGGCAGTCAAGCTGTTAAAAGTCGTTACATGTCATGCTATCGAGAAAATCAACCCTTGAAGGCTGGTTTGGCCAAGTGGTAGTGACGCTGCCTTTTGATCAACCTGGGTACGGGAATTAAATGTCAGAGCAAATGTCCCTGAGCAAATGAGCAAATGTCCTGAGGAGAGCTCCGTCGCTCGAATGCTTCAAGAGCCGCCATCTTTTAGCTTCCACTTCTTCTCCATAACTTTTTGTCGTATTTCCTCTCTTCCAAAAAATATGTATGTTAAATTTAGGTATTTATTATAGTATGTGTATTTATGTAGTAGGTTAGGTATACATAGTTATTTTATTTTCATATAGATATGAAAACTGGCCAACAAGTTGATTATTAATTAA